>OZ025293.1:202052489-202423068 GCA_964019185.1 Maratus speculifer | reverse complement strand
CTTTCTGACAAGGAAGGTCTCCATTGGGGGCATACTCAGAATTTTTTGAAAAAAATACGAATTAAACTACTCATGTAGGTAATAAAGGATCAGTGAAAATTAGCGGCGGAATTACATTATTACATATGTAAAAAAATAAAATAGTTTGGAATAATTGGCGTGAAAAGCTGAAAGCGACGCGGGATTTGGCGTACAGTGCATTTCCTCGCCAAAAGCAGACGATTTTAACGAATCTGAAAATTGATTTCAATTGACTTCACTGTTAAAAATCTGCAGCATTTACTGCAACGTCACTCCACTACTTTTAAAGAATATCTTTCTTCTGACCAATGAGAATGCTCCATAGCACCGTGAATTGGCCGTGTCATACACTGTTAAAAATCTGTTGCATTTTGTTGCAACGCACTCCTCCGCTTGTATATAATATCTCTATTCCAACCAATGAGAAAGCTCCATTTCACGGCCAAGTAACCGTTTTCTATGCAAGCAAGGGAATGCGTTGCAACAAAATGCAGCAGATTTTTAACAGTGTATTTTTCAATTTGGAACAATTTTAATCAATTTAAATTGTGTTTTAAATGATAAAATATATTAATTTCATTTTGTTTAAATACGTATAAACGTATGTGACAAAATTACACTTAAATTAAAGTAAAAATGCAAAACTAAAATTACTTAAACTGAACTTATTTAAATAAATTGAACATAGAAAGTCTTTTCTTTAAAAAGTATTCGAAGCGTAAAAGCGTATTTTTCAAAATTTCGTTTTTTCGCCAACCGGAGATAAATCGCCAAATAAACGAAATTTTTATTATTTTTTTACGGACGTTATAAGGAGATTCCGCCGAAATGTTTTTTATAAACATGTATAACTATATGAGAAGAACATTCTGTAATTTTTTCAGATTTTTCTGAGTATGCCCGTATGGAGACCTTCCTTGTGAGTCATAGATTAGAAATAGGGAAAAAGTTACGAATGCACTATTAAACCGAGATTTTAACCCCTTTGATTTTATGTACCAGTTTGGTGGAGATTAGTGAAGAATTATAGAAGTTATCGTGTCCATAAAAAAGTGATATATATATATATATATATATAGATAGATAGATAGATAGATAGATAAACTGGTGCGATTGCAATAGGTAGTATTTCATACGAAATCTACCTAAAAAAAAAAGCCATTTGAGATTTTGTTACTTAAACAAAGCCTTTGATGAAAGCGGAAAATACCTAAATACGGACATGGTTTCGTTTTAAGCCTTTATTCTATGCTCAAGCCATTTTCCTATCATGACAGACTTGTCCTATTAACCCTTTGAGGGGCAAAACAGTTGTATTCTTAAAATGCTGAAATGATTGATTGACACCAGAATTTAAAAATCAATTTATTTGGAAACAGTTAAAAGCTTTTGTTCACGTACTCGATGTAATTAAAATTTTCATTTCAAAATTCTGGTGTCAATGTGACATTTTGAAATTAAAATTAAGTGGTATATATTTTATACCACCGCCCTTCAAGGGGTTAACCTCATCGAGCGTCATGCATATCTGAAGTTCAGAGTGCTCAAAATCCACTATCGGTAATGTTGAACAGAAAATTTAGCTTTTTTCGATGTCTGAGAATCAATTAAGCAAAAATCAAAAACTTCTCTTCGAATTTCCGATGGCAAAAAAATAAAAAAATCTGTAAAAGACGCTCGTCACAATTGGAATAAAGTCTCACTTAAATCAATAAATTCAAATATATCGGAAATAAAAGGTTAATGTAATTTTACAGCATTGAAAACCGTGTCGCAATTCTATTTATCATCTATCTCTTTTAGAGAATTTTGGCAGAGAGTTTTTAATTAAATCTGTAAAAGCAGAATTAGGAAGACAATAAAGTCTGCAGATCATGAAATCTGTGATGCAATGCAATGGTTCGTCCGCTTTTCCTTAGGCGTATAGCACGTCCGAACTTTCATACCCTTGAGCAGTGATGCACAACCTTTTTGCCATAAAATTGTTTCCCACCAGAATATTTGAAAAGAGTCGTTTGTTTTATTTAATAGCAAAGATTTCGTCATTATTATAAGGAAAATTATTCTGCATGAAAATAGTGGTAGATTTGTGGCCCGCGGCAAGGGCGGATCTGGAGAGTCCTCAAGGGGGGGGCGATTTTAGAAATTTGGAGACTCGATTTTAATGGGTCGGGGCTAATTTTTTCACTGCGGGTCATGTTGCTTTTATTTTTTGCTGCGGGTCGGGTCTGGGTCCGGTTGACTTCTAGTTTTTGCTGTAGGTCGGGTCTGGGTCCGGTTGACTTCTAGTTTTTGCTGTGGGTCGGAACTGGGTCCGGTTGACTTCTTTTCTTTTGCTGCAGGTCGGGTTAACTAATGTTTATGTTGTGAATCACATTAACAGGATTAGCAGGTGCTTTTATTCAGAAACTATGGCGTAATTCATTTTTTGATAAGCAGTTTAAGAAAATACTGTGAAAATTATCGTTTTGAATAGAATTTCTGGAAGCGACAGCATGAGAAGGTAGAAAAATCCGCAATCATTTGACGTGCGAAGAGAAAACTGCGCTCAGGGCAAAGCAAAATGTGCCCCCCCCCACCTCCGACCCAACTTTTTCTTGTAACAGGCCAAAAATTACGCTGGTAGCATAAATTTGGCGCCCCCTAAATTTCCACGCCCGGGCTGACCGCATCCTTCGCCCCCCCCCCTTTCGCACGGCACTGCATATTGTCTGTCCTACACATCTTGAGAACAATTAAGTCTAGTTGTAGTCGAGATTTCTGTATTGGTGTTGCCAAACTAGTTTCGAATGATGGCGCACATTTATGCTTCTTCTCATTAAACCCATATAATTGAAAATAGCTCATATTTTAACGTTCCTGCTTAAATCTTTACAAACGGCCAATGAGCCGCAATTTTTTTTTTTTTTTTTTTTTTTTTTTTCTTTATGGGTTCGGCCCATATGATCCTTCAATTTTTTTTGCCGGCTCGTCCCGTTTATTTTGTTTATTGGCCCGGCCTGTTGGAAAAATTATTCTAATTTTGCTGGCCCGTTAGAAAATTCGGAACCATTTCGCCGACTCGGACAGGCCCGAGAACTTGCATACGTCTAGGCTGCGTCGGACCGAAATTTAACTTTCATTCCGAGCCGAACCCCGACCAGGGAAATTTTGGTCAGTGCGGACTAGAAATAAATTTGGGCGGCCCGGTCCCGCCTGAGGTAGAAACATTTTGCGGCATCAAGAGCAAACCCGATAATGAAATTATGCAGTAGAAAAAATTGCATAGTACTTATAAAAATGTTCCAAAAGTAATTATAATTTTAAAGCTATTTTTTATATTAAAAAAAAGCCTGTTAAACGAAAAATTAAATTTAATATTATCAAAAGAACAGTTTGATGTAAATTGAAAATATACTTTACGCATAAAAGGATTCCTATATGTTGTCTCTGTTTTAGTAAAAAAATATTATGGACAATGGACATGTTAATGACGTGTGTTTCATGAATAAATGCATGGAACCTGTAGAAAATACTGTCTGTTATCTGTCAAATCGAACAACATTTTTAAATTTTCTGTAAAAAATGCACATTTTTAACTATAACCATTTCATTCTTCATAACAAGCCTTCGTTATAACATGACCGGAAGAAAAAAAAAAAAAAAAAAAACCCTCAAATATAAAATTTTAAAGTTCAACACTTTTTTAGGAACAGAGGAAACACTACTCGATCGCAAGAATATGGTAAATACATTTACTTACCGCTACGGCATCAGCAGAGATCCCAAAAGAAATGATAATTACTACAGTTATTTCCATATGAAAAGCGATTACGACTTGTATACGTTGCATACACTAGAAATTTAAATTATTCGGTAACCGCAAAATAAAATCAAAAGAAAATATTCTTTTCGCGTTACATGTCTAAATAATAATAATAATAAAATATCCAATTGCAAAATAATCTCTGCCACAAACAAAAATCGAATATTTTTTTTTTTTTTTATAAACACAAATTCATTATTCCCGCCTTTTTTCGTAGGCGCCAGATCGGCGATCGTCGGCAATGCTTGAACATAAATCTACAGATGTAGATATGACTAATTGTTTTTTTTTTTTTTTTTTTTTTTTTTTTTTTTTTTTTTAATAGCATTCAAATACTAAAAAAAAAAAAAAAAAAAAAAAAAAAAAAAAAAAAAAAAAAATGTGCCTTTTTTTTCATTTTTATCAAAATAGCAAGACATTGATTTGAAAAGGAATAAGTAGTAATTTTTAAGAGGAAAAAAAGTTTTTTACATTTTTCTATTCATCGATAAATAAAATTTTCAGATTTCAGAAAAAATGAGTCCGAATCAGTAGACCAGCATAAAAACAGAGCACGGTCTCGTATCGGACACGGGCTAAGTCTGAACCTGTGTCATCTCTAATGCAGACATCTAAGAAGAATGATTCCAGGCCAAACTCGATCTGGAAGAAAAATAAGTCAGACCCAATCCAAATCAGCAGAAAAATAATGATCATGATAGTATCAAATAAATGACGGCCGAGAAAATGAAGACCAGACATAGTCCGAGCCTCGCGAACTTAAAAAGGCGCGGCCCGGGGGGGGGGGCGCTGAATTCTAATTAGGATCTAACTCATTTCTTGCAAGGATGCATGTATTTTGGGGAAACGTTTATTGCCCAAGAAGTGAAGACGATCGCCCCCTCAGACCCGCCATTGGTCCCGACCCAAATCTGTAGAAAAATAATGATCGCGATAATGCCCGGTTCTGAAAACGAGAAGACCTGACCCAGCCCGAACCTCGCGAAATTAAAAAGGCGCGGCCCGCCCCGGACTCGAGTTAGGCTTCAATTCATTTCCTGCGAGGATGCATGTCTTTTTAGGAAACTTTTATTAGCCCAAGGGGGGGGGGGGGAAGATAGCTCTTTCGCCTTGAAAAATGCCAAAGCGCATTTTCCTTGAATCCGCCAATGGCGGGTCTAAGGGGGGCGATCGCCCTTTCGCCCCCCCCCCCCCTCAGATTCACCATTGCTTCTCGTCTCTTATGGTCTGGTTCGATCTTAGACGGAGCGTTTACCTCAAGGAAGAACGAAAACCACGCAAGGCCCGCCCTGAAAAGAAAAGTGTGGCTCGATCCCGCTCTACAGGAAAAAGTAAGACTCGATCTGCCCGGGTTCTGAGAGTGTAAAGACCTGACCCAGTCCCGTGACTTAAAAATGGCGCGGCCCGGGTCGGGCCGCGCCGGTATCGAATTTAAATCCAATCCTTTTCCCGTGCGGGCATTTTTTTCAGACCCTTTACTGGGCTCAAGGGGGGGGCGATCGCCCCATCACCCCCCCCCCCCCCTTAGATCCGCCATTGGCCCGCGGGCCAAAGGTTGTGCACCGCTGCCCTTGAGTCATCGTGGTTAGATTCAATAAGGCTTGGTGCTGTGAAACGAGAGGTGTGAAAAACGAATTAATAATCATAAGAATAAATGTATGAAACGTATGAAAAATACATTGGGGTAGCATAAGATCCTACCAAGAATGAGAAGCTTGTCGTCCATGCAGTGCAATGTTTACCACACTTCCTCTGAGAACTGTCCATCTGAGCTCTTATTAAATTTATACGTAAGTATCATGTTGGTCGTTGGTTGGAATTAATTTTCGTTGAACGAACAAAATTGCAGAACATGCACTTTTGCACAAGTGAATTTTGAATTCTCCCCTTTTGCATTAAGTCTCTTCAGTATGCAATCAAAACAAAATTACGTTGTCGAAGGTCAATTATATATTCCCAACTTTTGGAGCAATTGCGTTTTTTCTTCGCTGAAACCTTGTGGCAAACAAACCAAATAAACTAACTAGCCGGAAACTTTTGACCACCACTGTATATATGTTGCACAAAGACCAGAAGGAGATAATTCGTTACGAAACTATAGAAGAAAAACGTCCCGAAAAACGGTAAAGCGAACCCTGGTCACCAGACTTTGAGTAATATGCGTTTACTCTCATATGTTTTTTTATTCACCTATGTGCTGCTCATGTGTTTCGTAAATAAATGTCGATGTGAGGATAACTTGTGAGTCTTCATTTAAAGTTAAGTGCGGTGCAACCTATTTTCTGTTGTCACCGTTACAAGTTTAAGAAATTTTAATACATTGCTTAAATAATTAACAAAATTTTCCTTTTTAAAATATATTCTTTACTCATTCTAGCTGCATAGCTCTTTTTTAATCATGATGAATTTGTTTTCTAAATGAACATTATAACACATGTATAATAGTTAGTAACTCGCCTTTGACAAAATAAAATATTTGATTTTTCATGAGTTTTCCTCACGTATCATTGTACTTATTGTTTAAATTTTTTCTCCCGAAAGTCAATAACATCCTAAAATTTATTAAGACCTTGAGGACGAGCGACCTATATACGTGTCATTTAATGTGCTCAGAAACTTTTATCATTCACAGCAGTTGTTTTTTTATTGTAAAATTTATCTTATTCAATCAGGGCATTTTCGTGATTCAGGAACAGAAATTTTTCTATTTTTAAAAACCGGTGACAATAAATAAATATAAATAAATAAATATTAAGCAAAAGGCTCTCGTTCCGAAAGCGTTAACATTAAGGTTATTTCTGACATGAAAAATCATGAAAAATAAAAAGTAAAGAATCAGAAAGCACCATATGACTAGCACTTTTAATAAAATGGCAAAAATTGCAAAAACTTTAAAATGTTTTTCCTGAAATTAATGTATTTTATTAATTACCAAATGTGACTTTTTTAATATGTTAGGATATATTAAGAAAATTTAATTATTAAAAAAATTATGTTCTTCTGAACGCAGTATAATCACAGATTCACTGAATCGTAATAAAAATAAACAAGTTGGAAATTGCACGTGAAGCGTAGCAAATGAGGTGCGTTCGTACAGTAACGAAGTTTTTAAAATATTCAGATCTTGCTGTTATAGTAGACAGTACTTCGAATACAGTATAGTGGTCGAAATCTTTTTTTTTTTTTTGTGTGTGTGTGTGTGTTCCTCTAAATTTACCGGAAGTAACTTGTATTACACCTCATCAACTTACATATCATATTCATAAAATGTGAAATAGTTTAATATAATTAAAACACGCCTCAAACAATATTTTACCGTATAGCATTATGTGGAATACTTTTGTGTGGCCCTGAAATTTGATAATAAATATTCTTTGCATCATACATTGTACAGAATGTATTTTTTAATAGATATATACTTCATAGGTTCATGTCAATTCTATTATATTCGAAAGAGTTTAACATCATTAAAATGTACTTAAAACTATTTATTCTTATTAATCGTAATGAAATGGAGCACTTTTGATTGTCCCTCTAATTAAACTATACATCCGGTTTTCTTAAAATTTAAAATGACTCAACAAAATTACGCTAAAATTATATATTTTAAATATCGTGCGATTCAGTTGTGCAGTTTTTGCTTTGTAATATTCGAGCAGACAGACGGATGGACAGACGGACTGACAGACTGAACGATGAATGAACGATGTGCTAGCTATTTATATAATTATGGACACACTTAAAATTATTCAGATCTTGAGGTAATGGTACAGAGTATTTCGGATACAGTATATTAGCCAAAATCTTTGTGTGTCCCTGTAAATACTGTTTTTTTAATACAGGAAATAACTTGTAGTATTCTTCAGAAACATATATCTATGTCATAAATTTTAAATAGTTAGTTACAATTAAAATTCACACCAAACAATGTTCTCCCTATACCATTTTGTAATGGAATACTTTTGTGTGGCCTTGTAAATCAATAACAAATGTTATTTGCACCACAGATTATGCACAATGTATGTTATAATATGTACTTGATAGATGCATATCAATTTTATTATGTTCGAATGAGTGTAACATCATTAAAATGCATTTGAAACATTTTTCCCCATTGGCCGTAATGTAACGGAATATTTTTGATTGTCCCTTGATTGTACTTGATTTATGCATCCGATTTTCATAAAATTTAAATGACTCGACAAAATTTTGTAAAAATTATATATTTAAAATTTCAAACGATTCGGTTGGGTAGTTTTTGCATTGTTATATGCGGACTGAACGACAACTATAGGTGCTACGTATTTACATAATTACGAACGCACCTAAAAAGAAATATTATGCATGATACATAGCATATGAAAAGTTTTTCGATTTTGAACTGTTGCTACGGAATTTCATTTGAGTATTTGAGGTGAAAATAAATATGTAAATAAACAATTTTCAAAAAGTAGCATAGTGTGGTGCAAAGTTTAAACTAATTTTCAGTATTTGTTATCCATATATGTTGATGCATTAAAATTATTTTGTGCAGACCAATATATGATTTATCACTTTGCTTTCAACCAACATAATACACAAAAATTATGTGAGACTACAGTATTAGAAGAAATTTATCGAGATAAAAATACTATTTTTAAATAAAAATAAATTATTATTGCGCAGATTTTTGTAGAAATTTTTTAAAGAAGGGATTTCGCGAATAGCACAATATTAGTAGAAATTTAGCAAGATAAAAGTGTTATTTTTAAATAAATTGAAGATTTTCATATATATTTTTAGAAGAGGGCATTTCGTGTAAAACATTTCTTTTTTTTTTTTTATTTTTTTTTATTTTACATATGAAACTTATCGTTCAGACTTACAACACAAATTAACCTCCATGCTCCTAAAAAATGAGTCTACTGATATCACTGTGATTTTGTAAAAGTCAACGTTCTCTATAGATAGAAGGTTGCTGCGGCCTGCAGTGAACTTTCGTCATACAAATCCGGTTCTTAAGTAATGATAATATTCCAGCAAGCTAGTTTTTAATGATACGTTTAGGGTCTACAAAAATACGTTAAGACACTCTTGCGAAAAACATGCATGCATGCCTGTCATTGCCTCCCCCTTTCCCGTAGTAACGAGCATACATAGAAATAATTTTAACAAACCTTAAAAATCCAAAACTTTAGATTTTTACAGAAAATTTAATTTCATATTGCAATATAAAATTTAGTTTTCATACATACATAGGAATTTAAAGAACCAAATACATTATGCATAATGATTAAAATTGCAACAGTAAAAAATATGTAACCTGAAATTACACTTTCCTATACCACGTAACTTTTCATTTAAAACATATTTGATGAAACTGAAAGTCTAATTTTTCAGTTTAAAAACAAAAATATTTTTCACTTATAGACATTTTTCATGTACACTAATAGAAGGAAGTTATTTTAAAACATTGAGTGCCTGTATTTTTCAAAAATATTCAAATATAAACACAATTCTAAATATTAATATATGTACACACCTCTTTCCGAAACATTTAAATATATAAATAAATAAATAAATAAATAAATAAATATATATATATATATATATATATATATATATATATATATATATATATATATATATATATATATATATATAACCATTATACAATACTACAATTCAACATCAAAATATGGAATACCCATTAAATAACAAACTACACACACACACACACATATATATAAACACATGACTTTAACACATTTCAAATATTTTTAAAATTTACCAATTAACCATTTAAATCTAGTATCATCCATTCAATGCATTTTAAATCATGCAACATGTGAAAATATAGGTCAATAAAAAATAAAGTTGGATGTGGAAATCCCAAAACTTTCTTCTTTCTTCAAAAGTCTCTTCCATAGTGGAAAAATCAAATGACAATTATACTCACCGTGAAGATTCTAAAAGGCATGAAATTTCGTGCATTAGTTCTAGAAATAGGACTATTGCGGAAATCGGGAAAATACAACATAAAAGTGTCATTTGCTAAGCGATTAATACCAAAACATAAAGAACAATAATAAAGCTATACATAAATCTGAATTTTAATGAAAAAATTCGTGCATTAGTTCTTAAGATAGAGCTATTGCAGGAATCGGGAAAATTCAGCGCCACCAGTTGGGCAAATGACACTAACACATAAGCAAAAAAAGTTCATATCACGGATTTACTGGATCTGATCTTTGGTAGAAATCCGTGCATTAAACTTTATCTGAAGTTACCGGTCTCACAGACCACTGCTTATTCCAATTTTTATAGTTTAACATGTAGTTTCCAGTTTAGCTACAAACACTACCAAAATTTTGCTTTGTTTGGAACTCCAGTACTATTATCAGAGACTTTTAAATAGGTGAATGTTAATTATAACAGTCCTGTTCAAAATGTTTAGTACAAAAACACCATCCTATGAGTTAATCAAGCGTTTTATTAATCTTTGGATTTTACAGTCTCACCGACCGCTTCACGCTAGATATGTTACATTTTCTGTCACATCAGTGAAAGTTTAATTTTTGAGATAGAGCTTTTGTGGAAATCGTGAAAAATGCAGCATAGCTGCACCACCTGTTGAGCGATTTACACCAAAATGTAAGCAACATCAATTCATGTCAAGGATTAAATGAAATTGAAGTTTGATGAAAATGTGTGCATTAGTTATTGAGAAAAAGTTGTTGCGTAAATCTTCAAAAAATTAATATAACTGTGCCATCTATTGCGCGATTTACACCAAAATCCAGTCAGCTTCAATCTATATCAAGAATAATCTCAATATATATATATATTTTTTAACTGCGTGCATTATTTCTTGAGATAGAGCTATTTCAAAAAAACCATGAAACATGCAGC
Organism: Maratus speculifer; assembly: GCA_964019185.1. Taxonomy (NCBI): domain Eukaryota; kingdom Metazoa; phylum Arthropoda; class Arachnida; order Araneae; family Salticidae; genus Maratus; species Maratus speculifer. The sequence goes on along the minus strand of OZ025293.1, from coordinate 202,412,351 downwards.
AAGACAGCGTCACATATTGTGCGGTTTACACCAAAACTAATTAGCATCAATCTATATCAAGGACTACCTGAATATAAAGTTTTACAAAATTTCGTGCAGTAGTTCTTGAGATAGAGCTATTATAATAATCGCAAAAAATGCAACATAAAAGCGCTAGCTCCAGCCTGGGTTTCAAGTTACATAACATAAGTGAAAACCATCTTTAATTGGAAACTCTAATAGTTATATTTTGCATTAAACATGAGTTTCAATTGCGCATTCTGTCAACAAATTTTTATATGAGAAATATCAATACTCAAATAGAGATCTGAAATTTATTAAAAAATTATGAAACATGTTACTTTACTTTGTTATTAGCCGCAGAAATCGCTAAAGATTTTGCTATTTACAGCAGTCTTTTTATTATAATTATCTCCGCATTCTTAGCCCGATTACATATTTATTATATTTATGTTTCATTTATATTATTAATTAATGTATATATTTATTGATGAATGTTAATTTCGTTATGCAGTATTAGCTGAAAATAAATGCTGAACTATTTTCATTTTTTTAAATGCAAATGAGTTGATCTTCCGTAATCGAGCTAACTCAATAGATTATTTTAACACTAGAACCGCGGAGACGGGTCATTTTGACCCGTACTCAGTGAAAAGATGTTGATTCGAACCAGATAAGTCCTCTTAAAATAATGTATATATATAAGATGCACAAAAAATTATTTAAAATAAATAAGTTAAATAGATTTAAATAAAAATTCTGATGTGAATTATTTTTATAAAAGTTGGTTAAAATTTCCCGCAGTTCTAGTGTTAATCATGCTTGAAACTTTTTTTAAAAACATAACAAACAGCACATTGCGATACAATTTTTAAGTAAATTGAATTTAAAAGTGCGTTTATTTCCCTATTTCGACGGTGTTATAATTATCCGATATTTAGAAACAATCATATTTGCGAAAAAAGAAAATGGAAATTTGAAACGTCGGTCGATATTACATTTTATCATTAATTTTATTTGTACTACTTCATATGAAAGTTCTTGTTTAGTGTACCATTGACCAAGTTTAACTGTTTCTAACATATATGTTTTATTTATTATAGTTATTTTTATATGTAAGACATCCTTCCCAGAGGTATGTCCAGATTGTTTTTCAAAGGTCCTGATTTTTTTTTTCTTTTTCGAAATCGGGAACAGATTTTTGTATTTTGTGAATAATATAGCCGTAATTTTGTGAATTTTAAATGGATCGTTATATTCAGGCTCTTGTTTACAAATTTTTAAGAAGATATATTTATGTAAGAGCCTGTATAAACGTATAGTTATAGGCATAATTAATTAATAATTATATGTATTTAATATACATTAATTACTTTAAACAAAATTTTGATGTTTTCATTTTCGCTTTCAACCGAAAATTCGATTTTGATTTTGGTTTCGATCTTGAAAACTATTTAGCTAGATCCTTAATTTTAATACAGTCACTTGAAGTCACTTTTATTTTCTACTTAAAAATTACTTATTTATTTTTAAAAGAATTTCTGCCTCTAATTTTTATAAAATACTATAATAAATAAATAAACTCAATCCGTTATAACTTATCGCATATTCTGCTTTCCGATGTTTTTTATTATTATTATTACTAAAAAAAATAAGTGAAAACATTCTAGCTATCAATAACGTACCACCCACAGAAATCCTTGAAAGAATGTATAAAATATCACCAAATATACTTCAATAGAGTCTGAATTATGATCTCTGGGCTTGATTATGGAAGAAGAGAAAAGCAGGAAGGTGATATATTTCACATGTTGAGTCCGCGGATATTTGTTTAGCTAAAATTCTCGTATTAAACACTGCGTTTCAAATTTCAAAGTATTTTGTTTTAAAGAGTATTAGATGTCACTCTTTGAATAATATGGTTTATTTTTAAGTATGTGGCTTAGAATAAAAAGGAATTCTTTATTTAGTTAATGTAGAAGGAAGAAAAAGAATTCAAATAAATTATTTTCATACAAAAAAATAAAAAATAAAAATAAAATTAAAAAAAATAAATAGATATTGCTGTTTTCATTTTAGTTTTAACATTACATAATAGTACATGAGCAAAATTCATGATAGTGTATAACAATTTTACCTTCGAATGCATAAATTTCTTTTTCTCCAAAAAAAAAAAAAAAAAAAAAAAAAAAAAAACACGATTGGTTTTGGAAATAGAAAAAGACTCAAGTTTTAAGCAAATTCGGTACTCGGGGGAAAAAAGAGCCTAGTTATAAAAGGAGGGTTACCAATTAAAGCATGTAATCGAGTGTTAAAAAGTTTGGAAAAGGGGGGAGTTATTTATAATATAGACGTTATTATATGTATAAGGAAGCAATATGATAATTATTAATCCGATTTCAGACCACCACACACGAATACACAAATGTTCTTTAATTGATATGCTAACACCAATATAGGGACGTAATAAAAGAACTGTATAAGGCTAGGAATCAGTTCAGCAGGATACTTCAAATAAACATTGTATTTGATATTTTTTACAATGCACTTAATTGCTTACAACACAACACAATATTTAATTTTATAGCCAAGGTTAAAGCAGATCTTATCTTACGTGAAACTACACTTTAGGATATTATCTACATACTAGGTTATATCACTATGAACACACTACTCCGGTCTTTCTTGACTACATACAGCTAAGCTCGTCCAACACTACGACAGTACAGATTTGCCGAAATCTCGACACACTCGTACACCTCTCAAAAAAATAACTTGAACTCACAGCACACGATAACCATTTCCAACTACATTATTTTTCATTTGCACTGCAAAAAAATATAATAATAACAATAATAAACCTTAAGAAACAGTAGAATTCTGCAATTTTTTATATTAGAAATACGTTAACAGAATAATTCTGTTGTTACTTATTTATTTTTCCTTTTTCTGCCACAAAACAAAAGATTCTTTTTTCTGCATTTCTTACCTAGTTTTACACACAGACTGAAAATTCCCTGCACGGAAAATGATATTCTAAACAGAGCTTTATTTTTCTACCTTCGACATCACTTTATAAAAATCAGATTGCAATCAATCATAATTAAAATACACCAATAAATAAGAAATTTTCTAATAAAATTCTTCATATGAAAATGTCTTTATTTGATTATATTTTTTAAAGTAATCAACATTGTTTTTATTTGGAATTTTGTGGTTTTGGTTACTGCTGAAAAATGTACAATTTGCATGAAATATGTGTGATACATTCTTTTTAACCCTCTCATGCATACGGGCCTCATATGAGGACAGATAATTATTGCATTATTAAGCAAAAAACTTTTGAGCATTCATTTATAGAGATCCGATTTGTTGATAGATAATAGCTAGCATATAGTGCAATAAATAAATTATTTTATAATGGGTTTTCAATCATCTCAAAAATGATTTTTAGTCAATAATGCAAAATAATTTATGCATGAGAGGGTTAAAGAATTTTAATTGTAGCATAAAAGATTGTTGTGAAATAGCGTCTGTTTTTAGGTGCGTAATTATGCAAATGTGTAGCATCTATTGTTGTCATTCAATATGTCCGTCTGTCCGCATATAACAATGCAAAAACTACCCAACTGAAACGTTTGAAATTTAACATAATAATTATTACATAATTACATAATTACATAATTAATACTATAATTATTACATAATTTTGTCGAGTCATTGCAAATTTTATGAAAATAGGATGTATACTTCAATTACAGGGACAATCAAAAGGATTCCGATACATTACGGTCAATGAGAAAAAAGTTTCAAGTGCATTTTAAAAATGTTACACTCTTTTGAATATAATAGAATTGACATGAATCTACGAAGTATGTATTAAAATATACAGTCTGTACAATTTATTATTAATTTATTATTAATTTACAGGACCATTAATTCATTATACTTCAGTTACAGGGACAATCAAAAGGATTCCAATACATTACGGTCAATGGGAAAAAAGGTTTCAAGTGCATTTCAATCATGTTACACTATTTCGAACATAATAAAATTAATATGAAACTATGGAGCATATACTATAATACACATTCTGTGCAATCTGTGGTGCAAAGACTATTTGTTATTGATTTACAGGGCCACACAAATGTATTCCATCGCATTATTGTATAGGGAAAACATTGTTTGGTGCGCTTTTTAATCGTATTAATCTATTTAATGTTTTATAAAATTGATATACGTTTCTGAGGATTACTACAAATTATTTCCTGTATAATGAAAAGCAAATAGTATTTACAGGGCCATACAAACGTTTTCAGCTACTATATTGTATCCGAAATACTGTATATTATTAAACCAAGATCTGAATATTTTTAGGTGGGTTGTAATTATAAAAATACGTAACACGTATAATCGTTGTTCAGTCTGTTTGACCGCCTGTTCATCCATTCGTCTTTCTCTCCGCTTATAACAGAGCAAAAAGTAGCCAACCAAATCGTTTGAGATTTAAAATATATAACTGTTGCATAATTTTGTCGAGTCATTTCAAATTTTATGAAAATCGGATGTATAGTTTATTTACAGGGAAAATCAAAAGTATTCCATTACATTATGATCAATAGAAAAAAGTTTCAAGTACATATTAATGATGTCACACACTTTTGAATATAATAGAATTGCCATAAATCTATTAAGTATATACTAAATCATACATTCTGTACAATCTGTGATGCATAGAATATTTATAATTAATTTACAGGGTCACAAAAAAATTTTCCACTACATACGGGATATACGGGGAAACATTGTTTGGGGCATGTTTTAATTATATTAAACTATTTCAGATTTTGTGAAATTGATATACGTTGCTGAGGTTTAATACAAGTTTCTTCCTGTATATAGAAAGTCGATAATGCATACAGGAACATACAAAACATTTCAACCACTTTACTGTATCGAAAGTACTGTATAATATATATAGCAGCAACATCTGAATATTTTAAAAACTTTGTTATAGTACGAACGTACCTCATTTGCAACGCTTCACGTGCAATTTCCAACTTTTTTTTTTTTTTTTTTTTTCTTTTTCAGAGATTATTTATAGAAAATCATATCTTAGGAGATCAGATTTTAAAAAGAAAACTTAAAACTATAATTTGTTTACAACTAACTTCAGATTGACAGACTGTCTAGGTATGATTTTAAGGCAGACAGTAAACACTATAGATAAGTTTTCGGTCAACTGAAAGACACTGTGAATTACTGTGAATTACCCTATTTCTCAATTAGCCTCTTTATCAATAGAAAGGTAACTAAGATCTTCTACAAAGACTACAAAAATAAAAAGATGTGTAAAAATTAGTTAAAATTAGTTATTTAATTTTTGGGGGAGGGGGCATACTTTTGAAAATACATTCATAGCAGATTCGAAAAAATCATTTTTAAATGAAAAAGTAAAGAAATTATTAAACAGAAAGTGAAATTTTTGAATGCTTCAAACGATTCCAAAAAGGGCAGAAAGTTTTCTAAATCGCAAGATTATAAATCTTAGGTCTGAACGTAGCGGTAAATATATCAAAAAAACTCACAGTAAATACCTTAAAGATCAAGGAATACATCACAAATTCAGTAACGAGTAAAATGGCACAGCGAAAGATTTTATTTGTGTAGCCTTAAACGCTATAAAAGCCACTTTACATGATAACAGGTTAACCCTTTGAGCTCTGGGGTGTAAATTTCTTCAAAATTCCAAATGTCACACTGGCACCAGTATTTTGCAAAGAGAAAAACCGGTTAATGATAAACACGGAAAAAAAAAATGCATTAAACCTTTTTGAAGTAAATTTGGTCAAATTTTCCGGTGTCATTGTGACATTTTGGAATTAAAATTATGTGGTAGAAAATTCTACCAGCAGAGCTCAAGGGGTTAAGTGGAAGTTTTTGGGCAAAAGCATTACTAATTTTTGTCTATACGCGAAAAAGGTCTGTTACGGTAATCAGACGAAAATTCCATTGGAATTGTTTCGAGGCATAAAATCATTAGTAAAACACCTGAAACCCTTCGGCAATACCGTTTATCTGAGAAAGCTTAACCCTTGATTGCATGAATTTTTCTTTTATAATTGCTTTTTTCTTCTCATTACATTAAGGATTAGAAACCAGAAGTTTTAAGATAGATTTTTAAGCTTATTTTGCAGCATACTTATGTAATTTTTTCAGTATTAATATTTTTATATAAATATATTGGTTATTAAGAATTTAATTTATTAAAAGTTAAGCAAGAAGTGATGCAAATTTACATCACTATGCATTTAAGGGTTAAACAACTAGGAAATAAGTTTTTAGTGAGAGCCCTAAAAGTTATAACGGTCGGACACGGACTTTTCACTAAGGCATATGGTTACTGCATATGGTTACCCCAGGAACGAAAAACGATAGGAACTTTAAATGTCATTTTTCCAAAAGAATAGTGCAGAAGAATCGTACTGGATCGAAAGTGAAATACCTACAGCTCCTCTCATGAATATGAATCGGAGTCTAATGAATAAATGAATGATGAGCATCCCTAAAAAGATTCAAATGAAGAAACGAAGAAGCGTTCCTGCTTGAGACTCGTTTCATAATCAAGAAAATATCTAAATCGTTTCTATGTTCGGTACCTCTCAAAAGATTCTTTTTACATCTGGAATTTGTAAAGCCCACTGGGAACGATTATCTGTAAAACGAAGAAAAGAAACAAGACATGGCATTTACTATAAAATAGTTGGAACTAAAACTAGGAAAAAATCATGGGCAGATGCCAAAGCTTATTGTGAGAAAAACAATATAAGTTTTAACCCTTTAACATTCATTGGTTTCTCTACAAAACCACAAAATTTTAATTCCGATATGCAACAACGACACCGGAATTTTAATTTAAAAAAATTCTCAATTTTCCATTTTATTATGTATGTGAAAAATCACATTTTCTTGTTTACAAATATATTTGTTCGCAATTACCGGTGTCATTCCTTTATTTCAATATCAATGAAAATGCTTTGTCCGTTAAAGGGTTAAAAGAACAGATTTTGATTTTGATATTTTTAATACTTATTCAGGTCCAGTTAAAATACCTAATGACGAAGATTCTAACATTGAAACAATCGAAGTTAATTTTGTGGATATTAAAATACCTTCAAATTATAACAAAGCTTATAATTCCTCTAGAAACGGAATGGTTTAAAGCTGTGGACGACTAGATAGAAACAATGAGAGAAAGAAAAGTCTGGACGTCCCTAAACGTGATAAAACTACAATTTTTAATAACCGATATTTTTATAGCGAAGATATCAAAGTGTATATCTCAAAGACCGCTTCACACTAGTTATGTAAATATTTTTGTCACATGAGTTAAAGGCTAAACCAAAGAAGGGCTAAAGACTTTTGTAACAAAATATTTTTCAGTTTAAATAATTACAAAGGCATGCATTCTTATATTAAAACATTAAAAGTATGATATATAAATACACTATATGGCCAAGGGTGACAGCCACTTGCAATTTTTGACATTTTGTTAAATATCTAAAAAAAATACATGAGAAAATATCCTGAAACTCTAAGACTGTAAATATAACACTACAGGTCATACATTTCTGTAAAAAAAAAAAAAAAAAAAAAAAAAAAAAAAAAAAAAAATCCGAAACTTCATAGGAGACCGTCAACCAATTGGAAAAAACGAATATCTTTTGGATAACCCTGTCAAAACTAATGTAGCCAAAGTGCTCAAACTGAATATTATGATTAAGTAGTATATTGTAATACACTGCGTTCATTTTTATGTGGATAATATGTATACTCGTAGAAAAAGTAAGGTTTTTGTAAAAACAGTCCCAAATTTTTCCAAGTTTTTTGCTTAAAATTTGCAAAATTCTTAATATAAAATAATGTTCTTTTCTAAAAATATGACAAACAACATTGTACACAATACCCTGTAATCAGAATAAAAAAATAATAATAAATCTTAATAATAATAAAAATAATAATAAAAATCGAGTGAAAAATCGAAAATCATCGAAATATTCAAACAATCGAAACAATCGATTAAAACTTCCGGGAATCGCCCAACACTATGAGTATGGTATGGTATAAATTTGTAAGTATGGTATGCAAGATCTATAGTCGGTGGTATGTTAGACCAAAAAAATGGTTTTCCCGATTTTTGATCTATAGTTATAATTACCTCCATATCTAGATTATTATATGAATAAATTTATAGTAAATCGCAAACTTATGAAAGTAACAACACACGCTTAGTGAAGCAAGAAAGATTCATACATTCATAGACTTGAATTAGCTTTATCGTCAAAAATGTAGATGCCAAGGTCATGGAACTTCCACTTTACTTATATATCTTGTTTACTTTTATAAATCCACGCATGTTAAACTAGTAACAACGACCTCATTAATTTTATTCTATCTCAAAAATCTATTTTTCGGGTAAATTTCAGACTAACGCTGACCTCATTAAATAATTCTACGGAAACAAAATACTTTTTTGTTATCTGTCAGTCAGACGTCTTTTCGTAATATTGGTTTCATTAAGATTTTTTTATTTTAAAACCATAGAAACGTCTTTTTTTCTCCCGTCACAAAATGTTTATTCAGGTAAAATTCGAAACAACGGCCTCATTAATGTTATCCTATCTGAAAAATTCATTTTTTCCTTGTAAATTTTAGACTGGTTAATAGCGGTGACTTCTCTAAATAGTTGTGCTGAGATAAAACATTTCTCCTTTTTAATAAACCAAAAGTTCTTTTATAACGTTTATTTCCATGAGATCTTTTTAATATAAATATTAACACTAGAACGCCCGGAAGGAGTCGGTTAGACTCCGGCCAATGATTAAATGTCAATTGGAGCCAGAAATATTTTAACAAAATAAGTTAAATATATACTACCCAGACTTAAGTCAAATAATTGAGTTAAATAAAATTAAATAAAAATTCTGGTGTATGAAATATTATTATGAAACTTGAGTAAAATCTCCGGGGATTTTAGTGTTAAAGGGATTTTCCTGCTCAACAGAAAATGTTTATTCGTAACCACATCTCCTTCCTCTTTTTATAAGAAGTCAGCATACGCACTGGGATAAAATCTACTCGAATTATATTGTAAATGTAAACTACAAATGTAGGCGCGTGTGCTGATGGGTTAATAAAGTAGGTTTTTTTTTTTTTTTTTTTTTTTTTTTTTTAATTATAAACAATGCTGGTAATTCAGAATGCACTCAAGATTTCCACAAAAAATAATGCTTATTTTTATTATATACTACGTGACATTGAAAATGCAACTCCAAGAAGGAGCACTTAACCGAGTTATTCAAACGATGGAAAGCGCGCAACTCTCCGAAGCACGCTGAATAAAATATAAGGAAAGGAAACTGCAGCATGAGCAGTATTTGTTCCGTTACTTCTGCTAGGGAAACCATCGTTGAAATTTTGTTCTTGTCTCAGAGGACACGTGTAATAGCAGAGAATGCTAGTCAACCACCACTAAAGAAGGTTTCAGCAGACAGACGATTTTACGAGCGGCATGGTGATTGGAATGAGAAGAACAGATTGATCTCCACGGAAACTCACAGGTTAGATACACCTGTATGTGTCCACAGTGCATCGGCTGTGGAGAAGATGGTTAAAACGCAAAAAAAGGCAAGTTTTAGTGGTGCCGGTGCAGCCAGTGTAACGTCAGCACGCGTATATCGACGCATTCATCGGCAAGCAGTGGTGAACCCGAAAGCTACTCTATTTCCATATAACAGTATGTTCAAGACATCCTAGATGTTCCCATAGCAACTAGAATCATTTTTCGTCGACTGACTGCCAATGACCTTCACTCATGGTGTCCGTTAAGAAGACATCCATTGTTTCCACTGCATAGACGCCAACGTTTGCATTGGAATAATTCCGGGCTAGGGAAGTAGGAATGATGGAATGGCTGGATGATGGGTCACTTTTTCAGATAAACCACGCTTTTGTTTCTCCAGTGATAGTCGCTGCGTACGAGCGGGGCGTCGATGTGGAGATGGGTCGAATCTGTTAACAATTGTGGAATTAACCACCTCACTTCAAAGCAGTATCATGGTGTAAGACTGAAATGCGTACGATTTTTGGCCACTTCTAGTTCGTATTAAGGGCACTATGCCAGCTCAAAGATATGTGCATGTTGTGTTGCGGCCGGTGGCACTCCCCTGCCTTCATGAGTGCCTAATGAACATTTTCAGCAGGATAATGCCCGACCGCACACTGCTTGCATCAGCCAACATGTGCTGTAATGTGTACAGATGCTTCTCTGGCCAGCATACTCTCTTTATCTCTCACCAATCGGGCACATTTGAGAAATGATTGGACGCCATTTGCAGAACCCTGTCACTGCCGAGTTCAGACGACGAAATGTGGAAAACGGCTGTCAGAGAATGGAGAAATATTCCTCAGGACGCCATCCATACACTCTTTGACTCGGTGCTTAGAGGTGCTGCTTCGTGTATCGCCGTCCAGGCTGGTCCTACATCCTAATGTGTCGACGCTGTTTTCGCAATATACACTACATGGCCATTGATCACCGTTCACTTGCGATTTTAGACATTTTGTTAAATATCTAGAAAAATACATGAGGAATTATCCTGAAACTCTCAGTGTATAAATATAATAATGCAAGTCATACATTTCCGTGAAGATTTTCTTCCCGAAACTCCATAGGGGACCGTCAACAAATTAAAAAAGAATGAATATATTTTGGATAACCCTGTCAAAACTAATGTAGTAAAAGCGCTTAAAATGTAGATTATGATTAAGTGGTTTATTCTAATAACCTATGTTCATTTTTATACGAATAGCATGTAAACTCGTAGAGAAATTAGTGTTTTTATAAAAATGGTCCAAAATTTTGCCAAGTTTTTTTGCTTATAATTTGCAGAGTTCTTAATATAAAGTAACATTCTTTTCTGAAAATATGACAAATAATATTGCACACAATATCCTGTAATCATAATTAAAAAATAATAAAAATTGTATGATAAATTGTATGATTTACTAAATAATTTTTCACTGCGCATGCATCAACGATATCAAAATTTCATTTGCATATTGTGTTAGCTAAATGCATAAAGCAACTTTTGTGAAAGTCTCAAAATCATAGCTTGAAAATTTTGAAAGTAATCGTCTATAGAATAAGCATAAAATCCATTGTTCACAAAATGAAGCAAAAAAATAAGAGATTTTATCCAAATGTTTCTCCAGTACGTCCCATATTGTGTATTCTATATTGACACTAATCAATGGATATATGTATACAACCACTCATCTTTTTGCTTCATTTTCGGAATAACAGTATTTGGCTTTATTCTATAGTCGATCACTTTTATAATTTTCATGCTATGTTTCTGAGACTTTTACAAAAGTTGTTCTATACATGCAGCTAACATAATATGCAAATAAAATTATGATATCGTTGACGCATGCGCAGTAAAAAAAAAAAATCTAGTAAACCTACTCATTTTTCATATAACTTTTATTATTTTTTAATTCTGATTACAGGGTATTATGTGCAATGTTGTTTGTCACATTTTAAGAAAAGAATATTATTTTATATTAAAAACTCTGCAAAATATAAACAAAAATATTGGAAAAAATTAGGACTGTTTTTATAAAAACCTTACTTTTTCTACGAGTATACATATTATCCACATAAAAATGAACGCAGTGTATTACAATATACTACTTAATCATAATATTCAGTTTGAGCACTTTGGCTACATTAGTTTTGACAGGGTTATCCAAAAGATATTTAAAAATTGGGACTGTTTTTATAAAAACCTTAATTTTTCTACGCGTATACATGCTATCGACATAAAAATGAACACAGTTTATTACAATTAATCATAATCTACAGTTTGAGCGCTTTTGCTACATTAGTTTTGACAGGGTTATCCAAAAGACATTCATTCTTTTTTAATTTGTTGACGGTCCCCTATAAAGTTTCGGGAAAAAATCTTCACGGAAATATATGACCTGTACTATTATGTTTATACACTGAGAGTTTCAGGATAATTCCTCACGTATTTTTTTAGATATTTAACAAAATGTCTAAAACCGCAAGTGGACGGTAATCAATGGCCAGATAGTGTATTATGAATATCATTTTGAATTAATAATCACTTAATGTTCATTGCTGCCTCTCTCTGTCGATTTTCATCACTTTCTTTTGATTGCTTGGTGTTGTATTTTCAATGTCACATAGTGTAATAACAACTTTCATGTTCCTAATATCTTGCCATCTATGTATACATATATAAAATAGTTTGTCCTGAGTAATTGATAATCAACGTACAGCCCAAACTACTGAATTAAGAAGCATGAAAATAGCAGAGAAAATACTTCTTATGACATAAGCATGCAATGAAACTGGATTTTTGGAAATTCCCCCCTAAAGGGGGCAAATGGGGATAAAACATTCTGGAATATCTTGCTATTTCTTAGCAGTGGTTTAAGATTGGAATGTGAAATTCCGGAAAATAAATTTTCTTAAAAAATAATTAAACATATATTTCAGGGTTTTTAGAAACTTCGAACTTTTTTGAAATCGTAGCGTTTTATCATTTTAGATCGGATTTTTTTACAGGGCTCTCTGATAAATATTATTTATAAGCTATGAAAAGTTCAAAGAGAGATTAAGGGTTTATTCCGAGTACGTGATTGTTGGAACTCTAGGGGACAATTTTTTCAATTTGGCCCACAGCCTATATCATTGGAAAGCTCTGTAACTACTATTTCATACTATACGCCTCCCAAGTCTCTCCCTCCCCATTTGGCCTCCGTTGAGTGGGGCCACTTTCTAAATTTAGTCGACGCCCCTCATGTGAAATATCGCTGGAAAGCACTATAGAATTCATTCGCATTACCGTAATTTCGTGTAGATAAGCCGCAGCTCAAACAATTCTGTTTCGACCCAGAAATTTTCAAAAATAAAATGTAACATTTTGTATCGAGGTATATATTTTTCTTAAATTACTGAATGGATTTTCTGGGTCGAAAATGAATTGTTTGAGCTGCGGTTTATCTACAAGAAATTACGGTATGTATTTCCCGGGCCCTTCGTCCTACTTTACTCCTCTCGGGGGATAGGTCATGGTATTCCTTCAGAAGGTTTTCTAAAAAGGGGAAAATTATAAAACTTATCCCAAGGACGTAAAAAAATCAATAAAATATGTTGATTCCATTTATCGTCCATTTAGATACTGTTTTAAACACCAAAGGTGCCTTTAATTCTTATTTCTTTGTCAAATTTGATACTAATAGCCGAAAAATTCTAATTTTTGATACTTAAACACCATTACCTTTCTATGCTTATTCGCGCCTTTAAATTTTTTTGCAACCAGGGGATACCGTCACGTGATTTTTACACTATTGTGATTCCTTTTAGCCTTTCTTCGGTGTGTTGTTTTTAAATTGCATCCGTTATTAGTTGCTATGTGTTTTGTAAAATCCTTTATAAGTATGTAAAAACAGTTATTTTAATGATCGAATGTAATATGTAATGATCATCTTGATTTTAGATTCTCGGAAGTAATCGATGACTGTACCGACTCTGTTTTTCACAATGACGGGTTTTTTTTTTTTTTCTTTTTTCCGATTGGGAAATTTTTGAGATTCACCCATCACTAGCCAAATCCTAGCAGCAGTTTTAGGTATAAATGTAAAATCTAAACAAACAAGCATATTTAAAAAATTATTCAACATTTATTTCTGCGGTTTTAGAAATACCCCCTTTCCCCCCATCCAAGGATTAACAGGAGGTACGAGAATTTAGGTCATTCCACCATATCTTAGCATTAGATTTAAATAGAACTATAAAATTGAGGTTACCTAATCTACTAAAAGAAACTTAAACATGTATTTTATCTATTTTAGAAATTCCCACCTAAGCGGGTTTAATGGGGTGGTCGCACATTTAGGATATTTCGCCATATCTTTGCAGCAGGCTTAGATAGAAACGGGAAATTCAAGATAATAGGCCTACTAAAAAAATAGTTAAGCATAGATACTTAAGTCATTTTAGAGCTATTTTGTCTAATATGTCGTCAATATCAACTTTGAAACGGATAATGTAAGGTTATACGAATAAAATAACAATTTTTGTTGTTTGATTAAGTATTGAGATTTTTAAAAAAAATCTTTTCTAGATGAATTTCGTTTGGTTCAAGATTCCTTTAGAGAAACCGACCAGCGTATCTGCTAATGAATCAATATAAAGACGTTTGAAATGTCTTTCAACAACGAATTATTATTCAATCGCATTATATCTTGTTTATGGGAGCGAGTAAGTTGAAAATAAAAAACCTTCAAATAAGGTGTAATGCAACTGTGTTTTCCTCCAAGCTGACGCAACTTAAATTGTCGAAAAAATAAATCGTTGTTTTGCTGGGACAAATAGCTACGGTATAAGCTATGACATATCTGTAATTTTCAGCACTTTTTCTTGTAAATTTATATTTTCTGTGTATCTTGTTCCTCTCGAAAACTATTGCAGCAATTTCAATGCACTTTTGATATTGTTTTGATTTGTTTCTAATTTATAATTTTATCATGCGTCATAAAATAAAAGCAAAATAAATAGTTACGCTGTTGCATAAACAAAAATATGTTGGATTTTAACCCTTAACTGGTACTGTATACCAGTGTTTTACTCATATAATTTTTTTCTTTAATGATTAAGATTCGGATAAAATAATAAAGTACATAAATGATGTGCTAAGTGATTTATTCAACTCACCAATACAGTCAAGTAAAAGTATTATAGTTTTTATGAGAATTTTCTTAATTAGTAACTCGGGGATGAAATGATACCTTGTAACCAGTTGCTCACAAAAGTTTTCCATCCTCAGTTAAGTGTTAAACTGCAGTACAAATATGCAGCTAGTTTTCTAGAAAAGTAAAATGTTGAAAATATAGCTGATTAGAATAGCAAAAACATAAAAATAATTCTGAATTACATTCAAAGGTGGACAAGAAAATAGAAAATAAATTTTCGCAGAATTTCATTAATTATGCAACTGTATTTACCTCTGTAAATTTTCTTATTTTAATGAAGAATCAAGTACCGCATAAGTACCTGACAAAACCATTTTGAAAATACTTGCTTATGTGATTAATGTTGAACAAAACAGCTACAATAGAAGTCCAAATGTCTCATTTTTATAAAATCTATTTTCCTTTTAAAAAGTTCGTTGTAGATATAAACTTATTTTGATATTTTATCAAAATTTATGTTCAAGAGATTGTACCCTTTTTGAGCCAGAAGCATATTTCATTATTATAATAACATATTTTTAGAAAGCCTTAAATGGTCTTTGTGTTTTCGTGTTTTAACCTTAACTTGTCTACTTGTTTGCATGAGGGTTTTACATTGATATTCATTTTTAAAAAAGCTTACCTTTATATTTTCCAAAACACTTAATTTAATACACTTTCAAAAAATTGAGTTGCATTGGTAGAAAATAGTAATATTTTTCGTATTAAGTTATTATCTTCATACACGTACCTGAGTTTATTGTATAAATATTCTAGACTGAAAAATTGCGACAATGAACTTTTAAAATATAAACAAAATTTCCCGTAATATACATAAACTGTTGATAAAACGTGCGTCAAATAGCGTGTTTCTTCATGGAGGTTTGGACAATCCACAGTATTTTCCAAGTTGTACAAAAAATGTTTTGGCCCGGGCCTTACTGAAAAATTTATTGGCCTGGTCTGGCACAGTACGAAAAATAAAAGTTCAGCCAGAGTCCTGCTCGTACAAAAAATTAATTGGCACATCATGTCTGAATTTCTACAAGCATTTTAAAATGAATCACTGTTAAATTATACTGCTGTTTTAAATATTAGGGTATGTAAGATTGCAATACCAGATACACTGTATCGTAAAAATATATAAGGTGTTTTGGGGTATTAATGCCACATTCGGTAATAACGCCATGTGCTAGTAATAAGCCTAATTATGGACGAATCTGGGAAATGGCACCTATGGGTTCTGTGCAGAAGGTCCCTTAGTCATATTAAACCCAATCAACTAAGCAAAGTTAATTTGTTCCATTTGTAGGCCTTAGTTTTAAGAAGCGCCTAAAATAATTGCCGGATCTAAAATTTGCGACGTAAGATCTGTGATGAGGCGACTATATATTGATCAGAAAATACTTTGTTTACTACATAAATTTTTAGTGTACTTTATACCCTTTCAAAATGTTGTGGAAGATTTCAGATGTGTCCCTGAGAAAGTTTGTAGTTTAAAACATACTGCACAATGACAATACCGAGATAATAAAGCAATTCCTTGACGTTATTACCCTGGTTGATTTATTTCAGTGGCAGAACTAAATACAAAAAGGTTTTTTTTTTTTTTTTTTTTTTTTTTTTTTAATGCACGGGGGAGATTATTGTCACTGTTGAAACATATAGATTAAAAAGATACGCTACCCAAAACTGTTCAAAAAGTTTATTTTTTATTATTTTTTTGCTGACGTCTCGGGGAAAGCACTTCCGGAAAATTTTGGTATATTCCCACCGATCATGATTCCCAGACCCCAAAACCACAATCCGTCCAAATGCTGACATATACAGGGTGATTATAAAAAAAAAAACTAGCCCAACATTTGGGCACCTAACTATTATACCATTCACAGAAACTGATTGAAATTTTGGCAAAAGGTATTTTGAGGTATGCGCTCAAGAATGATATGGAAAACATCATGATTGACGTCGTTACGCTAGGTGAAAGAAAAGACACTGAGAAATGCGAGCCCTGTATGTTGCCTTCTACCATTCTGAACAAGATGCTGCTTTCAGGGGAAGAACGTGGGGAAATCGTAAAGATTTATTACCTGAATGGACAAAATGCCGCAGAGGCATTGCGTGTTTACCGCCGCAACCATGGATTACGGCGAGGCCCGTGCACTGTCAAAGCTTTACAGGACTTGATTCATAAATTTGAAGAAACTGGTTGCACATGCGATCGACCTCGGTCTGGACGACCTTCCGTTCCTGTGGAAGCTGTTGCAGAAGTTCATCAAACGATAAGCCAGTTTGTGCCGCAACTGCACGCGGTGTTTCACGTGTTCTGAATATGCCGAATTCCACTGTACCCAAGATTCTGCGCTCTGTTCTAAACATGTTTCCGTATCGATTCCAGCGTGTCCAGATGTTGGAAGCAGGAGACTATCAATTACAGCTGGATTTTGCAAATCAATTCCTTATCCGGTACGGTGAAGATAGCAGCTGGCCTTTATGCATTCTGTAGACAGATGAGGTGCATTTTTCGTTAACTGGTAACGTGAATTCAAAAAATTGTGTGCACTGGGCAGAGAATAATTCATATGATGTGCTTGCACGTCCATTACACGAGGAAAAAGTGACCGTGTGATGTGGTAAAACGAGTACGTTCATCCTCGGCCCTTACTTTTTTGAAGAGGTTATTGCAAGTAATCTGTAAAAGTGTACAGTAACGAGTGATCGCTATCTGGACATGTTAACTCGTTACGCGATTCCCGCATTGCAATGGCAAAATGCTATATCTGAAGTTGTGTGGATGCAAGATGTCGCTCCTCCACATGTCGAGTCTTCTGTCAAACGTGTCTTAAGTCAACAGTTTGGTGACAGAGTTATCTCCCTTCATTTCCCTTTTCCATGGCCGTCAAGGTCTCCTGATCTGACACTAATGGATTTCTGGCTGTGGGGATATCTGAAATCCAAAGTGTATCAGTTTCGCCTTCAAACTGCATCTGATTTGAAAGATGACATCAGAACTGCGATTCAAGAGATTCCTATTGCCATGATATGTATTGTAGTGCTATCCACCATCTGCTGCATGCAAAGTCTCATCGTGTGTGAAGAAGGTCGTGGGGAAAATTTGTGAAACACTATAAAACGCTTTATTTTATGCTGCTTCTTTGTCCTTATCGGTTGACCTCACTTTTAGCTCTTCTACGGCCGCTGGTTTTCATGCTGCAGTTGCCGTTCCAACGCTATATGGTGTTTTTCACAATGGAGATCACATTCCAATACAAAAAAACTAGGTGTTGCCATTTTATTTTTTCGAAATTTTCTCACTGTAACCGTAACTGTTTGAGTGACACTGTTGTTTTCCATATCATTCTTGAGCGCATACCTCAAAATATCTTTTCCCAAAATTTCATTTAGTTTCTGTGAATGCTATGATAGCTAGGAACCCAAATGTCGGGATAATTTTTTTATAATCACCTTGTATCTATCTATCTATCTATCTATCTATCTATCTATCTATATATATATAGTGTGTATTTAAACTCTTGGGCGAAACTTAAGGGGTGATAGTACACATCAAGACAAACAATATTAAATGGGAAACAAAGGGTCTCAAACGCCTTCCGAAGGAGATAGGCGCCATTAAAGTTTAGGGTACAAAATTCTAAATGATTATAAAAAATGGAAAAATTGGTCGATTCGTTTACGGTTTTCATTAAAACTGTTCTTTATGTCAGTATTTTCTTGAAAAGAAAATATAAAAATAAATTTTTAAAAATGTTGATAGAGGACGCTTCAGACTTTGGAGTAACGAATAACTATTTTTAACCGTTATTTTTTGCATCTCATTAAATGTTTTCTGAAGATTAAACTTAAACTTAAATTTTGAGCTCAAAATCTGAATAATTGGAAGTTGTTAAGTAGCGCAAATGTGTTCAAAGGGGTAGAGAAGGTTCAAATTTCAAATGATTATAAAAAACGGAAAAATTGGTCGATTCTTTTGAGGTTTTCACTAAAACTATTCTTTATGTCAGTATTTCCTTGAAAATGAATTTTAAAGTTAAATTAAAAAAAAAAATCGATAGAGGGTGCTTTAGACTTTGGTGTAACGAAGAACAATTTTTTACGATTAATTTTTGCATCTCATTAAATGTTTTCGGAAGCTTAGATTTAAACTTAAATTTTGAGCTCAAAATCTGAATAGTTTGGAGTGGTTAAGTAGCGCAAACTGAACTGTGTTCAAAGGGGGAGGGAAGATTCAAATTTCGAATGATTTTAAAAAAGGGAAAAATTGGACTACTCTTTTGCGGTTTTCGCTAAAACTATTCTTTATGTCAGTATTTCCTTGAAAATCTCTATAAATAAAAGGAATTCCGAGGATAATTAATTGAGGCACAGGGGAAAGCAAATCTTGGCAATGCGCCAACTCGGTCCAGAGGAAGCAAATCTTGGCAATGCGCCAACTCGGTCCAGAGGAATATCATTAAGAAATATAAAACAGATAATGTATTTATCACAAAAAATCGTCTGCTAAGAAAATATCAACACTTTAACACGAAACTAACGCAATCGTTGGATACATGTTCCGACGTATTTCAGACAATGCATTTCTGCATGCTTCCAGTTATTGATAAAATCATACAAATTTCAAGTTCGTTTAATATTGCTAATACGGACCCGGGCAACGCCGGGCGGGTCAGCTAGTAAATTTTAAAGATAAATTTCAAAAAATTCCGTTAGTGGGCGCCTTAAACTTTAGAGTAACCAACAACTATATTTAACCATTATATATTGTATCTAGTTAAATGCTTGCGATAACTTCGACTTAAATTTTTAACTTAAATTCTGAATCGTTGGGAGGGGGTTAAGAAGTGCAAAATTAAACTGTGTTCGAGGGGGGAGGGGAGGGGAGGGTTAAATTTCAACTTCTGAACACTGTTCAGTTTGCGCTTATTAACCCCTATCTAATGATTCAGAATTTGAGCTCAAAATTTAAGAGTAAGATTTTGCAAGCATTTAATTAAATACAGAAAATAACGGTGAAAACTAGTTGCTGGTTAATCTAAAGTTTACGGTGCCCTCTAACGGAATTTTTTTAAATATATTTTAAAATTTATTTCGAAGGAAATTCTGACATAAAGAGTAGTTTTAGCAAAAATCGCAAACGAATCGACCAATTTTTCCGTTTTTTAGAATCATATGAAATTTGAACCTTCCCTCCCCCCTTGAACACAGTTCAGTTTGCGCTACTTAACCACTCTCAACTATTGAGATTTTGACCTCAAATTTTAAGTTTAAGAGCCCACAATAGTCACAGAAAAAGTACGCAAAAAGACCCGAATGATTATGTAAAGTCTATGGGAGCGTTCTTTTCAAATATCCGCTCAAATTTTAATGTTTTTACATGATTTTTTTTTTTTTTTTTTTTTTTGCATAGGCTAGTTTAGGACGATCTACAACCGGGCTAGTTTTTACTTTTTCGATTTTGGTTTCAGATTTTTAAAAAAAATATATTTTAACTTTCAAAACCGGTTTAAAGCGGTTCTGAAATTGAAACTATCATAATATAAAAAATATATGAGCAAAATCGAAAAAGTAAAAACTAGCCCGGTTGTAAATCGTCCTAAGCTAGCCTATGCTAAAAAAATCATGTAAAAACATTAAAATTTGAGCGAGATATTAGAAAAGAACGCTCCCATAGACTTTACATAATCATCCGGGTCTTTTTGCGTACTTTTTCTGTGACTCTTGTGGGCTCTTAAGTCTAAGCTTTTGAAAACATTTAATGAGATGCAAAAAATAACGGTAAAAAATAGTTGTTCGTTGAAATACGCATATTTATAAACCGATTTGGATATTACTCTGTATACATCGTACATACCAATGTCTTGACCAAGCTCTTGGCCAACATCGTCCGCATTCTTGTTTCAAAATGGCGGCCATTTTCTTTCTTTTTTAAAACTTAAAATGAGGCGCAAAAAAAAAAAAAATCGAAATAATATTTTTTTTCTTACGTAGTCAACCTTGATGCAAAGATTTTGGAACATACTTTGATTCGTCTATATCTTAAAAAATAACTAAGTTATAGCATTTTGAATTTCTAGTGTGGCTAAAATTTTTGTCATGCGATAATATACATATTTATGAACCAATTTGGATGTATCTAGGTATGTAGATAGTACATACCAATGTCTCGATCATGTTTATTGGCCAGCTTCATCCGCTATCTTGTTTTAAAATGGCGGTCATTTAAAACTTTCAAAAAAATTTAAGTGTAATAATGATGTACAAAAAAATTGAAAAAAGGTTCTTTCTGAAGTACATGAATTCCGGAGTATTTTTTTTATTTGTCTTTATCATAAAAAAATGGCTGAGATATAGTCGTTTGAATTTCTAATATGGGTGACACTTATAAAAATCAATTTGCCTGCGACAGCACTCGTATATATCAACCAATTTCAATGTGAGTGGGCATGTGCACATGAATTAAGATTCCGGCCAAGCTCGTTGGTTTGTTGTACCCATCATGTTGTTTTAAAATGGCAGGCACTTCGTGATATCGTGAAATTTGACGACTTTATAAATCGCTTAAAATAAAACCAGCTTGAATAAAAGATGACTAGTTTCTAAAAATTCCCATTAATATTCAGCATTGGCAAAAACTAGTATTGAATAATGTATAATCGGGTTCCACTAATTTGAGCTTCGTATGTTTAAATAATATAACTTAATTTAAAATAATAAAGTTTAAAATAAAGTTTGTGAAAGCTAGCTTTTGCTCCCGGTACTGACCGGGTTATTTTTATGTTAAAACAATTTCAAATTCTTATGAATACAGTGATATTAAAATGTTTCTCATATTCTAATTTCAACATTTTCAAAATCTGATTTCAATTAATTTCCCACGTGATTGTTCAATTGAGTTCTAAAGTTTAAGTTTCCGCTTTCTAACTTAATTTTTAACTAATGTTGCCGATCTCACAGACCACTGCTTTTTTTTTTTTTTTTTTTTCAATTTTTATAGTTTAACTTGCAATTTTCAGTTTAACTACAAACACTACTGAAACTTTATTTCCGAAACTTTATTACCACCGTCAGAGACTTTGAAACAGGGGAATATTAATAATAACAGTCCTGTACAGAAAGTTAACTACAAAAACACGATTCTATGAGTTAATCGTGCCTTTTGCTCACTTTTCGATTTTGCGGTCTCACAGACCACTTCACACTATTTATGTTACTACTAGTACATAACCCAGTCAAAAATGACTGAATTTTCACTTGCATTTCATTTTCATATTACTTCATGCAAACAAACAGAATGGAGATTTTATTATTAAAGAGTTTGTGTTATTAAAGAGTTTGTATTGTAGAAAAGCACATTTTAAAATAGCAACAAATTTCTACAAATACAAATGATTTTTTTTCTTGATATTTAGTTTTTGAACAAATTTTAATTTCAAAACAAAAAGCAGTATTTATTAAAATAATGATAATAATAATTAGTAAAATAAAACTCAATTTCTTAAGATTTCACAAAACATTAAAATTAAATAGTGAAGTTTTTTAAATTTTAAACACATTATTTTTATTAAAAATATGATTCGAAAAGTATGACTTCTAAAATAGTTCATAGATGGCAGCACTAAAGTAGTGTGATGAAGGTGAGATGGCGTTGTGTGTCGATAAAATACAATCGTACTCTTAGATGATAAAAAACTTATCAATTTACACTTCCCCTGTTATCTTTATGTATCACAATTGGGTACGATATGCATGTTTTATATGAAAATATGCTGAACAAACATTATTTCAAGTCGAAGAAATTATCATTTAGCTGTCATTTTAGCATCTGTTTTCAATTAAGCCTAACATAGCGTTTAGCTACGGTCGATTCTCAGATCAGAATGGTTCGCCCCAGAATCGCTTCTACATTTTTCTCCAGTCGCATTTTATTATAAGCAGATTTCTGTTACATCAGTTAAAGGTCAACTAATGATCTTATTGGCTGTACATGAATTGGCTGTACATATTGGTTGAAATCTACGCGCTGAGCACGCGAGCTCGGGAGATTTTGCTTGAAGTAGGCTTTATCAAAGAAAAGAATTTTAAAATAATTCAATTACTGTATTATTTTTGTGGCTCAAAAAAGGTAAAATCAATGACTATATTTCTTTATCCTTCTAAACATGGATTTCGTAACAGAAATACATACTTGTGACCACTTCTTTAAATCCAAAATATTCATGAAAATCATCACGTAACCTACTTCCTCTACTTTAGCCCGATCACATCTAAACTCTGAAAGTCAGCCTGACTCGAAAGTTGACGTGTGCTCGAGCGTGAGCTACTCAGAAAAAATTGTTGGGCGTTTGTTCACATGATTGTGCGTTTTGTGTTTCTGTTTTACTGTTTGTACTTTGTTTGGTAGGTTGATTGATACAAATTAAAAATTCAATTGGTGATCTAAAATCTTAACTTTTTAACAATTTTCTTTTTATTTATTTAAAAAATGATTTATCAGTTGCTTTATATTTTTCGTGATAAATAGAATGCTGTTGATAAAGCAAGATTGCGATATCAGCATATTACAAGATTTATTTTTAATCTATTATACTAGATATATTTCAATGGAATTCACACTGTTTTAAATTTTCAGAGAAGGTTTGAATATACATATAATTCTTATTTAATAATTGCATACTTTAATATCGGGTGGATAACAGACTAAAATGCATCATAAAACAGGAGAAACAAATGGCACAAGTCATGTTGATATAAGCAAAATACTTATATAATACAGGTATAATACTATCAGTAGAAAATTTGTAAACATTCTAATCATACATTATTCCTTACTAAACTAATATATTTTTTAAAAGATATCTCTTTAAAAAATATCGGTGCAGATATTTTTATTTTAAAAAATGCACATCTATTACATTTTGCTTTTTATAATATTTTCCTTGTGTATATTGACACCGTAATATTTGATTTGCATCCTAAACTCTCTTCTAAAGTACTAAAAAAAAAAAAAAAAAAAAAGAAAGAAAGAAAAACATCAAGAAATTTTTTTACGCATTATATGGATATTTTCGCACAATCTATTTTTTTTTTCATTTGCTTAATATATATATAAATCACTTTGGAACGATGCTTAGAGTACGAAAAAGGATTCAAATGTAAAACTTTTTTTGCAAAATATCTCATTTTCTCGTATTTAAATAAGTATTTTATAATTATAATAGAAATACGTGTGCTTCTGTATTATTAATATAAAAATTAATCTTTAAAAAATGTCTTATTAATTCATATAAAGCAATCAATAATAATAATAAAAAAATGATAAACACGCGTTTGAAGCGCGAAGGGTTCTAGCCCATAACCTCAGGATTGAAGCTCAACGCTCTATCCAGTCGGCCATCAAGCTCACCTTCGTTTGCAACAGATTATCTTTATAATTAGCATCGTAATTATTGAAATTTCAAATCCATGATCTGTTCTTAATCTATTCCTGAACGTACAGTACCGAGGACTGAACGGTTGTTCCATCTTCGATAAGCACCCACTCCATGTCCCTGCCTCCTGAGCTCGCGCGTGCAGCTCGCGTAGATCTCAAACACAGCTATTAAGTCTCCAAACGAGCATTCAAATAATTAGAAATTAATCTAAAGAATACTATTTATACACTAAACTTTTGGTATAGTTTTAATTCTAATGCAATTTCACTGACTCAGATATTTCTAACAATAGTATTAGGACTCCAAACGAAAGAAAATTCCAGTAGTAACAATAGTTAAACTGGAAATTACAAGTTAAACTTGAAAATTGAAAAATAGGAACGATCAGAAAGATCGCTAACAACAGCTAGATCAATGATTCCCAATGTGGGACATACGTCCAAATTGCATAATTCTAACAAATAAAAAATGCTCTTTACCACTCAATTATATATATATATATATATATATACAGGGTGATTCCAAATTTTTTTTACAATAAAAGAGGGGTGATAGTACACATAAAGACAAACAATAATAAATAGGAGACCAAGGGTCCAAAACGTTTTCCAAGGGAGATAGCCGCCATTAAAGTTTTGGGACCAAAATTTCAAATAAACATAAAAAACGGAAAAATCTGTCGATTGATTTGCGGTTTTCACTAAAATTATTCTTTATGTCGGCATTTTCTTGAAATTAAATAATAATGATAAATTTCAAAAAATGCCGATAGAGGGAGCTTTAGACTTTGGAGTAAAGAACAACTATTTTTTGCCGGAATTTTTTGCATCTCATTAAATGTTTTCGTAAGCTTAGAGTCAAACTTAAATTTTGAGCTCAAAATCTGAAAGTGGGAGTGGTTAAGTAGAACAAACTGAGCTGTGTTCAGAGGGTTCAAATTTCAAATGATTAAAAAAAACGGAAAAATTGGTTCATTGATTTGAATTTTTCACTAAAACTATTCTTTATGTCGGTATTTTCTTAAAAATAAATTATAAAGATAAATTTCAAAAAATGCCGATAGAGGGCGCTTTAGACTTTGAGGTAACGAACAACTCTTTTTTGGCGTTATTTTTTGCATCTTATTAAATACTTTCGTAAGCTTAGACTTAAACTTAAATTTTGAGCTCAAAATCTGAATAGTTGGGAGTGGTTAAGTAGATAAACTGAACTGTGTTCAGAGGGTTCAAATTTCAAATGATTATAAAAAACGGAAAAATTGGTCGATTCGTTTGCGGTTTTCGCTAAAACTAATTTTTAAATGAGCATTTTCTTGGAAATAAATTTTAAAGATAAATTTCACAAAATGCCGATAGTGGGCGCCTTAGACTTTGGAGTAGCGTGCAACTATTTTTAACTATTATTTTTTAATCTCATTAAATGCTTTCAAATGCATAAAATTAAATTTTAGGCTCAAATTCTGAATCATTGGGAGTGTTTAATAGCAAAAAATTGAATTGTGTTCGTGGAGGGGGGAGGTTTAAATTTCAACTCCTGAAGACACTTCAATTTGTGCTACTTAATTACTCCTAATTATTCAGATTTTGAACTCAAAATTTAAGTTTAAATCTAACCTTCCGAAAACATTTAATAATTTTTTGCAAGCATTTAATTAGAACAAAAAAATAATGGTTAAAATTAATTATTGGTTACTCTGAAGTTTAAGGCGCCCTCTAATGGAATTTTTTTTAAATTTATCTTTAAAATTTAATTTCAAGAAGATAATGACTTAAAGAATAGTTTTATTTTAAACCGCAAACAAATCGACAAAATTTCCTATTTTCTAAAATTATTTTAAATTTGAACAGCCCTCCCCCCCCCCCCTTAAACACAGTTCATTTTGTGCTACTTAACTACTCCCTACTATTCAGATTTTGAGCTCAAAATTTAAGTTTAAGTCTAAGCTTCCGAAAACATTTAATGAGATGCAAAAAAATAACGGCAAAAAATAGTTGTTCGTTACTCCAAAGTCTAAAGCGCCCTCTATCGACATTTTTTGAAATTTATCTTTATAATTTATTTTTAAGAAAATACCGACATAAAGAATAGTTTTAGTAAAAACCGCAAATCAATGAACCAATTTTTCCGTTTTTTTATAATCATTTGAAATTTGAACCCTCTGAACACAGTTCAGTTTCTGCTACTTAACCACTCCCACTTTCAGATTTTGAGCTCAAAATTTAAGTTTGACTCTAAGCTTACGAAAACATTTAATTAGATGCATATAATACCGGCAAAAAATAGTTGTTCGTTACTGCAAAGTCTAAAGCGCCCTCTATCGGCATTTTTTGAAATTTATCTTTATAATTTAATTTTAAGAAAATGCCAACATAAAGGTTAATTTTAGTGAAAATCGCAAATCAATCGAACGATTTTTCCATTTTTTATGTTTATTTGAAATTTTGGTCCCTAAATTTTAATGGCGGCTATCTCCTTTGGAAAACGTTTTGGACCCTTGGTCTCCTATTTAATATTGTTTGTCTTAATGTGCACTATCACCCCTCTTTTATTGTAAAAAAAATTTGGAATCACCCTGTATATACACTATATTGCCATTGATTATGGGACACTTGCGATTTTAGACATTTTACTAAATATCTAGAAAAATACATGAGGAATCATCTCGAAACTCTTAGTGTATAAATATAATAGTATACGTCATACATCTCCGTGAAGATTTTTTACCGAAACTCCATAGGGGACCGTCAACAAATTAAAAAAGAATGAATATCTTTTGAATAACACTGTCAAAACTAATGTAGCAAAAGCGCTCAAACTCTGATTATGATTGAATGCCTTATTGTAATACACTGTGTTCATTTTTATGCAAACAGCATGCATACTCGCAGAGTAATTAAGGTTTTTATAAAAATGGCCCCAAATTTTTCTAAGTTTTTCCCTTATAATTTTCAGAGTTCTTAATATAAAATAATATTTTTTTCAGAAAATATGACAAACAACATTGCACACAGTAAACTGTAATCAGAATTAAAAAATAATAAAAATTGTATGAAAAATGAGTAGGTTTACTAAATAATTTTTTACTGCGCATGCGTCAAAGATATCAAAATTTCATTTGCATATTATGTTAGCTAAATGTATAGAGCAACTTTTGTAAAAGTCTCAAAATTATAGCTTGAAAATTCTGAAAGTAATCGTCTATAGAAAACGGACAAAATCCGTTGTTTACAAAATGAAGCAAAAAAATGAGGGATTTTATCTAAAAGTCGTCGTAACATCCCGTATTGTGTATTCTATATTGACACTAATCAATGAATATATGGATACAACCCCTCTTGTTTTTGCTTCATTTTGAGAATAACGGATTTTCAACTTATTCAATTGATGATTATTTTCAGAATTTTCAAGTTATGATTTTGTGACTTTCACAAAAGTTGCTCTATACATTTAGCTAACATAATATGCAAATGAAATTTTGGTATCTTTGACGCATGCGCAGTAAAAAATTATTTAGTAAACCTACTCATTTTTCATAAAATTTTTATTATTTTTTAATTCTGATTACACGGTACTGTGTGCAATGTTGTTTGTCATATTTTCTGAAAAAAATATTATTTTATATTAAGAACTCTGAAAATTATAAGGGAAAAACTTAGAAAAATTTGGGGCCATTTTTATAAAAACCTTAATTACTCTGCGAGTATGCATGCTGTTTGCATAAAAATGAACACAGTGTATTACAATAAGGCATTCAATCATAATGTAGAGTTTGAGCGCTTTTGCTACATTAGTTTTGACAGGGTTATTCAAAAGATATTCATTCTTTTTTAATTTGTTGACGGTCCCCTATGGAGTTTCGGTAAAAAATCTTCACGGAGATGTATGACGTATACTATTATATTTATACACTAAGAGTTTCGAGATGATTCCTCATGTATTTTTCTAGATATTTAGTAAAATGTCTAAATTCGCAAGTGTCCCATAATCAATGGCAATATAGTGTTATATATATATATATATATATATGTTACAGGCCAAACCCGATTTTAGGCCAAACTAGAATGGCCTAGGCCAAACCGGTCTATCCTAACGCCCATCGAATAAACTAGTTTTTCCTAGGCCAAACCGGTCTATCCTAACGCCCATCGGATAAACTAGTTTTTCTTAGGCCAAACCGGTTTATCCTAACGCCCATCGGACAAACTAGTTTTTCCTAGGCCAAATTAGTCTATCCTAAGGCCCATAGGACAAACTAGTTTTCCTTGGCCAAACTAGTTTGGCCTAACTCTTATAGGATAAACTAGTTTAGCCTGCTGTTTATTGGTCTGAACTAGTTTATCCTAGGCCGATCTAGATTATCCTAGGCCAATTCAATTTGGCGTGATTTTATTGAATTCAATGACCGCCTCAGCGCCAACATTCTAGATTGTCCTAGGCTGATCTAGTTTGTCCTAGGCTGACCTAGTTTATCCTAGGCCAATATAATTTTACGTGTTTTTAGCTCACAGGCGTCAAAGCCCGAGAAATAATGAGCTCGCAGGTTCTGTATTTATGTATGTACGCATGATTGTACGTATGTGCGTACATATGTACGTAATGCGATAACTTTTGGTAGAAATATTCGATTTGCTTAAAATTTTGGAAGTAGTTTCATTTTGATAAGGTACTTTTCTGATTAGTTTTGGGAATTCATTGAATAAGATTAAGAGGGTGTGAAAAGGAGGCTAATACCCCATTGTTAATTCAGAGAAATGGATTTTTCATGCATAATTATCAGTTTTCATTTAAAAGTTTAGGTATAGGATCATTCTGACAAGATGCCTCCGTGATTAGTTGTGGATGTTTATCGTTTAAGTGTAAAACAAAGGACAATGTAGGTAACTCCCCAATAATTTAGATAAATGGTTTTGATGCAGAATTTACGGATTTGCGTCAATTTGGATGTATGTTCTTTCTGATAAGCGATTCCCTGAATAGTTTTGGGAAGTTTAATGGTTAAGTATGAAAGAAAAAGTGAAGGATTACCAACTTTCATAGGAAAAACTAGTTTATCCTATGGACATTTAGAGAAATAAATTTGGCATTGGAAAACTAGTTTATCCAATTTGCGTTAGGATAAAATAGTTTGGTCTAGGCTAATATAATTTGGCTCAAAATTGGGTTTGGCCGGTAAAAACATATCTTTCACTAGAATAAGCATAAATGTGTGTCAAGAGTCATTGCTTGTAACATCAATACAGAAATTTAACATATCCACCGTAGAGACATGATACATTGGACATGGTGTTTGCTTATTTTACTTTTTCTTTCTGCAGACTCAGGCCATGCTGTGATAAGCTGGCTTTTATTGTTATTATTATTATTATTATTATTATTATTATTATTATTATTATTATTATTATTATTCGAGCCAGATCGCAGCTGAACATAATTTGGAATTGAACAGCGTTTTCCATTTTTGAGAAATTAATTACCTGTAGACATATAGCTATTTTTGTCATGGCGTCAAGTTTTTTTTTTCCGTAAAGTCGCAACTGGAAATTCGATTCAAAACGTAGCTTTAATAGTATTTTCTCAAAGATACATCGCTTTTATGAAAAATGGTTAACGCCATTGGATTACATATTTTCTGAGTGAGAATGTCTGTTAATCTTATGCATTTCCGAAAAGGAATTAATTAATATATGTGTTAGGATGTAGCTCTTTTGGATTTGAGAAAACCCTTAAGGAATGATAGAAAAATATATTTACAAATCTACTTTTTACTAAACATATTCAAAAGTTACGATGTTTATAACACTCCTTTTTTTCTTTTATTCTAACTATTTAATGAATTTCTATTTGAATATTGAAGGACTAAGAATCTAAATAATCAATAATACATTGTGTATTTTCCATTTAGCGAACGCATCGTAATTTAAAAATACATTGTAAATTTATCCATAAATATGTATGCAGTATTCTTTAAAAGAATCTTAAATGTATGTGAATTAAAATCTGAATTTTTTTTCAGAAATTGAGTAGGGCCAGATCGAGCCGGACTCAGTCCCTTTTCAATGATTTTTTTACAGGCAGGGCTCGGGCTGAACTTTTAATTTTTATACCGGGCTTCGAAATTTCGGCTCGTGCAAACCTGTAACAGTATTCTACTACCCTTCAAATAAAATACATTATACAGGGGTGATAGCAAAACCACTTTGCACAAGATTAGAAAGCAGTAGTCAAGATTAATATTAAAAAGAATATTGCCCTGTTAAAGTAATGGCTTTGCATTCACAGGCTGTTTACACTAATTGTGTATTACAGACTTTTTTTTTAAATATCACCCTCGAAAAAACAAGTGAGGGAGATTACTTTTTCCCATTTCTCCTAATTATACTTAACCATTGAACCCCAAAACTAATGGCAGATACGCTTTATAAAATTGAACAATTATCCAAAATTTGAAGCAAATCAGATAATTCTGCTCAAAAACCATTCATCTGATATAAGGAGGAGTAATCTTACATTCCTCCTTTTATACTTAATCATTAAACCCTCAAAACTATTCAGGGATTCGCCTTATGAAAAAAACTATATTCAAAATTTAATCGGCAAATCAGATAAATCCGCTTAAAAACCCATTTATTTAATTTAAGGAAGGCAATAAATCGTCCACTACCCCATTATAGTTAACCAAAAGAAAAATTAATTAAAGAAGCGTCTGATCAAAATGAATTCATGTCCAAAATTTTAAGCAAATTGGATAATTCTGTATTATAACTAATTTATCTAATTTATCTAATTTAAGGAAATAAATTGTACGCTTCCCCTTTATACTTAAACAAAGAACCACCAAAATTAATCAGTGAAGCGCTTCATCGGAATGAACAAATCAAAGATTTGCAGCAAATCGATTAATTCTGCATGAAAAACCCATTTGGCAAAAATAGGCGGGAGTCCCCTTATCTCCCATTTGTTCTTAACCAATTAACTTCCAAAACTAATTAGGGCAGCACCTTACCAGAATGAATCTATTTCAAAAATTTAAGCAAATCAGCAAATTCTGCTTGAAAAAAGCATTTATATAAATTATGGGGCGTTATTTATATTTCCCCCCCCTCTCTTTATACTTAAACAATGAACATCCACAACTAATCATGGAGGCGCCTGATCAGAATGCTTCTATATCTAATTTTTTTATTATAAAATATGCTAATAATACATGGAAACCCATTTATTTGATTTAAGGGAAGGGGCGAATCAGCCTCTCGATCTTTCTCCCCCTTATTATTCTCCAATGACCTCCCAAAACTAAACATTAAAACTCCTCACAAGAATAAACCTATATTGAAAGTTTGATGCAAATCGGGTATTTCTATCAAGAATTTTTGCGTTACGTACTTACGTACATACATAGATACAGAATCCACGGTCACATTATTTCTCAGGCTTTAGTAGTCTAATGAGATAATAACACGTCAACGTCGAATTACATTATTTCTATCAAGAGTTATCGTGTTACGTATATACGTACGTACATACATGTGTACATACATGCGTACATACAGAACTTGCGAGCCCATTATTTCTCAGGCTTTGACGCCTGTGAGCTAAAAACACGTAAAATACATTGGCCTAGGATAAACTAGATCAGCCTAGGACAAACTAGAACGTTGGCGCTGAGGCGGTCATTGAATTCAATAAAATCACGCCAAATTGAATTGGCCTAGGATAATCTAGATTGGCCTAGGATAAACTAGTTCAGATCAATAAACAGCAGGCTAAACTAGTTTATCCTATAAAAGTTAGGCCAAACTAGTTTGGCCTAGGACAAACTAGTTTGTCCGATGGGCGTTAGAATAAACCGGTTTGGCCTAGGAAAAACTAGTTTATCCGATGGGCGTTAGGATAGACCGGTTTGGCCTAGGAAAAACTAGTTTATACGATGGCCGTTAGGATAGACCGGTTTGGCCTGTAACATATATATATATATATATTATGTTTACCTATTTGCAAATTTGTTTTTATTTTTTCCAAAAGAAAAAAATGATAAAATTTCAACAAGGAGAAAGGAGCAGAAGAATTTTCAAGTTCATTTTCTAGAGAAATTTGTTTATATTGTATCTCTTTTGTTTTAATTTTTCTTTGTTTTTAGTTTCTTTCATTTTTTTTCCTTTTCTTTTCTTTCTTTCTGTATAAATTATGATAAATAAAAAAAATTTTTTATCATAAATATTTATCAAAGTTTTTTATCGTAAGATGAAGATTTTAAATAATTGTTTGAAACTTTCATCTAATGATTCACCATATTTATCAGTTATAACCAATATATCAAATAAATTATATTTGCTCTTTTCTTTCTGTTTGATAAATTATATTCTGGAACTAAAATTCCTAAAAAAACCATTAAATGTGTTTATTTTTATTTTAAGTGTTCACAAAAATATATTTATTTTTAAGTATTAATGTGTATTTTAAAAGCAAGAACATTAAGCGTGTTTATGATTTTTTTCCACAAAAAGTCAATATGAACTATGCATCGTAATAATGTTTTCAAACAAACCCAGACCTTGGCTTTGATAAAACCAGGTATATGAATTTATCTGTATTTTTATTAATAAAATAATAATAATAATGCAAATAAAATACATAAATTGTTAGGAATTTTTTAAAAGCTGAATTCGGAACTTTAAATTTCTTTTTCAAGTATTTTATTTTACATGGAAATATATTTCAAACGAGAATCAAAATTTGTGTTTTAAAAACAACTTAATTTCCCTTTTTTTACTCTCCCACGTTTAATACTAACTGTTTGCAGGAACAATGAATGTGATATTTTTTTATTATTTGTATTTTTTATTATTTGTGGCAAATATTTTTCATGAAACTTGAAAAAAAAAATTCACACTTATCATTAAATTTCTAGTAGATTTTTTGTATAATTTGAAAGCCCACTGAATGCATCTTACTGTAATTAAATATTTTGTATTGTTTCGATTCAGAAGTATTTCCTATGAATTTGTATTCTGTTTATTTCGGATATTGCTTTGTACCATAACTCGCAACTACGGCATTTTGGAACCTGCATTACTGTGTGATTCAGAATCGTCTCTGTACCCTCTACACCACTTGCGAGTTTGTCGGTCTGGTAGTGAAATACCCTGTATGTGTTATTCTCACAGAAATCAACCCAAATGTTATAATAAATTAACAATGGCATGTGTTATAACTACAGACCATTTTAGGCATTTTATTTTACAGGGTGATAGCAATAATTATTTCATTTTTTTCAGTTTATTATTGGTTTCTCAACTGCTTTCGTGATCAAATTTCACTGCAACATATGAGGTCAAATATGTTTTTTATATTCCTGAAGTCCTAGATGTCTTTGTTAAATATTTCTTTTGATATTCGATAAAACATCTAAAATTGATAGTATCCGATGACTTTTAGCCAGCGGTGCACAACCTTTGGCCCGCGGGCCACAAATCTACCACTATTTTCATGCAGAATAATTTTCCTTATAATAATGACGAAATCTTTGCTATTAAATAAAACAAACGACTCTTTTCAAATATTCTGGTGGCAAACAATTTTATGGCAAAAAGGTTGTGCATCACTGCTTTTAGCTATATTGTGTATGTATAATAAATCAAATGTATATGATATTAAATTAAAACTTTGTTAACTTTTTGAGGGCATTTCAATTGATCAATAATGAACATAGATGCAAACAATCAGTTAATTATTCCGTAGTTAAACCCAAGACAAACATATTTAAAAGCAGAAAATGTATATAAGGAAATTTGTCTTGTTTTGGTAAGGTATCTATTAGAATTTATTTTGGAATTTTTGATTGAATAAAATTTCCGGTTGCAAACATATTTTGCTTGGATTTGACTCCGTAATAATTAAGAGATGTTAGTATCTACAATAATGAGTAGTCAGGCTTTAATTCTTGAGGGCGGGAGGAAAAGAATGAATATTACATCATTAATAAAGAGTGTTATATATATTGAGTTTAAAATTAAATTTAAGACGTAATTAATTATTATTTAAATTCACAAAAGTCCGAATAAATATTGTAGAAAGATACATTAAGATTCAACCAAAGAAAAAAAAAATCAGATTTGCATATACATGCTAACTAACATTTTAACATTAACATTAAGAGTTCAAAAAAGTGGAGTTATTCAAAGGAGCGTTCTAAAACTAATGCGCGAGTTACACGATCCGTTGCTCATGTGTCATGTGCAAACACGAAAAGCAATATTGCTGAATATTTAATAAGTGATTATGAGTAAATAATAAATAATATAATTATTTAGCAGTATTGCTGTTAGCTGATTCTGTTTCTCAATGTTTCTAAGAAAGATCTTATGGAAAACCACTTAAATTGTGTGTTCTATATTATCTAATCTAGTTATTTGCACTTTTTTACGTTTGATTTTTTTATGACACATAGTTTATAAAATTATATATTTATACTGTAGTTAAGATGACGATTCTTTTTTGTGATAAGATATACAAAACTTCTACTATAACATCATTTTCGCTGCGCATCTATGATTAAATTTAAATATTTTGCATAATGTAGTCATTTCACCAATGAAGCTATTTTAAAAAATCTAAGTCTATAATATATATAAATATGCGAGCACATATAATTCATTTATTGAAATAACCTTAAGAAATATAAATTTTCTATCATTTGTTAAGTGCTCTTCGCAATGAAGAATTGTTAGTGTACTAAATAAAGGTTTTCGAACTTAAAATAAAACGAATAAAACACTTTTGTTTTACTCGTCATACCTGCATCAGACAGAACGTACGCAGAATGTTAAAAAAAAATATGAACGTTTCGAAGAACTGCCATTGTACATTTTATAGAACTCAAAATACTCTTTCATAGAGCTCAATTAAAAGGTTCTGAGGATAGTGGGATGAAATTTATTTTTTCCTATCTCTGCACCCCCTGCTCACTAACACAATTTTATGTTATTGACTTGGAACATCAACTTTTAAATGTTTTCCAAATGTTGGATTTATCTTATAAGTAAATTAAAAAGAAAGCAGTTAAATTATTTTATATGCGAATGGAAATATCTGGTAGTTTTGAATATTTACGGACGAAAATTATTTCAGAAATATAGCACAAATTAAAAGTTTCATATTTTAACGCATGGACATATTTTAATAAGTGTTTCTGCTAATATATCATTTTTTCAAAGAGAACACAAACTAGCAAATTAAGCTTGTTATATCAATAAGACGTGCGTAATCTAAAATATTGATGTAGATAGAATTCCCATTGTCTTTAAAAGAAAATGCCATTAAAAATGAAAATTAGTTATAGATTACTTTGTTCCAATTTCAGTCAGGATTTTCTAATCAGGGTAATAATTTATCTTAAAAATAATTTGCAATGAAGCGTATATTTTATACAGAATTGGCTTATTTATATGTACAAATATTTCAAAAGATGCTGTAAAATATTTCACAGTTTAGAAACATCTTATTATTGAGTTAGTAATATTTTGTAACTCATGATTTTTTTTTTAATTTATTGATAGCTTAAGTTTGATATAATTAACATAAAACTAAATCTGTTTTCAAAATATATTACTATAATTTTACTCTAAATATTAAAAATCTGAAAACTATCTCTGAATATCGAAAATTTCTCGAAATTGTCACCAAACAACATTTCTTGAAATTACAAGTCTATCACAAAACAGGAAGCAATAGATGAATGTTTTTGCGTATTACTTGGACTTTTTACTATTCTTTTTAAAATGTACTTCTAAAACCTGGATTATTTTAAATATTTTAAAAACAAATTCACGTTCAGCAACATTGAGCAGTTCTCAACTTTAACATCATTGTAACATCACTGCGAGAATCGTCTAGCATCGTTAGACTATATTCCTTTGGCTATCTTAATTGCAATCGAAAATACTAATAACAAAGTTTAAAAAGGTTGAGATATTTTACATATTCTTTTATTTTACTCAATCTCAATATAACTATGTGGTTTTTTTTTTCAATATTCAATTCCTTTATTTAATTAACTTATTTTCGATATTTTTATTTATTACACGCTTGGACTTTGTTCATATTACTATAAGGATTGTGCTTGATATAATTTATATCTCCCTTTATCCATATCTTTCAATTTTTCTGAATCTCCAATATTCACAATTCATCGCATGCTATCGTGATACCGAAAAATTATGTTCGGATAATATTGTTTCAAATAATTAAAAAAAGCGTTCAAGTTTAAAATATACTGACACGTATACACACTTCAAAAGCAGTGAAAGAAATCGGTGTTATGTCAAGTGTCAATTGAAATTTGGACGGTATCACGTATTCATTCACGTGATAGAAGTTTCACGCCTTACTTCTAGAAATAGTTAGTTTTTCTAGATGATTTAAATCATTTACGCTTTTATCGAAAATGAGTTAAGTGGCAATTAAACAAAAATAAAAAAACATAATAACAGAAATTCCTCACTTCTTTTTCATCTATATACATAAATAAAATACTTTGTCTTGACTGACTGATAATCAACGTACAGCCCAAACTACTGAACCTAGAAGCATGAAAATTGGGGAGAAAAAACTTCTTATAACGTAAGCGTGCACTAATACGGGATTTTTGAAAATTCCCCATTAAAGAGGGGCAAACGGGGGGGGGGTCGAAATTTCTGGAGCATCTTGCAATATATCAGCAGCCAATTGAGGTAGAAGTGTGAAATTCCAGAAAATAAATCTACCAGAAAAATAATTAAACACATATTTCAGCGAGTTAAGAAATTTCGCCCTCAAGGGGGTTTGAGCAATTTATATCATTCGGCACATCTAAGCAGTCGTTTTACGTAGGAGCGTGAAACGACAAAAAATAAATCTATTAAAAAAATTATAAAACACGTATTTCAGTGGTTTTAAAATTTCCATCCCCGAGAAGGTTAAAGTGGGGGTCGAAAAATTCCAAATTTTTTTGGACCCGTCATGTGACATATCATCGGTTAGCCCTCGGACCACTCTTTCATATTATGAACCTTTCATGACCCCCCCCCCCCCACC
This sequence comes from Maratus speculifer, assembly GCA_964019185.1. Lineage (NCBI taxonomy): Eukaryota > Metazoa > Arthropoda > Arachnida > Araneae > Salticidae > Maratus > Maratus speculifer. The sequence goes on along the minus strand of OZ025293.1, from coordinate 202,375,008 downwards.
AATTTGCCCCCAAGGAGCAGTTTTCGAATTTTTTTGAGATTGTAGCGGTTGTCTTTTTAGATCGTATTTATTACGGGACCCTCCCATAAATAGTATTTATAATATACGATAATTAAAAAGAAGGGGAGAGGGTCTATTCCGAGGGGGGGTCATGATAACTGGAACTCTGGTGCGGGGGGTGCTTTTCAAAATTTTGCCTACATGCGATGCATCATTGGAAAGCTCTCTGACCACTATTTCATAATATACACCTCCGTGCCTCTCCCCCCCCTTTTGTCCCGGGGAAGAGACTTTTCTAAATTTAGCCGACACTCATCATGTGATATATCGTTGAAAAGCCCCGTGGCCACTTATTCATATTATACACTTCCTGTGCCTTTCCCCTATCTTTGACCCTCTCGAGGGGGGGGGTACGGTTATAGTATTGCACCAGGGGGTCTTCTCATAATGTGAAAATTATAGAGCTGATCTGAATGACTTCGAAAAATCAATAAAAAATTTTCATCCCTTTTATCATCCATTTAGTTCTTGTTTTGCATGGATGTTTTGTTTAGTTTCTGTTTTGAATCGTAGCGTTTTATCTTTTTAGATCGTATTTCTTACGGGACCCTCGGATATAAATTACTTATAATACATAAAAATTTTAAAGAGAGGGCAAGGGTCTATTCCGGCGGGGGGGGGGGGGGCATTCCCCTAACTCTGGAAGGAAATTATCTGAATTTGGCCTATATATGTGATATATCATCGGAAATATCTCTGACAATTATTTCAAATTATACACATCACATTGCATTCAGTTTGATTAAAAATTAATAATAAGTGATAAATTCAAAAGCATAGGTAACCTTTTACGATACAATTTTGACGCGTCCTTAGAGGAACAAACCCGGACCTAGCCCGAGGCCCGTACCAGCAGAATTAAGATAATATTTTCAATGGGTCGCGTCGGCAAAAAAAATGAATAGGTCAGCCGGTCCGATAAAAAAATTAGCACGCCACCCGGCCCGAAATAAAATTTTACACGAAACCCATAAAGTATAGGATACTTTCAATGAATATGATTTTCCCGAGAATAAGTATAGATGTATGTCATGAGCTATTGCTAGTTTGACAAAATTAATAGAAAATTGTGTCATGTCCACCATAGAGATAGGCTTCGGATATGATGTGTGAGACATTTTTTTTTTTTTTTTTTTTTCAGCACACTCGTGCCGTAATGTAATAAGGCTTACATTTTTTTCTTTTTAACTAGCCGAGCTGAGCCAGAACTGAATTTAATTGTTCCGAAGATGTGTAGGGCACTCAATGTGTTTTGTAAAAAAAATTAATAGCGGTAATGAAACTATCGCAATCTTTATATAATATACCTTAAGGTGTTTCTCAAATTCACTGCTCAACAACGCGAAGCTTTCACACACTTTCTGGCCGACTTTTAAGTACAAAGAAACAAAATTGAAAAGCCTTACTATTGGAGAAATTTGAAATCGAATAAAGTTTTCCATTTTGGATAAATAAATGTCATGTCGACATATAAGAGGCTCTTGTCGCGGCTTTAGATTTTTCCTTTTTCTCGTAATGTCGCTACCGGAAATTCGATTCAAAATGCTGTCTTTAACAGTATTTTTTCTAAAATACATTGTCTTTATTAAAAATGGATAATGCTATTCGATTACATAGTTTCTGAATGATAACACCTACCAATCTAATACTTTTCTGAAAAGAAATGAATTCAGAAATGTGTCAGAAAACAGTTATTTTGGATAAAGCCTTATTAAAAGACAGAGAAATATTTTCACCAATCTGCATTTTATTATACAACTTCAACAGTTATGGTGTTTTTAAAAATCATTTCCTTCTTTTATTTTAAACTATATTATTTTTTAATGAATCCTTACTTGAATATTAAATCACCTAAGAATCTAACAAATCATTAACTTTGCTATTGTGTATATTCTGTCATGCGAATGCGTCCTAATTTTAAAATATACTGCAACTTTATTCCATAAATATGTATGCAATATTCTGTAAGGTATCTTAAATATATGTTAAAAAATATCTGAATTTTTTGTAGAAATTCAGTCAGGCCAGATCAGGCGGTGCTGGATGGCGAACTATGAAAATATAAATGGGATGGGCCTGGAAATTCTGGCTCGTGCAGACATCTACGAGCCATTATTAGATTTGTACAACGTGTCTTTAAACGAAATTTGAAAGGAAATATCAAAGCGCATATAAGGATTTTTTTTAAAAAAGCAAACATATTGAAGTAGATAAGATTCTGCACATCCAAATTATCTAAAGTTGTCGTAGAGCTCTTACAAGTAATAAAACCGTCAGAGAAAGAGAAAAACTAGTCGGATGTGGCAAGCCCAAAACCTTCTATTTCATGCATGTTAATACTTTAAAATTCGCTACCACAGTACCAAAATTAAATGACTCATCGTGAGTATTGTAAAGGCATGGTATTCCGTTCTTTAGTTCATGAAATATATGGCTTTTGTGGATATCGGGAAAATTGCAAAATAACAGCGCCACCTGTCCGGTGATTTATACCTCAATATAAACATCAATTATCAAGCTGTACCGTAATTTCTGGCGTATAATCCGCGGATCAAACAAATATCTTTCTAACCAGGAATTTTTAAAAATAAAATGTAACTTTTTAAATCGTGGTAAATATGTGGTTTCAATAGCTAAATAAAATTTCTGTGTCCAAAAAGAATTTTTTGATCCGCGGATTATACGCCAGAAATTACGGTATTCTGAAGTTTGATGAAAATTCGTGAATTAGTTCTTGTGAAAGATCTATTGTAAGAATCGGAAAAAAAATCCGCATGGCAGCGCCAATGGTTCGACGATTGACACCAAAATGTAAACAGAGCTAGTTCATAACTCGGTTTACTGAATCTGAAGTATGATGGAAGTCCATGCATTATGAGGTAAAGCTATTGCGGTAATCGTGAAAAATACAGCATAGCAGTACTACCTATCGAGCGATTTACACCAAAATGTAAACATAACTAGTGTATATCCCGGATTTACTAAATCTGAACTTTGGAAAAAATCCCTGCATTTATTCTTGAGATAGAGCTAATGCGGAAATCTTGAAAAATGCAACAGAGCAGTGCCACCTCTTGAACGTTACACCAAAAACTAATCAGCATCAACCTATACCAGGTCTATCTGAATATAGATTTTTATTAAATTCCGAGCTTTAATTCTTGAGACAGAGCTTTTGCGAAAATCGTGAAGAATGCAGTGTAGCAGCGCCACATGTTGAGCAATTTACATCAAAATGTAAATAGCATCAACAGTTCAGTCACGGATTAAGTGAATATGAAATTTTACAGAAATAAGTGCATTATTTATTGCGATATAGCTGTTGCGTAGATCGCAAAAAATGCAGCATAGCACCTTAACGCTGGCATTTAAAATATCGGAGAGGGTTTGGTATATATGGCCGGACTGGGCAGTTTAGATACCCAGCTTTAATTCTTGTTGGCAATGTTGGACTACTGAAAGTTAGAATGATGTGTTTAGTAGGAATTATCTGCTGATTTCTACGGATAGTGATACGGCGTACATCAATGATATTTTGGTCTTAAATTTTCTAGAAGTTCATCTTTGGTGGAGTATAAAAGGTCAGGTTCGGATATTACACCGCGGCTCGTATTTAATGTTTTATGAGTTTGTACAGAAACAGAAAAGGTGCCTATTGTGGAGCAATTAGAGAGAAGTTGTGATTGTTTGGCTGCAGAAACCTCAACTAGCAAATCCCCAGATTGTAGTTTTTTGAGAGAATGACCATCTCCCAAGACAGACTGAAATGTTTTAGCAATGAGAAAAGGTGAAGTTTTTTTTAAGGCGCAATCGGAGTGGCTATCAGTACGTTTAATGATAAAAAAACGAGTGAAGGAAGAAGCCTGTACAGTTTGTTGCTCTCCACTAGGGAGAGAAAAAGAAGGAAATGAAGTTTTTCCATCCATGACATAAATAATAAAATTCAGACCCCGGCCGCACCACCCACTACCGAGCCACTACTGGTGCACATTCGTGCACCATTGCTAACCAGGGCCCATACGGTCACAAGACAAACCTATGTCAGCCTCCACCCTTAACGACATGACTAGTATTTGCTCGATCACTTGATCCCTAAAGCCAGTGACAAAAGTCAGCTAACCAGCCGATTGGTACATACGGGACCAATATGCACCTCCCCTCTACCTGAAGCAGAGGCCAAAGCAGTGTGTTGGTTTCCCTCAACTACCAGGATCCCCCTTTCCAGGGACACGGGTCGCCACACACAGCCAACACGTGGGTGGTTTACAATTCTCCTTGAGTCGATATGCAGGATGGCATCGGCTCATACAGAATTGCCCTCACCTCCGAAGAGGAAACCACAACGAGAGTGAAACAAAGAGGAAAGGAACACCAGAGGAGTAAGAGGAAAAGGAAAGGAGAAAGATCACTCAGGTGCTCCGGGGTTGTGAAGCCCGTGAATACCTAAAGAAGATATCCCCCTGGGGGGTCCAATTGCAAGGAATTCGCAAGGAATTTGAGATTGAACCACTTATTTTGGAAGTACTTTTAAAGTTATAGACTAATTTTGTTTATCATTTGTTTTTATTTGAAAATATGAAATATTATCAGTAATTGGAATCCATTAAAGCTTCATATGACAATTACTGGGGACAGCATGACAATTATTGGGTATTAATATAAGTATACTGTATTGTTTTAAAGTGTTCACATTTCAGACTAATATGCTGATTTCTTACTCTCAAAAACCTGAAATATGGCATCTTCATCTACAGTAAATTCATTTAAAGCGATTAAACCCAATGCAAAATATTAAGTTTTTTTTAATATAAACTTGTGCCAATTACTTTATCACAAGGTGTCATACATTAGTGCTCTAGGTGCCAATTACTGGTGATTTCAGCAACTTTTTATAAATATATTTTTATAAAAATACTTTTTAATTTTTTTTTCTTTTAGTGGGCAAAATAGATGCACGGATATGCATTCTTTGATTTAAAAATATTTCCAAATAAATATCTTATTTCTTTGTAATGAAAATTGAAGTAAGTTTAAAGACAAATTCTTAAAGTGCCAATTATTGAGGATGTTACCCTATATTGTTTTATCAAATACCATATATTAGTTCTTGAGATCGAGCGCCCACAAAATTTATGTCACAGACAGTCACAGACTCACAGTCACAGACAAATTCTTTTCCTCTTTGTTCCTTTCCTCTTTGTTTCACTCTCGTTGTGGTTTCCTCTTCGGAGGTGAGGGCAATTCTGTATGAGCCGATGTCATCCTGCATATCGACTCATGGAGAATTGTAAACCACCCACGTGTTGGCTGTGCGTGGCGACCCGTGTCCCTGGAAAGGAGGATCCTGGTAGTTGAGGGAAACCAACACACTGCTTTGGCCTCTGCTTCAGGTAGACGGGAGGTGCATATTGGTCTCGTATGTACCAATCGGCTGGTCAGCTGACTTTTGTCACTGGCTTTAGGGATCAAGTGATCGAGCAAATACTAGTCATCTCGTTAAGGGTGGAGGCTGACATAGGTTTGTCTTGTGACCATATGGGCCCTGGTTAACACTAGTGCACGAATGTGCACCAGTAGTGGCTCGGTAGTGGGTGGTGCGGCCGGGGTCTTAATTTGTGAGTCACAGACTCACAAACAGACATTTTCTAAAAACATATTTTTTTTTTCATCTCTGACCTCTAAAACGTATAAATCCGTCAAAAACAGTAATTCGAAAATTTTCATGAATTTAATACTTTTTTCCCGTAAAGATAGAAGAAAGTAATAAATGATACGATGAATATAAAATAAACAAAAGGAATAAAAATGTAAATGTTGAAACAGTGTTCAAGGCTGTGTGTTCAAAAAAAAGAATAATTGACAAAAGTAATTTTTCAATTTATAGATAACCGATCAATGTATTTTCGGAAACTGAATTGCCTGAATATACAATATAAAGTAAGACGTCTAAGCTCCGAATGCTAGCTTTCATTTTTGTCTGAAGAACGATTGTCTTTGGACGAAAGCGACGTCAGACATAGATTAGGTTAGCTATCGCCTAAGGGAATATTTGCGTCATTTGAAATTTCCTCATCAGAATGTACTGTTGCATCAATCACTCTTCAGTGACTTTTGATGTCTGAAATTGCTGTCATGAAGTGTTAGTTGCTTTAAAAAAGGGAAAGGAAAAACATTCAATTTATCTATCAATCATACTGATGTTTTCCTGAAGTAAAATATGACATTGAATTTTTTGTTTTGAAATTTTTTAAGAGATAGTTGCATTCAGCATTTCAGTTATTATCAATATTTCATAATTTACATCTTTAATATAATCAATCTATAAATTATCTATATATATTAATATACGTAATGTGGCACTCTATATTTGTTAATGTCTTTATTGTTTTCAATTAACAGATCCGTAAATATCGACACTAAATTAATATAATCTTAAATGCTCTAGCTCATCTTACAGTTAAACACTAAATGCTTACTCTAACATCTTACACTAAATGCTTAATAAGGTAAAGAATGTAAGATATATTCCACAGATATATTCTTGGCGTATTATATGGATTAGGTTATCCGATAAATAACTGCATGTAATACAAATATCTTGATATTTATCGGTGTTCCATTATGAACCCGAATGCATCGGCATGTTTTGAAATCAATGTTTTGCTAAGCAGTTGCTAAGTGCTTTATTTCTGTGTGTTTCCTAATAAACCTAATACATGCATAAGCAATGAATTAATAATATCGATAGATTTAATTTGTAGATGTTTTCTCCAAACAATAGATATATGAAGTAATCAATCAATGTTTTTCCCTAAAATTTAGGTTGGTTATTCACATATATTTTCAATCACACCCAATCAAATAAAACATGTATTAGGAGTGCAACAATATCGCTCATCCGCACGAAAAGTGACAGATCTCGACTAAAGTAAATTTTACAGAGGAGGCAAAGGAAGTTTTGCATGATTTTACTTAACTTGAAATCATACACTGCAAACGCATAAAACACTTTTGCAACACTAACTGAACATAAAAATCAACACTTCTAACTAAAATCGTTCCGATTGATTTGTGAATATGTTGAGAATGTGTTGTACGACATGAAAAGAATGTGCAAAAAGTGTTGTTAAAAATTACAAGAGGAGAAAATATGTTTTCAAAACATTCATTTTTTAAATTGTATAATTTTAAAGGCACCATGTAGAAAATAATTTGAAAATGTTTTACACGTGTTGTTTTATAGTGTTCTAAATTATGTGGTCTTTAAAATGTGTCGTTAATTTGGGGACAAAGTGTTGTGCAGCACAACTCAACTTTACGAAACTATTTTTATCAACGCTATTTTAACACAATTAACAACACCATTTCTAGATAGCAATACTTTGCAACATATTAAGAGCACATTTCTAGAGAGCAACACTTTTGCAATATATTAAGAACACAGTCACAACACAAAAAACGCTTCACAGCATATTAATGTATAGCAGGGTTCGATTTAAGCGATATCGCATCGCAATTTGCGATTCAAATTTAACTAAAATGCGATCCAAGAAATGCATTAAATCGCAATCATTGCGATGCATATTTCCCACACCCTTTGTTATGTCATGTACACTTAAAGTTAAAATTTTAAGATGTTTTTACACGACATACACTCTCAAAAAAACTTCCGTCTTTTTACAGAAAAAGTACTGGCAGCACTGCTGCCAGAAATTATCTGTAGATTGACGATTATCCGTTTATTTTTTTCTCTGTCAAAAGAGGTAAAATATCCGTCATTTGAAAAAAATTCTCGAAAAGATCAATCCGGCACGGCTGAGGATCGAACTCACGATCCCAACATTGGCAGATAAACGCGCTACCTCAGCGCCACCGCTGTACGTTCATGAAGTGCTTTAAAGTAGAACCCTTCATTTTGTATGGGTGTGATTGGTGTTTTTCATTACAAAGCTTTTAATTTTGAAGTTAATTTGGGAAAGATTTCATCTTTAATGAAACTGTGGCTGGGACTTTTTTTTACGTTTAGTATTAATATACTATAAAAATGTAAATTTTAAATATATTACGTAGGTTGCTAAAGCTAAAGGAAAAGTATGGGTATTATATTTTTATTCGATAAGATTTTTTTTTTTTAATAATATCAATTTTTTTTCATTTTATTTTTTAATTAAAATATCTTTTAAATGTGTTTACTTAAAGTATATTTTAATTGCGAAATATTATATTTCGCATTTATTATTTAAATTACTTAGTATATTCAACTTTATTCAACTTATCGAACTTTGAATAACAAATTGTGAGAATTTTTGAATGAATAAAGAAAGTAATTGTTATTTATTTTTAAATTCGAAAACATTTTTGCTTTTTTAAAACTAAATTAGACATTTTAATCTATAGATATAGAATATTTTGTTTTTCATTTTAAAAACAAATTCGAATTTATTTCTAACAGACTCAATACGCATGCGTGCTAGAAATAAACGGAATCTCTTCCTCATTTTTCGACGTTCGAAATGAATTCACAGATCAAATACGTTTTCTGTGAGTACGGAAATTATTTGTGAAAAAATGAGGATAACTTAGTGTATATTGACGAATTTTTCTGACAGTGTACATTTGTGTTTTGACTCTCCCCAAGTGTTTATTTACAATGGAAGTACAGCGAGAGGTCATTGCTGGGCGCAGTTTTCCCATTTAACACATGATTTGTTCCCGCCCTGACGCTGTGATTGATTACTGAATCACTGTTACTCGCTAATCACGGCGTTTGCTCATAGAAGTTTGACGTGCGTGTTGTAGTGGTTATAAAATGAACACTCACTGTTATCATCCTTTTACTTTATTTATGCATCCGAACAGACAGCGCAGTTTCTGACCCTTCTTCTTCGCTCCGACCGTACTTCGCTTTGTTTATGCTTTTGTTTAAATATTGCTTTTTTTTAAATTTTTGTAAATTTTAAAGATTTAAAAGTTACGTTAGCTATTTCTTACTTGCTATACAAAAGTGTCTAACTGCTATTCGAAACTGACTTTGTATAGCAGTTACTGCTATGCAACTTTCTTTTTCTAAATCGACCCCTGATGTATAGAGAATTTGGGGACAAAAAGTGTTTCGAAACGTGTTTATTTTTGTGTTTGAGAGTTTGCAATGTACCGCTTAGTTCTACATGCAGGAGTAAAAACATGCATAAAAACATAAAACTTTAAAGAATGAAAACGTAGGATGAGGTTTGGAAGTTTGAAAAATTTTACCTCTCCACACAATCCACCCCTCTTCTGAGGTCACGAATGGACATATAGCGTAAAAAAGTGATTTTCCATATAAGTAGGGGCTCAGCAAAAAAAATCTTGACACTTGCGATTTTAGACATTTTGTTAAATATCTATAAATATACATAAGGAATTATTCTGAAACTCCAGGTGTGTAAACAAAACAGTACACGTCATATATTTTCGCGAAGAGTTTTGCCCGATTTCCAACAGGGGACTGTCAACAAATTGGAAAAGAACGAAGATCTTTTAGATACTGTTAAAACTAATGAAGCAAAAGAGTTCAAACTGCAGACTATGATTAAGTGGCTTATTGTAATAAACTGTGTTCATTTTAATGAGTATAGCATGTAAACTCGTAGAGAAAATAAGGTTTTTATAAAAACGGTCCCAAATTTTTCCAAGTTTTTGCTTATAATTTGCAGAGTTCTTATTATAAAATAATGTTCTTTTCTGAAAATATGACAATCAACATTGTATATAACACCCTGTAATCAGAGTTAAAAAATAATAAAAAATGTATGATAAATGAGCAGGTTTATTAAATAATTTTTTACTGCGCATTTCATTTGCATATTATGTTAGTTAAATGTATAGAGCAGCTTTTGTGAAACTTTCAAAAACATAGCTTGAAAATTCTGAAAATTATCGTCGATATACAGTCGACTCTCGTTAATTCGAAATCGGATAATTTGAATCTTCGCTTAATTCGAACTAAACATGAAGTCCCGAAATTTTCAATGCCAGAATAACGTTAAAATTTTTCATTAATTCGAACTCATTTTCTCTCGATTTCGTTTAATTCGAACTAACGAGAATTCCGATTTTTCATTTTTCTTATCTTACTCACAGATTTCAGATCCTTTGAATAACTTTCTTTCTTTGATTTTTGTGAGAATTGTTCCGAACGAGTATGCATATAATTCAAAGCACTTGATATCCTTTTCTTAGTGCCCCGTCTGTCCATCAGTGACGCTTTCAATTTTTCTTCCATTGTGCTTGTTTCTAATCTTTTAATTAGTTAATGTATTTATACATTCTAATTTAACAGTAAGTCATATTCTAATGATAACAAACGAAAAAAACTTAAAAAACACTATAACATTAATTCCTTTGTAATAGTATCCTATTAAGCATGTTTTCATTTCATATTTAGTATAATTCGAACTTCGGATAATTCGAACATTTCTTGCGGTCCCGAAGAGTTCGAATTAACAAGAGCCGACTCTAACAAGGTCAAAATCCGTTATACCCAAAATGAAGCAAAAAGATGAGGGGCTGTATCCATATTCCATTGATTAGTGCCTACACAATATTGCATGTACTACTAATATTTGGATACAGCTCCTTATCTTTTTGCTTTATTTTGGGAATAACGGATTTATATTTTATTCTATCGACGATAATTTTCAGAATTTTCAAGCTATGTTTTTGAGACTTTCACAAAAGTTGCTCTATACATTTTACTACGCATAAAAAAAATTTTAGTAAATCTGCTCATTTGTGATACAATCTTTTTTACTTTTCAATTCTGATTACAGGGTGTTATGTAAAATGTTGATTGCCATATTCTGAAAAGAGCATTGTGTTTTATGAAGAACTCTGCCAATTATAAGCAAAAAACTTGGAAAAATTTGGAACCGTTTTTATAAAAACCTTAATTTCTTTACGAGTTTACATGCTATATTAAAAAAAAATGAACACAGTTTATTACAATAAGCAACTTAATCATAATCTGCAGTTTGAACTCTTTTGCTTTAATAGTTTTGACCGCGTTATCCAAAAGTTCTTCGTTTTTTTTCAATTTTTTGACGGTCCCCGGTTGGATTTCGGGGAAAACTCTTCGGGAAAATGTATGACATATACTATTTTGTTTACACACCTGGAATTTCAGAATGATTCCTTAGGTATATTTTTAGATATTTAATAAAACGTCTAAAACCGCAAGTGTCTTTTTTTTTTTTTTTTTTTTTTTTTTTTTTTTTTCTGAGATTGTACACTTATAAAACATTTTGAGTAGGAAAACGCACCTATAAGAGACTTATTATTGGAATAAAACATAAAATGAATTTTTTGTGAGATGCATCACTTTTCTTGCGGTTGAGCGATACATAGATAGATCCAAAATATAAATGTTTTCTCCAAGAAAAAATTACATAGAGGAGAGTGGTGATACTTGAGGCACCCCTATTATATCTGCAGCTGGTTAATTTTTCTTTCTAAAATTGGCAATATGGTAACATATTTATAGTTCTGAACATGTAAAAAAGAAATCACACACCTTGGTACCATTTTGAAAGTATAGTGTTTAATAGTTTTTTTCCCTATCTGAAGTAAATATTTAAGTGCATGATTTTTTTTATTTTTTTTTTGTAATCAAAGTTTTGTTTAAAGTTGCAACTATATACATAAATTTAATAAGTATAATTTCAATTGTATTTTGAATCTAAAATAGTTCTAATAGCTGCATGCTTTATTTAGTAAAACTCTGATAAACAAAAATAGTGGTAGTGGGGATACTTGAGCCAGTGAGATTGGGGATACTTGAGCCATGGCTCAACCATCCCCACGAGGAAATTAGACATGGGTGAAGCAAACAAAAAATAAAATTACATCTTTATATTCACTAATAGATTTTTTCTGCAAAAAAGGGAGAATAATTTTTCATTTTATTTTATTTTTTTCCTAAAAAAATAACGACCTAAAAATGTTTAAAAATGTATATTTTTTTAATGAAAATATCCATTTTATTTTTCATTTTAACTAACAAAATAGACTGTCTATATAAATGTAAACATAGTTTTCAATTTAACTTTTATTAAATTAAAATAACTTTTTTAAAGTGTTTTACAGGTTATAATCTCTAATACTTTAATTAGTTAGATCCAACATATTAAAATATTTGTTTTTTAATATAATATATGAAGATCAATGTTTTATATTGAAATTGTAACCTCTGCTGCTGTAACTTTTTTTAACTAAGAAAATCGAAGAAGAATTGGTAAAAAGAGCGCACAAAAGACAAGAAAAGCAACAAAAATCACAGTTCAAACCTGCATGGAGCCAAAGGGGAAGACAAAATCTTTTCCTGTGAAATCAAAAAAGTTTTTGAAATAGTAGAGTGATATATCTGGTTTAGATTCTGACAACTACTCAATTAAAGCATGAGTTCGACAATATCATTAAGGAAAATTCTGTCAATGATGGTGATGATATGAAAAGAAAATATGCTATTGATGATTGGTTACTAATAAAATATGCCAGAAAGAAAACTGCAAAAAGATTTGTTGGACAAGCGCTTAATATTTTGAAAATGAAATTTGACCGAAGAATTGCAGATTCCAAATTTAAATGGCTCTGAACTGAGGATGTTTCTACCATCGACATAACTCGAGTTGAAATGATCCTTCGACCACCAGTTCTAACGACAAAAAATGATAGTATTAGTAGTTTTATTTTCTCATTTGGTTTTGAAGGACTTTATGTATCATAATTTATTATTCGGTAAAATGTTTGTGCAAAAATAAAGCGAAAAAAATTACTTTTGTAGGTATTTTTCCTTTCTGGCTCAAGTGTCCCTTCACCATGGCTCAAGTATCCCCCTCATGTGGATACTCGAGCCACAATGTAAAACAAAAAGTAAAAAAATTATTAGACATAGAAAAATAGTTCAAAACTAATTGAAAGTGTTTTTCAGTTGAAGAAAAATTATCAAATTTTCATTTTCATTATTTTATTTTATTCTAAGAAATTATAAAAAATTATAAAAAAAAATAAAATTCAAAAAATGGCTCAAGTATCCCCATCTTCCCCTATTTATTTAAGGACGTATTTTACGTCTTGGAGTAAACGTCAAACTTTTTTTCCCCTCACATTCCCAGGTGAAAAACATCGCATATAAAGTAGTGTAGCAAGATGGAATTTCTTTTTTTATTTAAAAAAATTAAAAATATTTCAAAAAAGTAATACTTGTTTTTATTTAATCTGTCATTAAATAAATAGAATACAATTATTCGGAAGTATCTTTCTGAATTTAAAAAAATCGCGAATTGACAACAGAGATCTAAGTCATAAACGCACAAAATGCTGAGTGATATAATATTTATTTTTATTGCTTTTGATGACAGGATGGATTAAATAACAGCGCAGAAATCATTCATTATCAATAGGGATAAAAAAAGGCATTCTTGAAAGGAATCTTTCCTTGTCCAATTTATTGGGATGAAAAATTGATAAAGCTTGTTCTCTGCAGTTGATTTTCTAATTTTTCGTAAAAAGAGTGTATTCAAGCCAATTATACAGGTTGCGTATTTAAAAAAGCTTAGAGGAGACCGATGTACATTTTCCATAGGGGCAGGTTTTCCAACTCGCTTTATCTTTTAAATGAGCCGCTAAATGATGCAGTTATTTCAGTAAAACTATCAATATAAAAAACAAGGTAAATTCTAAAATTTAATAAAATGTGATTTTTTTTTTTATAAAATGGGTTCTTTCACTTAATCCATTTTATGTTAGTTATGCCTTTGTAGTCATAAGCTACAACACAGGGATCGCAGTGTGTATGGTCCCCTCAAGAAGCAAATTAACAGTGCTTAAAACTGTTCCACTTGCGTTGATATAAGTCAATAGTATGCCGGGTTTTGAATATTTGGGAATTTTTCCTTGGAATCCTGAAATATTTACAGACTCTGATTTTATGCCATCAAATTTTTATGACAGGCCAGCTCCTACCGCATCAAATCTTGAAAGTACCAAGAATTCTGAAAAGATTTCAAATTTCACCAATAGTCATCCCTTCCCCTCCCTAAAGAAAAAAAACTCTAAAAGCATTGAATTCTTCAACGCCAACGCAGGCTAGCACTTCCAAAGGAGCTGTCACTTAAGTTATGCTTAAACTGTTCCTGTTGCTTATAAAGAAAGCACTAGATGGAACCCGTCAAAACTTGACGGCACCACAGAAATAAAAGGTATTTTCCAGCTATTAAAGGATTTTTTAGTGACTAATCTTCAGCAAAAATTTCAATAAATAAAAGAAAAACCTGCATTTTACATCTAGGCAAATGACCCGCAATTGGCAGAGTTACATTCAAACATGCTGCTATAGAATTAGAATCTCTCTCATTTGATAATTTTCCATTTACAAATACAACACTAATAAATTGTACATGACATGAATAAATCATAAATTACCGTCACCTCTCATTTCATACAAAATATACATACTTCACTTACTTCGCAGCAAAATAAGACTGAATTTATAGTTTGCCATTTAGCAACAACTGTAACAATGATCCTCTCAGTGGTTAATTTGTTTTTACATTACCCACCCCATTCAACAAATAAACATTTGCATTTTGAACTAACTTTTCTATTACATTTTCATAAATCAAAAATACATGTCGATTTCACATATTAAAAAAATTAATGATATTTATTCTGGCTAGGTGAAACCCGTCAAAACTTGACAGCAACAATATGAAAGAACCAAAGAAAAAAAAGTATTTTGGCGCTATAAAAAAATTAATATTTCTTAAAAATTTCAATATGCTTTTCCATTTACCAACGTAACACCAACATGACATGATCCCGGGCGCAGAATCGGTGCAACGCTGCGACACACATCACAAACTCTTGAAAATGTTTGAAGATTATTTTTCAACTGTTAAAGTTTCTTTTAAAAAATGCTAGAAATCATTTACTATGTACAAAAATTTGTCTAGGTACCATAAAAAATGCAAATTTTGGCAAATAATCACAAAAAATAGTTATTTTCGTCAAAATACCCCCCCCCCCCCCCAAAAAAAAAGCATCACCCGGAAATTTTGTAAATGGATGTGAAAAAAAAAACAGCAAATTTCGTTAACAGATTGCAAAAAACAACAAATTTTATGAAAAGATCTCTAAAAAATTTGTCAAAAAAATGCAAAAAAAAAAAAAAAAAATTGTCTAGGTATCCCAAATAAAACAAATTTCGTGAAAGTATTGCAAAAAATCAAAATTTTGCCAAAACATCTAAAAAAATTGGCAATTTTCAAGAAAAAATTTCGAAAAATAAAGCCAAATTCCACACAAAAAAAAAAATCCCTAAAAAATGGCAAATTTGTAAACATATTGTGAAAATAAAATTCAAAATATTGTAAGAAAACAAAAAAATCCCTTTCGGCATGGCCTATAGGCGGAGGTAGATTTCGAAAAAATTTCATCTCAAAAAAAAAAAAAAAAAAAAAAAAAAAAAAATTAAATGATTTGAGATAAACCCAGTTTAACTACTTTATTCAACCGCTTTTAAAAATTTTTTAATTTCATTTTTCTGTAAGAACTGGTTTTATCAAAATCCTCTTAAACGAAATTCTACTCAAATGCCCATTTTGGCAACATATTTTGAATTATATTCTTACTTTATTAAAAAAAAATGACCAATATGCTCATTATATAGCTCCTAAATAACAAAAAACTGTTAATTAAATTCGTTTGACAGCAAAATTGAATTTAAAAATGAGTAATAAAATAACCAATTTATTATTTTAATACATCCACAATTCTTTAATCAAGATTGCTTTGAGAAATTTTGTACGAAGTGCCCAATTTGACAGATTTTTTAAAATATATATTTAGCCTTTATCAAAAATCTGACCAATACGGCACATTACACAGTTCCTAAATAACGAAAAACTGTCAATTGAATGCGTTTGAGAGCAAAATTGAATTTAAAAATGAGTCATAAAATAACCAATTTGTTATTTGAATACCCACAGTTCATTAATCATGATCGCTTTGGGAAATTTTGTGCAAAGTGCCCATTTTGGCAGCCTTTTTTTGAAATATATTCTGCCTTTATCAAAAAACTGGCCACTCCGTCACATAATATAGTTCCTAAATAAGAGAACCTGTAAATTTGATGCGTTTGAGAACAAAAAAAGATTTAAAAATGACTCGGTAAAAACGCAATTTTTTTAATTTCCTCAAATTTCAATCATGATAATTTCGTGAGATTCTGTTCAAATTACCCTTTTTGGCAGCCTTTTAAAAAATATATTCTGCCTTTATCAAAAAACTGGCCAATACGTCGCATTATATAGTTCCTAAATAATAGGACCTGTAAATTGGATGGGTTTGAGAACAAAAATGAATTTAAAAATGACTCAGAAAAAACGCAATTTGTTATACTTAATCAATTTTTAATGACGATAATTTCGGGAAATCTGTTCAAAATACCTTTTTTGGCAGCCTTTTTAAAAATATATTCTGCCTTTATCAAAAAATTGGCCAAAACGTCGCATTATATAGTTCCTAAATAAGAGGATCTGTCATTTGGATGCGTTTAAAATCAAAAATGAATTTTAAAAGGAGTCAGAATATAAGCCGTTTGGATTTAAGGTTTTTACTCCAACTCCTATTTTTGTTTAATTTATTTTTGCTATAAGAATTGGTTCTATGAAAAACTTGTCAATATAAAAGTTGTAGATCTTATTGTGAAGATGTAAAATAAATTTAATTAGATTTGATTGCTTAAGAATTGAGTAAGTTATGGGTTTTTTTCTTTTTCCTCCCCCCTTTTTCTTTTCGTTTATAATTTTTTTCATCGGTAAAAATTGGTCCTATCAAAAACTTGTAAATACAAAAGTTTTAGATAATATTGAGTACATTTACATAAAATTTAGTTGGATTTGATATCTTGAGAATTGACGAAGTTATGAATTTTTTTCTCCCAAAAACCATGTTTTTTTCGCCCCTTGAGCCCATTTTTAACTTTATCAAAAATCTGTCATGCATAAACTTTTTGCCCATTGTTTAGAAGTAATATAAACTTTAAACTGATTCGATATCTATTTTAATTAAGAAGTTATCGCGTTTTTTCTGTTTTCACAAAAACCCTCCCTATTTCCTCCCCCTTGGTCCGATTTTGCCCATTAACGAACTCAACCGAGATTTTAGGCTCCTTGATTTTATGTAAAAGTTTGAAGAAGATCTGAGCATAATTATGGAAGTTATCGTGTCTAGAAGAAAGTGATATACACCGATAGATAGATAGATAGATAGATAGATAGATATATATATATATATATATATATATATAAACTTTTTTACTGATGGTGGTTTTGGGGTCTAGGAGTCATGATTCGTGTAGATCCGCAAAAATTTTTCAGAAATTCCAACATGGGAGACAATGCAATAGGTAGTATTTCATACGAAATCTACCTAAAATTTTGACAAATCATTGTGAGTAAACAACAAATTTTGTCAGATTGAAAAAAAAAAAAAAAAAAAAAAAAAAAAAGCAAATTTCATCAAATAATCACAAAAAAGTAAATTTCGCAAAAAAAACCCCAAAAAATTTTGCAAAAAGATCTTCAATAAAACGGCAAATTACATCGAAAGATCGTGACAAAACGACAATTGCATCGAAAGAACTCGAGAAAAACGATAAACTTTTCCGAAACTGTCCAGGTATCATAAAAGACACGAATTTCGTCCAAAGATCTCAAAAGCACATAAATTTTGTCTAAGTAATCGCAAAAAAAGGTAAATTTCGCAAAAAATAGCAAAAAAAAAAAACACATTTCTCAAAAAGATAACAAAAAATGACAATTTCTCAAAAAAATCATGAAAAAAGGATAAATTCGATAAAACGGCAAATTACATCAAAAGATTGTGAGAAAAAAACAACAAATTTCAAAAAACAACTTTCACTAATTGCAGGGGGAAAAGATGCAACATTTCTTTGTTCATCAGAAAAAAAAAAAAAAATCACAAAATTTCTCGATCCATCACATGAAAAAAAGAAAAATTTGTCAATCAGTTGAAGAAAAAATACAAAAATCGACAGTTGGTCATGTGGGGTAAAAATTATAAAATTCATTAATGAATCATGGATAAAAAGTCATTTAGTATGTAAAAAAGCTCACAAAAATCTTGTGATTGATCGAGACATTTCAGAATGTTTTTTCTGGGTGTCTTACGGTGGGAATACTGCAGTTCAGTGTACCATTGAACTGTGTGCTGAGTGACATATGTTTATTCCCTCATTCTGTAGGCAATTAAATATATGTATGGAATTTTTTATCGCAACGTAATAAGTATATTTTTAACATAGGATCAGAGTAAATTAGTCTTTTCAACAAATAACCTAGTAAGTGAGAACTAACTTTTTTATTGATAGGCAATGTAACATCGGGTCGATCGAGTTTATTTTGATTTTGCCCGTGTTTTTGAAGGACATAATTTAACCGTTTTTTCTATTGCATAACACTTCTTATTTTGTTTTCAATCTTTTTTTTTTAGTAGTTTCTTATTGTGATCCTCATTTCTGTCATATGAAAAATTCATTTCTATTTTGCCTATAGCATTTACATAATGTTAACAAATTTAAAAAAAAAAAAAAAAAAAAAAAAAAAAAAAAAAAAAAAAAAAACGAAAAAAAAAACAACTTTCCAAAAAAAAAAAGGATAAATTCGATAAAACAGCAAATTACATCGAAAGATGGCAAGAAAATACGACAAATTTCTCTGAAAATCCCTGGGAAAACAAATAATTATTTCCTGGTATCATAAAAGACGTGAATTTCGTCAAAAGATCGTGGAAATACTTTAAATTTGTCTAGGTACTTCAAAAAAGGCAAATATTGGTAAACAGATTGTGAGAAAACAACATATTTTGTCAAAAGATGCAAAAAAGAGGTACATTTCATTAAAAGATCACAAAAAGGTAAATTTTGCAAAAAAAAGGTGAAAAAAAGACAAATTTCTGAAAATAACAAAAAAATGAAAATTTTCACAATAAAAAAAGATAATTTCTATAAAACAGCAAATTACATCGAAAGATCGTGAGAAAATGACAAATTTCACCAAAAATCCCTAAGAAAACAAATAATTTTATCCAAGTATAAAAAAAAACATGAATTTTGGCAAATAATCACAAAAATAACAAATTTCGTCAAAATACCCCCCCCCCCCCCAAAAAAAAAGAACACCTGGAAATTTTGTAAATAGATGTGAAAAAAAAAACAGCAAATTTCGTCAACAGATTGCAAAAAACAACAAATCTCTTCAAAAGATCTCTAAAAAATTTGTCAAAAAACTGCAGAAAAAAAAATTGTCCAGATATCTCAAATAAAACAAATTTCGTAGAAATATTGCAAAAAATCAAAATTTTGCCAAAACGTTTAAAAAGATTTTGAAAAAAAAAAGCAAATTTTGACAAAAAAAAAAAAATCTAAAAAATGGCAAATTAAACATATTGTGAAAAAAAAATTCAAAATATTGTGAGAAAACAACAAATTTTGACAAATGATTGTGAATAAACAGCAAATTTCATCAAAGGATTGAAAAAAAAAAAAAAAATTTCATCAAATAATCACAAAAAAGGTAATTTCGCAGAAAAAAACAAATTTTGCAAAAAGATCTTCAATAAAACGGAAAATTACATTGAAAGATCATGACAAAACGACAATTTCATCGAAAGAACTCGAGAAAAACGATAAACTTCTTCAAAACTGTCCAGGTATCATAAAAGACGCAATTTCGTCTAAGAGCTCAAAAGCACAGAAATTTTGTCTAGGTAATCGCAAAAAAATGTAAATTTCGCAAAAAATAGCAAAAAAAAGACAAATTTCTCAAAAAGATAACAAAAAACGACATTTTCTCAAAAAAAAAAAAAAAAAAAAAAAAAAAAAAAAATCACGAAAGAAGGATAAATTTAATAAAACGGCAAATTACATCAAAAGATTGCAAGAAAAAAACAACAAATTTCAAAAAACAACTTCCATTAATTACAGGGAGAAAAGATGCAACATTTCTTTGATCATCAGAAAAAAAAAAAATCACAAAATTTCTCGATCCATCACATGAAAAATAGAAAATTTGTCAATCAGTTCGACAGTTAGTCATGTGGGGTAAAAATTATAAAATTCATTAATCAATCATGGAAAAAAAGTCATTCAGTTATGTAAAAACCCCACAAAAATTATCATTCAGTAGAAGTCCCCACAAAAATCTTGTGATTGATTGAGACATTTCATAATGTTTTTTGCATGTCCAAATTAAAAAAATATATATATATATTTTGTAGCTGCAGATTTAAAAAAGTAAGTTATTTATAAGGCATCTATTTTGACCTCTTATTATCTTGTTTATTTTTGCAAGACCTATGTTTATTTAGTTGAGTAATACGAATTTAGAATTTACAATGTTTTGTCTTTTGTTATTTTTTATAAATTTTTAAAATGATAATGCAACAAATGTAAATGCTATAAACAAAATAGAAATGAAATTTTCATATGACAGAAATGAAGATCACAATAAGGAATTACTTTAGAAAAAAGAAAAAGATTGAAAACAAAATAAGAAGTGTTACGCAATAGAAAAAACGGTTAAATTATGTCCTTCAATAAAAACGGGCAAAATCAAAATAAATAATATTATGAAATATAAAATTATAATATTATGAAATATAAAATTAAGCATCGATCGAAAAAATACTATCCGAGAAAAGTTTTCGCAAACATCGTAAGGGGGATATTTTACTTCAGTGTACCCATGGCAGAATAGAAATGTATTTTTCATATGACAGAAATGAAGATCACAATAAGGAATTACTTTAAAAAAAAAAGATTGAAAACAAAATAAGAAGTGTTATGCAATAGAAAAAACGGTTAAATTATGTCCTTCAATAAAAATGGGCAAAATCAAAATAAATAAACTCGATCGACTCGATGTTACATTGCATTAAAAAAAAAGTTCTCACTTACCAGGTTATATTGTTGAAAAGACTAATTTAAGCTGTAATAGATTACTCTGATCCTATGTTAAAAATATACTAAAATATAAAAAATCCATACATATATTTAATTGCACATTTTAAACATATGTCACTCAGCAAACAGTATCCATTGGCTCTGCTACGAACGAACGCGGGCATACCACGCTAACATTTAGAGACAGTAACTATCTCTTCTCTCATTGGTTCTGTTGTCGGATCTCCGCAAGCACGCATGCGCAGAGAGCACTTTGAGTGTGCTGAATAAATAGGGCTTTCGTTTTAATATATAGATACCTTCTGCATTCAAACAAAGTTTACCTACAGTAGAAGAAATTACGCCTTTTGCGAAAGCAGCACTGAGAAAGCAAATGTGATTTGGAAAGAAAAATAGGAAGTCATCTATTAATTCCCAGTTAAATATTTTCAGCTGCGTAAATAAATTTAGTAACAAAATAATATTAATTTCAATATTAAAGTTAATGCTATAAATTATCATGTTTGTCTATACATAATTGTTGAACATAAAAATGCTTACTTGAGAATTAATAGCATCCGAAAAACGTTATATCGGGAAAATTCGTTAATATACTGTAAAAATTACTCAGAAACGTTTCCGAAAATCAGTGGCAGCAAAAGAAACAATGCTTTTATAAATTCTTCTTTGAATCTCGAAAATATAGCAGTTTTTTTATGTTCTTAGTGGTAAAGAATGCTTTTCGAAATAATGAGTAACACGGTAGAGGTTATTGTATATTTTCGTTTATAGTTCTTTTACTTTAACAATTAAGAAACATTCGTCTAATTTTATAGTGTAATATAACGACACTTTTATACAGTTTATGTTGATACATATAAATCAGAGATAAATTTTGTGTTTATTTATGTTTACTTACGTGCACAAACTTTTAGTTTAATTCTTTCATAACTGTGATTCTTCGCAGTTTAAATCAGTCCGATCAAATTAAGACGTTCACTGTTAATACGCCATTCCGCCTAAATACGCGGTATTTTTCCGTTCTCTTGAACACTGTCCATAAAGCTAATGCAAAGTAAATAACACGTGATTCACGTTTAATACGCGAACAGTTATTGCGCGGTCCCACTTAATATATGGCAGATTTTCGATCTTTCCGAATTTCTTCTTTCTTCTCCAGTAATACTAATTTAGTGGATTTTTTAAAACCACTTTTTTTAATAGTAATATTTGCTTCATTAAATAACAAATTTTCTAAGACGAACCTTACTAATCTGAAATAGTGGGGCATATTTGAATTACCACAACCGTATTGGTTTAATCCGGTTTTACCGTATTTGTGATTAGCATTTGATAGTCATTATACATTTTTAAATGTGTTAACCCTTATGTTTGTAAGTAAGTATGTCCATTTTTATCGCTACTAACCGTTAATTTTAGAGATACAGATCCAATTGAAAATGTGCTTCAAATTTTGTTTCCCGTAATTTTAGAAACTATTTAGGTCAATTTTTTTTTTTTTTTTTTTTAACTGGTAAATATAAATTTTTATGCGTTATTAATTATTTTTTTAAATATATTCTCCTTGCGCTAGCAAGAAAAAAAGCAAAGAAAGAAAATAAAATGTAATGTTCTCTTACGACAAAAATTTATTGACTTGTGATATTTTGAATTCCATGAATTTTCAGCAAATTATGGATAGTTTTCATTTTTATTTTAATACTTATTTACAAAAACATATCTGTAATTTTTTTTTTTTCAGACCTGGGTTAAATTCTATAATTAGTGGCAAATATTCTGTAAATTGTTTAAAATTCCTAAAATATCCCTTATAGGACCTTAAAACCTTACACACAATTGTTTGTTTTCTGAAAATTTTTTTAAGATAACATTTTTAAATTATCGAAGACTATACTCTTCAGTGCATCAAAATGCTTTTTTTAACGCAATTATAGCTAAAGGAATAAATTTCTCTCTCTCTCTCCATCTTTTCTTTCTTACTTTTTTTTTTGCTCTAAATTTATATGGACATATATGTAGATCGTTTAAAACTCCAAATTATTATGTATTCACTGCATCTAGAACAACATTTTTGACTGAATAAATCAATAATTAACTTCTTAAAAGAAGATTATATTTATTTCAATTTATCTTTAATTATTTTCAAAAATATCTTACAACTGCATTAAAAATTCAATATTTATTTTTCAATAATATTTTGTGTGGTGAAAATAATTAAATCATCTATCCTTACTTTTATTAATATTAAACTGATAATCAAATAATTATGTTATCGAAGCATGCCATTTTTATAAGTAAATAAACTTACACTAAACGTAATAATCCTTTCTTAGAAAACGAGAATACTTAAATAAATTTATCACGCTTAGGATTTCAGTTATTTTCACTGAAATTAAAATAATTTTAAAACTTGCAAGGTTTTGATTTTCTTTTTTTCCTTTCTAAATGAGTTATTGTTCAAGACATTTGAAATTTTTCTTTGAGCTTGTTCTTTAACAAAGGACAGTGACTTCCAAAGTTCCTGGTTCCGACCCAATATTTGCATTGTAGTTTTGTTTTGTTAGTTTCTATTTTGGATAATGCGTCTCAATGATGTAATTTTCTTGCACAAACTATTGTAGTAACGAATGATGTCTCCGAAGAAGTGTTATGTAAGGTGCCTGAAACTAACAAGATGCCTCAGAATGATGTGCTTCATTTGCCTTTATTTCCTTCATTTGTCTCCCGTGATTAAAAAAATACATGGATTCTAAGGAGGCGTGCATTTTCCAATTATTTGTATTTTAAATAATGAAATGTGTTTGTAGAACATTCAAAGAAAAAGATTTTGTTAAATTTACAGTTGGACAAAAAGTAAATATGAAAAAATTAAAAGAAAAATTTCCAAAAAAGGCGAGTTTTATTGCAAGGGTATTTTTTTTTTTCCATCATTAGCACGATGTATTAAGGACCTTACTTATAAGTGCTACTATTTTCTATTAATAATTTTTGCGTTATTTAATCGCAAGAAATTATTCCAATTCTGTAGTTAAATAATAGTTAACTACAGAATTTATTATAAGGCGATTATAATAATATAAATAAGGCGATTATTATTATGTGTAAAGATTTATATTCAAACGTAAAGATTGAGGACTGTAGGCATCCTGATTTTGCAGCTCCATTTTTTACATATCTGTTTATTTGTTTGAAGTATGGATTTCTTATACTCTAGATAAAGTAATGTAGGTTTTTAACACTAGAACCGCGGAGACGGGTCATTTTGACCCGTACTCAGTGAAAAGATGTTGATTCGAACCAGATAAGTCCTCTTAAAATAATGTATATATAAGATGCGCAAAAATTATTTAAAATAAATAAGTTAAATAGATTTAAATAAAAATTCTGATGTGAATTATTTTTATAAAAGTTGGGTAAAACTTCCCGCAGTTCTAGTGTTAAAACACATTTTCTACAATTTAATCTTTATAAACAAACGAATGTGGGATAAGCTCAGTTATGAATAATATAACGCTGATATATATCAGAGTGGCAAGTGGTTAGATAAAAACACAGTCAATATAGCTGATAAATACCAGTATTTTGTTAAAGATAAATTCAGTTTTTATAATCTCTTTATATTATTTGAAGTATTTTCTGTAAGAAATTACCGATAGTTTTCTCTTTTCTTGACTGTGTTTTTCCCGGTTTTCCCTGACCACTCGCCACCCTGTATATACTTGAAATATCAAGCTCAAGTTATTTTACATCTTCATAATTGGAAAGGAATAATAATAACTTTTAAGCAATAAGTTGGCATTTTTATTTATTTATTTATTTATAAAATAATTGTAAAATCAGGTAGTTTTCAATTCAAAGTAAAAGCAATTTTACTCGTTAATTTTCAAATGTCCATCACCTCTTATGTGTTGATCTTTCCAGAACTTGGAAACACTGCCAAAATATTATGACTGCTTCTTTTTTATACAAGAAAATCGGCCAGGAAAGAATTTTGCATAAAAATTAGAAAATAAACTTAATAAATCCTTCTGCCACAAAACATCTTATGTTGGATATCAGATTTGAATCAATAAGCAAAAAAAGAATAAGGTTGACGTGGGGTAACTGGGCCATGATTTCACAATGTGACTCCGGAGGTTCTAGCAATTCAGTTTCCAAAAGTTAATATTCATTTGAATTTGTTAATGTGTTTATTTAATTTCACTCTAGTAAATAGAAATTTTTAAAATTACATTTTAATTACATGTCTAAAAATAAATAAATAAATAACTATATATATATATATATATATATATATACTTTTATAAATAAATCCAAAGTAACTCAGATATTACCAAAACAAAAATTCAGTGAAAACAGTATTTGTAATTTAACAAATTACAACGACTATTTGGAAAATGATATTTTCAAAGACTAAAATTTTAAAGATTTATAAATAAATTTTATATTTAAATTAATAATAATAAACGTCATTTTTATGATGGTCATAACGAGTCATATATTACGTCCGTCATTCATTAAACATTAATATTCTTAGAAAGAATAATAAAAAAACTGTAGTTTATTGATATACTACTTTAACTGTTTCAAAGTGCATTTTTATTTGATGCAGTTAATCAGACTGACTTCTGGACGTCTCATATTACGTACGACATGGATTAAACACTAATATTCCTGGACCCACCATGAACAAATTTTAAATAAAATTTCAGTTTTACAATATTTGGAACTGCAAGTTTTTAAACTTCTAAAAATCGTACACTTTAAATTTTTACCCCGTTTCGTAAAGAAAAAAATGAGAAAAAAATGAGAAAAGGCCATGAAATAGCTGTTGTAGCGTAAAAACCAAATTCTTGCGTAAAAATTAAGAAATCCACAGTGAAACGAACTTTTTATGAATGCAGCTAATATGATTTGAGGCTATACAGACTTTAAGTTATAGGCACCCAGCTGTTTGTCAGTTTATCTATAATTATTATTAAAGTATTAGCAAATTCCAAAAAATATATTTTTTAGCCTAATTATAACATTCATGTATCAGAATAAAAATTCAAAGTTTCAAAATGTAAGGTCATTGTGCCTAAATTAGACGCGATTCCCCATAGTTTTGGG
The DNA here is from genome assembly GCA_964019185.1 of Maratus speculifer. Taxonomy (NCBI): domain Eukaryota; kingdom Metazoa; phylum Arthropoda; class Arachnida; order Araneae; family Salticidae; genus Maratus; species Maratus speculifer. The sequence goes on along the minus strand of OZ025293.1, from coordinate 202,348,814 downwards.
GGATTATTTGACAGTTTAATATATACATATATTTATTAAGCAGCAAATTACTGAATACCGTATCTTTAGCTCAAAACTAGCTTGTTTTGTATAAATTTAATAGTTTTCTATAGTATAAAGCCACAATATAATATACTCAGGGGCGTGCCAGCAGTATTCAGCGCCTGTGTGCAGAACTGCATTTGGCGCCCTACACCCCCCCCCCATCCAATCGCCTGTAAAAATAACTTTACCCCCCCCCCCCCCAAAAAAAAAACTATAAATATTTATAAATGTATAGTTGCCATTCTTTTGGAGTTTTTTGAACCAGAAAATTTATTTAGTAAAATATGTCTTGTTTCTTTACAGTTCTTACTTTATTTCATTAAATAAATAAATTTCTGTTTCCAAACATGCTTAAATTACTTGAAAAATAGAGAAAGGTGGCATCTATGTAAATAAAATTCGTAACACAGTAAAACCTGTGTAAATGAAAGCAATCTCTACCACAATCTTGCGTTACGGTAAAATTTCATTATCCCTGAGAAAATAATTTAATGCAATAACAATATATTGCATCTAAAAGAAAGATATTTGTTTTTCTTTGCAGATATTGGCGATGGCTAAGAAAATCTACCGCACATACAGATCTCAAAATTTGGATAAGGATCGATGATGGTAGATGCACCGTGCACTTGACACTCACTTTTTTTTGTTAATTACCAGAAATATTAATTAAAAAAACCCTTAATGATCATCGCAAAGTGGCGATCTTTTATTCCTCAACGAAATCATGCTTGTATGCTTCCCCAAGCAGTCCTTCCCACTGACCAAAAGCGTAACGTTTGATTTTTTTTGCATTTTCAAATTGGGACATAGTGAGATCCCGGAAGAATTACAAATAAATAAATAAATAAATAATAAAGAAAGAAAGAGAAATGGTATTTTTAATTACTATTTCAAAAACCCTTTTTATTTGGCAGCGATTCGCATCAGTTTTCAAGTTTTCCATTTCTCTGAAGTTTCAAACGAAAAAAAAAAACTGTTGATACATTTATAGTATTTTTCAGGTTCAAACAATGTATCTGGTGTGAAAATATTAATATTTACTGTTCAAAAATTTTTTTGGAGTCATTTCAAGGATTCGCCAAACATATTTTTTCTCTTGGTGCAAATTATCTCAAGATATTGTTTCCAAATTAAGAAATATGTGATTTGAATATAATTTCGCGTTAATAAATAAAAAAAATATATATGAGGGATTGTGTGCATTTCTATTATTTATTTTATTAAGATTTTTTTTTTTTTTTTTTTGGTCAAGATTGAAAGTTTTATACCCAAATGTCAGAAAATAAATACAAATTGACGTTTAGCTTGAAAAATCAGACCGGAACATGAATAGCACTGTCAGTATACTCTACTGAAGGCAGTGGGAAATCATATCAACTCGTGCTTCGATTGGATGGATTTTCATTTAAAAAGGAAAAATCATACAAATTCAAAGTTATACACTGCTAACAATATAATGTTTGTTCGAAAATATTTTTATTCAAAATTATAAAGTCAAATCAACATGCTGCTGAAGACATTGTCTTCCCCACGCCCCATTCTCTACACGTCTCTACATTCGTTTGGAAAAAATAACATTCAATATTTGACTTTAGAATATTTAAGGTTATTGTAATTGGCCTAGGTGAGCCAAGGCGGTTATAGTTAGTAGAACATAAAGTGCACAGGATTTTAAAACACTTTTTTCATAAATCTATATTTTTCCATTCATATTAACAGTCATCTTTGTAGTTTCTAATGTATTTAGGTCTAAATTAAACTTTTTTTTTTTTTTTTTTTTTTTTTTTTTTTGCCATTTTAGTCTTTGTAACGTCTACGGTTATGTGTAATGCTAATAAGTACTCATATTTCAAAAATTCAATTATATGTTCGAAAATTAAATGTACAAATCTTACAATCATTACAATAATTTATGCAGTATTTGAATAGACACGAGTGTACGCAGGAAGTGCAGGGAAAGGCTTCGCCTTCAATCTTCGAAAAAATTAGAAAATTTGGGCATCTATGGCAAAATTTAGTCTTCATCAACTCTCTCCCTTTTTCGCTATCATGGTAATTCCAGTGTACTAGATAGGTAAAAGATAGATAAAAGGTATTTATTTCGCTCAGAAATCTATGGCGTGAAAAAAAAATATGTATAACAATTTTGTTCAATACATAATAGTTTCCACAGAAATGATCATTAGTAGAAGTGCTGAACAAAATTATTGCTTTGGTCGCTTAAAGTAAACTTTACTCTTTAAGTGCGAAAATTGGTGTTAAACCCAGCGACGCCAACTTATATCGGCCCGTGGGGCGCGAGCCCACCCAATAATTTGATAACTCTACCCCCCCATTATTAATTGAGTCCACCCAATATTTATATATTTGTTCAAAAATTTTTTGAGCCCACCAAATAATTTTCAAAAGTTGGCGCCCCTGGTTAAACCTACGGCACGGAATGCCAACAGCTTCACAAACGGCTGATGCTCCATTTTTAAAAGTTAAAATTTGTCTCACAGCTGAAACCAGTATCTCCAATCAAAAATCTGTAGTCAGTTATCGATTACCTTAATAAGTTTTAATTATTTAATGGTATTAAGTTGGTATTCAGTGATTAAGGTTTCTATAGCTTCTTCACCTACACAACTTTTGAAGATAGATTGCCCTCTGAAAATCTAATTTTAAATTGATTCTGAATTCAATTATTGCTGCAAATTATTTTAAAATAGTTTCTGAATCATAGAGGACTTATAGCTATCAGCGTGAGATAGACGCGCATCATACAAAACGTTTCCATAGCTGCCAACTTTTACGCATTTTTGCTACCACTAAAATTGTAGAAAGATTTTCCATTTGTTTCAACATAAGATTTCGACGATTAAATAAGACAATACTTACTATAAAATTTTTGTGGTAGGAAAAATGCGTGAAAGTTGGCAGCTATACGTTTCTAACATATAAGTCTACCTCTATTCATGGACTGATATTGTAGGTGAAACTTTTACCAGTATTTCCGAATAGTAATTTTCTTCTTATTTATGATAAATTCTGAAATAAAGTGACAATTGTTTCTTATAAATAAATAAATAAATAAAAAGGTGAAATTTAGCTTCTATGGTAATAAAACTGTATATTATGCTTTTCCACCGCAGTGAGATAATAGTGTTGCATATTTTCAGCTATGTAAATTACGGAGCCTTTTATTATTTATAACTATATGAGGTGCGCCTTTGTTTATAAAGGTTGGACAGGTCTTGTTTGTCCAAATGGATTCATTAGAGGATTCATAAGTAGAATAAAATAAAATTTTAAAGAAAGAAATGAATATTTATAAATAATTTGTATAAGGTAAATCTACAAAAGATAAATCAGATGCCAAGAAAATATATTACATTTTAGTATGAATAAATTAAGAATATTTTATTTTTAATATTTGCTTCTCAACTGAAATCTTTTGGCGCCTTTACTGCTTCGGCGCCTGTGTGTGCCGCGCACTTTGCACACTGGGTCGGAACGCCCCTGAATATACTATTGTCACATTTACAGGAGTTAAAACCTAAATGAGACCTGATAATTCTGCATGTAAATCCCATTTATCTAAAATAAGGGAGGTGACGTTTAGCCCCGTGCCTCCCTTATCCAATGAACTCTCTAACCTAAACAGGTTAGAGATCTCTAGCCTATCTCTAGCCTTATCAGAATAAAACTATATCCAAAATTCAAGGAAATCGAATATTTTCATCATGAGATACCGCGTTACGTACTTACATACATACGTACATACAGAACCTTCGAGCACATTAGCTCTCAGACTTTGATAACCTGTGAGCTAAAAAGTAAAAAAGTGCCAACATTTTACAGATAGGATACATAGCATATGCGTATCGCGATAACTCATGATAGCAAAATACAATTTGCTTGAAATTATGGATATAGATTTATTCTGATATGGCATTTCCCTGATTAGTTTAGAGAACTCATCGGATAAATATAAAGGGGTGGGGGGAGTAACAGGGTGGGCTCAATTAAGAGGGGTCTAAACGCCTTTCCTTATTTAGGTAAATGGGGTTTTTTATGCAGAATTATCAGATTTCATTCAAATGTTACATATAGGATCATTCTGATAACGCGCTTTAAAGATTAATTTTTGGTGTGTCAAGGGTTAAATGTGAAGGAGGGGGAATGGGGTATAACTCCCCTTAATATAGATAGATGGGTTTTTCACGCAGAATTTGCCGATTTGCTTTAAATTTTGGATATGGGTTTATTCTGATAAGACGCTTCCCTGATTAGTTTAGAGAGCTCATTGGATAAATATAAAGGGGCACGGGGCATTAAACACCTCCTCTTAAATTAGGTAAATGAATTTTTCATGTACAATTATCAAATTTCATTCAAATTTTAGATATAGGATCATTCTGATAAAATGCCTCCATGGTTAGTTTTGGATGTTCATTGGTTCAGTATAAAGATCAAAGGAGGTATGATAAAGGGAGTAATGGGTGTAACCCCCTTCCCCTTAATTTAGGTAAATTGTTTTTCACACAGAATTTACCGATTTCCTTCAAATTTTGGATGTAGGTTTATTTTGATAAGGCGCTTCCCTGTTTTCTTTAGGGATTCATTTTTTCAGTATAAGGGTTAAACGGAGGCTAATCCCCCCCCCCCCCTTACTAATTTAGATAAATGGGTTTTTCCATGGAGAATTATCAGATTTCATTCAAATTTTAGGTGTAGAGTCGTCTTGTTAAGGCACCTCTAAGATTAGTTTTAGGTGTGCATTGGTTAAGTATAAAGGGATACAATGGTGTGTAACCCCTTTTAAATTAGGTAAATGGGTTTTTCAAGCAGAATTTACCGATTTCATTCAAATGTTTTATATAGTTTCATTTTGATAAGACCTTTCCCTGATTTGTTTTGTAGGTTTATTTTTTTATCATTTAAAGGGGAGATAATGGGCAACTCTCTTAATTTAGGTAAATGCGCTTTTCATGCAGAATTAACCAATTTGCTTCAAATTTCGTATGTATTTCCATTCTGATAAAGTGCTTCCCAGATTAGTTTTCGGGGGTTCTTTTTTAAGTATAAAAGAGTGAACGGGCGATTCCCCACCCTTTGAATTAGATAGTGGGTTTGTATGCAGAATTATCCAATTTGCTTCAAATTTAAGCTATATATTCTTTCTCATAAAGCGAATCTCTGAATAGTTTAGGGGGTTGATGGTTAAGTATAAACAAAGGAATGGTAATAACTCTTCCTCTCTTAATTTGGATAAATGGGTTTTTATGCAGAATTATTCGATTTGCTTCGGATTTTGAATATAGGTTTATTCTTATAAAACGTATCCCTGATTAGGTTTTTTGTAGGAGGCGGGTTCAATGGTTAAGTATAAAAGGGGGAAATGGGAGTATTAATTCCTCTTGTTAAATTGTTTTTTAAGGAGCATCGTTCTTTGATAAATTAAGGCCGTAATATATACAATTAGTGTGATTAGAATGTTAGCTCCATGCCATTAGTTTAACTGGGCAATATTCTTTTTATTTTTATAATTTTAGCGCATAGTTTGATCAAATGTATTGATTTTGAATTTTATTGATATTTTATTGTTTTATTTATTGGCTTTAATTTCGTAATGCCATGTAAGGCGGAAACAAATGCTGAGCTATTTATGTTAAATTATACACAAACGGATTTATCTTACGTAATTATCACTCCGCCTTACATGGTATTACGAAATTAAAGCCAATAAATAAAACAATAAAATATCAATAAAATTCAAATTCAGTACATATCTGCATGTAACATGCACTAATTATTTTTTTTTAATGCCTGATTTTTTTTTTTTTTTTTTTTTTTTTTTTTTTTTAACAATAAAAAATGTTGTTAATAGCGACACATTTTCCAAACAAATCGGGATACAGATTTCAAACAAATTGCATTTAAAGTACTTTTTTCTGTATTCGAGTTTGTAAAGATGAAAATATGCGATGTTTTGAAGTAATAAAAAAATTGTAGTAAATGCTACACGTTTTGTGTTGCCACCGCTAAAATGACATCAGCGTTATGTACGGACTAATGTGTTCTTTATACTATAAATATATAAATAGCGAATTGTTTCTGTTAAAAAGGCTTTTGTTTTATTTAAATATAGAAAAGAAGACCCACATTTATTAATGAATGAACATGACAAATGTGAATGTGGGTCTTCTTTCACGCATTCAAATAAAAAAGAACACGAAAGGAATAATTCGCTGCTTATGTATTTAAATAAGAAACATTTATTTTTTGAAAGCTTACTTTTCTTTTTTTATCCGCATTTTGTTGCCATATCAGGAAACTAAATTCTGATGCGACATTAGATAGCAATGTGCACAGAGATACTATATTTGTGAGCTTTTTATTTTGTTTAAGTACATAATATCAAAAATTAAAAAAAAAAAAAAAAAAACGCACACTGTTAAAAAAGGCAAATAGTTCTTTATCTACGAAAATATAATATAATTATGTATAAAAATAGACATTAACCTCCTTCGAGATTCCCACGATTCCAAAAACGGAAGAAATATATTTTTCAGATTTAAAGATGGCTTTATAAAAATAAAGATTCACTTACAGCCACTGATTTTCGGAAAAATTCCGTATAGTTTTTCTAGACTATTAATAAGGGTTTTCAAACAAGAATATCGGTTTTTAGGAATTTATATCCCATTTAACCCCTTGAGGGGCAAGCAACAATGTCTCTGCAATACTGAATCCTCACCAGAATAATCAATAAATTTTAATTTAAAATAATGAAATGTATTTTTTCAATATTTTATTCTCAGATTTAAAAATATATTTAAAAAAAATTAAGTTTCTGGTGAGAATCTCGTTTAAATTAGGTAGGATTAAATGTACCTTACAGCCCCTCAAGGGGTTAAACATTTTCAGCTGCGCAACTGAATTTGTGCATGCAAGAGTAACACAATATTATTTTCACTATCAATGCTAATGCAGTTAATTAATCTGGTTTTAGCTGCATGGATTCTAAACGTTTTTTGTTGTTGTTGTTCTGTAGGGGTTTTTTATTCCCTTTATCATCTTTTAGGATGTCACAAGAAGAATTCAAATTTCCCTATATCAAAATGAAATATTTGTTCAAATTCATTATTAAATTTTACTTTTATATTGCAAGAAAGAACTTTCAAAAGGTATTGAAGACATATACTCTGTGTTATGACGTTCTTCAGCATAAACTGTAAAAAAAAGAGAAATAAATGTTTCTTAAACTAGTCCGAATGTCCACATGCGATAATATACAATAATCTCTTCCTAGTTACCAAACCTTCCGAAGTCCGTTCTTTAGAATCATCCGAAATAAATATATTCTAAAGATTCAAAGAAGCATTTCTTTTGGTGCCACTGAATTTTGGAAACTTTTTCAAGTACTTTATATTAGGTATTAGTCACTTTTCTAAACTGGATAACCGATTTTATACTACAAATATGTAACAAAATAATATATTTTTTCTGTTAATTTTAACGCTGTTTATATAACATACTTGCCTGCAAAATATATTGTTAAACCTGGAATATTTATTTGAGAATTGTATATTAATTAGTTTTATGCACCCGGAATATAGGTTTTCCTGATGATAGCAGTTCCCAATTCAACATTTCGAAGTAACTAAATTTGTACGTGAAAAAGTTAACAAAATATTATTAATTCTATGTTAATATTAGAAGCGTTATTTTTTTATGTTTGTCGGTAAAACATCTTCTTTTAACATACATGTATTCTTGAGAATTAATCCATTCAAAAAAAGCTATATTTTAGCTGAGAAGTTTGAATAATACACTACAAAACCATTACGAAACGATTCTGAAAGTCAGTAGCAGCAAAAGTGTCTTTAGTTTTTTATGTTTGTCTGTAAAACATGTTCTTTGATCATAAATGTTTTCTTGAGGATTTTTCCATCTGAAAAATCTGTATTTCAGCTGAGAAAACTGAATAACACACTATAAAAGTTTTTCGAAATGATTATAAAAGTCGGTAACAACAAAATAATCTTTAGGTTTTTTTTTTTTTTTTTTTACATAAGTCTCGGAAATAAGTAGGTTTCTAAGGTTTCAAAACAAAAAGAATGCGAGTAACTTGAAAGAGGTTCTTGAATATTTTCTTTTGAGCTACATTATATTTTTATAAATTAAGAAACTTTTGTCATTTTTTAAAACGTTCAGACGTGGGAAGAAAAAGTAAGTAACACCTACAAACTTCTCAACAAATTATTGTAGACGAAAGTTACTGGTTCCGAACGATTGGAAATAAAGTCTACTTCTAAATGATGTACATGAAGTTCGCTTAGGGGCCATCTACATATTAAAATGAACCTAAACTTCCTTTTTTTAACGGCAGTACCCAATTTCAATACGATATTTCAAACTTTCGGTTCAAACTATACCTATACTCCAAATTTTAAAACATTTGAATGATAAATTTTTGAATTATAAACATTTAAAATTTAGTGCTTCTAATGTTAAATTACATTTTCATATTTATTTTTTTAATATGTCGTAAAACTATACACCTAATGGGTAATTTTTTATGTAGCAATAATACTAAAATATCCAAACATAAATACGATAAATTTGTAATTTTTATAATTCTGTTACATGAATTATGAATTATAAAATTAATATTTGAAAAACTTATTAATTGCAACCTACACTTTTTAATGGATTTAGATTTATTCTGCTCATTTCTGCTTTATGGAAATCGAAAATTTCAAATTTTTCTTCAAAGTATTTCCAAATTATGGTTAAAAAACGGTAAAATGATGGTTTAAGGGGTCGTCTACGATAGAAGTTACTCGATATTTTGAAACTTCATAAGCTATCCCGTAATCTAGCAAATATTATTGACTGCTTGAGTGGCACTTAAGATGCCTTGATCAAGAAGGGGGTTCTCTCGGTCAACCTTCGTGTACCGAACTCCAATTTGGACCCTACCAACAGTCCCTAAAATATGCTCTTTTAAAAATAATTAATTTCTCTAAACTTATCGTACGAATTGCAGAAAAATTTGTTTTTAGGCTAATTCAAGAGTGTAGAGTTCATTTATGCTGTAAAAATTGGGTAAGAACGGATAGACGGACTGAAAGACGACAATAGGTGCTACATATTTATATAAAAATATTTACGTATTATACGTATTTATGCGTATTTATATAACGTAACCTAAAAACATTTCGCGTGCAATAAATGATACATTAAAAAATCTCTGTCGGCTTGGCCTATAGGTGGAGGTAGATTTCGAAGTTACGTTCTCATTTCGACAACAAAAAATAAAATATGATTAGAGATAAACCCTGTTTAACAACTTTAATTGGCCGCTTTTGAAGAACATTTAATTTCATTCTTCTGTTAGAACTGTTTTTATCAGAATCATCTTAAGCGATCTTCGACATAAATGCCCACTTTGACAGCATTTTTTGAAAATATTCTGATTTTATGAGGAAAATTACCAATAAGGCACATTATATAGTTCCTAAATAAGAGAAACTGTTAGTTGAATGCATTTGAGAGTAAAATTGAATTTATAAATGAGTCATAAAAAAAAGCAATTTTTTATTGGAATACATCCTCAATTCATCAATCTCGATCGAATCGGATAATTTTGTTCGAATCGTCCACTTTCACAACTTTTTTTTAAATGTATTCTGCCTTTATCAAAAACCTGGACAATGAGGCACATTATACTGTTCCTAAATAAAGGAACCTGTGAATTGAAAGCGTTTGCGAGTAAAAATGGATTTAAAAATGAATCAGAAAATAAACAATTTGTTATTCGAAGGCTTCTTCACTTTTTCAATCTCGATCGTTTCAGGAAACTCTGCTAACAATGCCATTTTGACGGCATTTTTTGAAATATATTCTGCCTTTATCACAAAACTGACCATTACGCCACATTATATAGTTCCTAAATAAGAGAACCTTCCATTTGGGTGAGTTTAAGAGCAAAATGAGTGAGAATATAAGCAGTTTAGAATTGAGATTTTTTTACAACTCCAAATAATGTTTAATTTATTTTTGATATAAAAATTGGTGCTATGAAAAACTTGTCAGTATAAAAGTTGTAGATATTGTTGAGAAGATGTATGATAAATTTAATCATATTTGATATCTTAAGAATTGACGAAGTTATGGCTTTCTTTCTTATTCCACCCGCCTTTTTGTTTTCGTTTTTATTATTTTGTTTTTAATAACAATTGTTTCATTCAAAATTTTGTCAGTACAAAAGTTTTAGATAATATTAAGAGCATTTATAAAAAAATTAGTTGGATTTGATATTTTGAGAATTTTCAAAGTTATGAATTTTTAACTCTCGGAAAACTTTATTTTTTACACCCCTTGAGCCCATTTTTATTTTTATCAAAAATCTGTTATGCAGAAATTTTGACTTTTTTTAGAAGTAATATAAACTTTAAACTGATTCGATATCTATTTTAATAAAGAAGTTATGGGGTTTCTTCGGTTTTCACAAAAACCGTCCCTATTTCTACCCCTTGGTCCGATTTTGCCCATTAACGAACTCGACCGAGATTTTATGCCCCTTGATTTTATGTATCAGTTTGGAAGAGATCTGAGCAGAATTAACCCTTAAGCGGTAACCATGGGTCACTAGTGCCTAGGTCAAATTTTTTTTTCCTTGCTAGCTTAGAGGAGAGAGTGGGGAGCGGGACTAAACTACCCTGAAAAAAATAGTACACTAGTAGGCTATTAGCTCCCGAAACGCCGATGTTTTAGTGCGTTCACAGCCGACGTAAGAGCCAGTCAAAATTTCGAAAAGGCACGAGTGACCCAGGGTTACCATTTACGTTGACGAAAAGTGTAAGGTAAGAAAAAATTTGTTTGGTTAGGAATTGATGTTTTTTTCATAAAAAATCGATACATTACACTCACTTGGGTTTCCGAACCTTACTTTTTACGCAAACACGTGTTTATGAAATTGTTTAGTGTGGTTGCAGTTTGCTCTCCTTCTTGGCTTCCTTCGATTGTTTGTAAATGATGATATCAGTGTTGCTGTAATTTTTCATTATTATATTTTTTGTTTAATTAAATAAAGTTTGATAATTAACATCATTTTCATAAATAAAATTGATTAAAAACTAATAAAATTTCTATTTCATTGTAAATTGTACCTATTTATAAGTTAAAAAAACGTCATTTTTATGCTCAAAACTTAAGCATTGTTTTAATTTATACCGGCTATTTTTTTTTTTTTTTTTTGAGAAAGTACCATTCTTTATCTTCAATTTCCCGTTTGAAACAGCAAAAAATGTCGAAATTCTATCCAAAGTTATGATTTTTTAAAGAAAATGTGCATTTTTCACATTTTTATTTGTTTATTTAAACATATTGTTTAAATAAATTAATAAATCAGCAATATTGTGACTGATTCTTATTCAAGGGTAGTTGATGTAATATCATGAATTTTTTTAGAATTTTTTAAGCACTTTAAACCACTTTTTACAGCGCTAAGCACGAGTGATCCATGATTACCGTTTAAAGGTGCCGAAAAACACGTTACCGTTTAAGGGTTAAAGAAGTTATCGTGTCCATAAAAAAGTGATGTATATATCTAGATAGATAGATAGATAGATAAACTTTTTTACTAATGGTAGTTTTGGGGTCTGTGGATAGTGATCGGTGTAGATCGGCAAAATTTTTTCAGAAATTCCAACATGGGAGCGATCGCAATAGGTAGTATTTCATGTGAAATATACCTAAAATGGGAAAGGCGGATGGTGAACAAACACCCTGAGTAATAAAACTGCCAAAATGCATTTCACATTGAAAGTTTTATTATTCAGGAAGGTCCCCACCCCCCCTCAACTTATCATTTTTCAGACTTACCTTAAATCATTAAAAATCTTATCACAGAATCTGTATTTTTCTTGGATAACCACTGTCTCATTCTAATCGTACTATGTTAAGAGCTGCTAATTAACTGCTTTCGAAATTATAATTGTGCGTTTTTTAACAAGTTCTTGTGAAAATATATCTACTTCTGTATTTTTCATCTCTAATTTATTATGATAATGGCAATCAATTAATTAAAATATATAGAATTTTTTAATAATCAGTCCGCAGAATTTTTTAATAATCATACACTGAAAATCTCGTTATTAAATTTAAGCATTATTATAAATATAAAATTAACATGCATAATTATAACTATAAACCATATTATATATAATATAACTAACTATATTATATATAATTAACTATATTATTTATAATTCTACATCAGGAAAGATACAAGAGTTAGAAAGAGAAAAGCTAAGAAAACAGATAAATTTAAAGGCTTAGAAGGGGAGGTTTAATTACAATGCATGATATGCAATAAATAATGTTCTTTGATTACATATAGACAAGGTTCGCACACTCCTTGGAATTTCCAAGGACTCTGGCACCACTATTAAAAATCAGAAAATTTACATTTAATTTTTAAACCACTACATTCGTAATCCCCACCTTCTTTCCCAGATTTTACGATATTTTTCTGCTGTGAAACACTTTGAAAATATTCTTAAAATTTAGTGATAGAACTGTGCGAACCCTGCATATAGAGTATTAAAAAGGTCAAACAGTGGAATTATAATAGAGATAAATAGAAGCATTACATGGATTAAACATCATGAATCGATGGTTCTAGATACTTTAAACACACATACTCATAAATTTATATTATGAATGTACAAATAGTATATTAAATTTATTTATAAACGCGGTAAAAATTTGTATTAAAATGTTTTGTACGCTTTTACATATTAGTAAAGTGTTACATACGCATTTTATGTCGATATTATTTTTAAACATGCAACAAAAGTTGCAGATTGAATCGATGGAGTGGTCACCCTATATTAATATTGTTATATTGATAACTTGTGGACTCAAGTGCTATAAATCATCATCAAAATTCAATTTCAATCCTCTTTAATCTGATTTTATCTCGGGATCCAATAAAAAAGAAAATATCTAATTAAAATTTATCATAAATCGCCATCTGACATCTACATTTACATCTATCTACATCTAACTTGAATTCTTAGAAATATTTTCAACACAATTCTTTAATCAAATAGTAAAACTGTTTGAAGAATTCGAAATTTTGAAACTAATGTTTAAAAACTTTTGCAACATTATTTTATTTTGTACAAAAATAATAAGCCATGATGATAAAATTTTAGCAAACAGTGCGTAATTTGAACATGATAAGCGTTTAAATTTGTTGTTTTGAAGATTGCTGCATATGAACTATTTTATCAATTGCGTTCACGAAGCAGCATTTTGCTGTAAATGCACACGTAAAGAGCAATAGACAACTCAGCAAACTTTATAAATAAAAAATAATAATCAAATAATCTATTTATCCTAAACGTGTAATAAATCTCTTTTATATCGGATGAAATATTATAAGAGGGCTAAATCTTTAGTCTTTATTTCAAATAAGAAAATTTTCTCCATAAAATATTTAAGTTCCTCTTTATGTTTCTTATTTAACGAAAATTTTTACACAACTAAATTTCTTATTTCAGTAAAAGCTAAATGTTACTAGACCTAACATTTCTCCAAAATCTGTCTTTTCATAAAACAATTACCGATATTTCTCCTCGGACGTTGTCAAAACTAGATACTTTTTATGTCATCTGTGCTCTGTGTCACCATGAAACCTATATAATGACAGAACATTTCTAGTACAATCGTAGTATTGAATATTTATGACAATGCGTCTAACTCTTCACTTTGCATGAAAATGACGGGGAAATAAGTTATGATGTTCACACTTTTATGGGCCGTAAAACAGTATCTGATGACAATGACTGCGAAAACATTTATTCGTATTTAATATTTCTTGATGTGCCAACTGTTTTGAATAATGTGTGCATAAACTGAAAGGCTTTTAGTGACAAATTCTCTAAAATATATTACTCAATTATTTAATAATACTTAATTAGCTATTTTTTGCATAATTTTGTTAAAAGAATGCACATGAATATATATTTTATACTTTGTTAAACGTAAACGTACACAAGTTGTCGACATAACAATATAAATATAGGGTGATCGCTCCAGTAGTTGATATCCTTTTATTAGATGATCACTTTTTTAATATTGCCCCATTTCCGCTTGAAATTAATTTTATACATTTCACTAGACATAATATTTTTGTTTAACAGTTGGTGTACTTGTTGTCACGTACTTTTCAGCTGTCTTCTGTAAGAGAAGCCATATTATGAAATTCATGCTTAAAAATTTAGTTTTTAATTAGTTAGAAACAATTACGGTATCCCATTCCATCTTGCTTATTTCAACAAATATTTTTATAAGAATTGTTGCTAATTACAGCACAAGGATGAATATTAATTTTAAATATTCATTTATAGATATTCAACTGATTTTTTTAGGAGTTGAAATTTGACTCATTAACTTCTGGTCGTATTAAATAAACAAATTCCAGAAATTGATCAGCCGTGACCAATCTTGGTTTCAAGGACTCTATTTATTGATCAGTATGTCAACTACTGGCTAACAACATGCCTAGTCATTAGTTCATCATTCTTTAATTTCTTTGCTTACCAAGTCATTATTGATAGCTAAAACCTTGTGTGTAAATTACAATAATTACAATCAACGTTTAACACACAATACACAAACACACAGCACATACGTATACGTTTCGCGAGCACCAGGGCTCGCTTCCTCAGTGTATAAAATTTAAAATGTTAAAAACAGAAAAAAACCCCCCAACTGACAGCAAGTCAGAGACCCAAATGATCGCAAACACAATACCAAAATACCCACAAGCCTCAGCAACCAATAGGATTAAACCGGAAATGAAGTGTCATGACAAAATAAATCTAACCAGAAAGTTGAGATGTACGGTACACTTGAAAGATCATTAACCAAGGAGTTTTTTGTTTTATGTATATAGAGTGCTTCGAAAAAATCTAAGTCTAGCGGAGTAGTGCATTTTTGAATAATAGTAGCAGAGGTAAAATTAAAATTATGGCCCTCCTCCCAACAATGAGAGGCAATAGAGGAATTCTTTAACTCTTTTCTTTTTACATAACCTATATGTTCAGCGATTCTTTTTCTGAGTTTACGTTTAGTTTGTCCAATATAGGACCAACCACACTGACATTGTATATTGTAAATGCCCCAATGATCCAGAGGAGAAATTTGATCTTTTAATTGAGAAAAGGTTAATTTATTGACTGCTTTAAATACTACTTTCAAATCATAATGTTTCAAAATATTTGCAACTTTAAAGCTAATGCTTTGATGAAACGGTAAAATAACTAAACTAGAATAAGAAACAGGTGTAACAGAAGAATCTGGATCATTGGGATGTTTATTAAAACTTTGAGAAATTAATTTATTGATGTAAGATAAATTGAAGCCACGATCTATAGCCACAGATCTTATGTAGTTTAACTCATCAGTAAGAGAACTGTTATCTGAACAAATTAAATGAGCTCTATTACTTAAATACAGAAAAGCAGAAGCTTTCTGAGAAGGGGGGTGACATGAATTAAAATGGGGGGGCAGTGTGACAGCAAAGGGTTTACGGTAAACACGGGTGTCAAAAGAGCTTAATTGACGAGTGACTAAAACGTCAAGAAATGGCAATTTGTTATCGTTTTCGACTTCATAAGTGAATTGAATGACTGGATCTATTTGATTTAAAATAGTCAAAATATTATCAACAGGAGAAACAGAGGGGTCGATGAGAGCAAAAGAATCATCGACGTATCTATAATAAAATGGGAAACTGATGAGATTAAACATTTTAACTTCAAAGTAATGCATATAAAGATCAGCTAGGAAAGGGCTAAGGGGGTTACCCATAGCTAAGCCATCAGACATGGAATAGAATTGGTTGGAAAATTTAAAAGTATTTTGTTTTAAACAAATGTTGAATAAATCAACAATATGATTAATTTCGTGATCAGTGTAGTGGAATTCTTTTAATCTGAGAGTAAGGCATTGAATTGCACCAAGAACAGGAACATGTGTAAACAGAGATGTGACATCAAATGAAACCATTCTCAAAGAGGGGGAGGGAGTAAAGTCCTTAATGAGATTAACAAAAGAGCTTGAATTTTTAACAGTGTAAACATTGGATATTGAGAGAAAAGAAAAACGCTTAACCAGATATTTGGCAAGCGGGTAGGAGGCAGAACCGATATTGGAAACAATCGGCCGGAGAGGGACGCCAATTTTATGTACTTTAGGTAAAGCATAAAAACGACTACAGTTAGCAATGGAAGGAGTTAATGACATTTTTATACTGTCATCAATGCAAGGAGAGGATTTGATAAGTTTTCTAGTATTTATTAAATCATTTTCAGACGGATCACGATTTAATTTAACATAAGGACCAGACTGTAAGAGATCGTGTACTTTTTCTAATACGTTTCTAATACGATCGTGTACTTTTTTGCTGTTTATTTAGAAAAAGTACACGATCTCTTACAGTCTGGTCCTTATGTTAAATTAAATCGTGATCCGTCTGAAAATGATTTAATAAATACTAGAAAACTTATCAAATCCTCTCCTTGCATTGATGACAGTATAAAAATGTCATTAACTCCTTCCATTGCTAACTGTAGTCGTTTTTATGCTTTACCTAAAGTACATAAAATTGGCGTCCCTCTCCGTCCGATTGTTTCCAATATCGGTTCTGCCTCCTACCCGCTTGCCAAATATCTGGTTAAGCGTTTTTCTTTTCTATCAATATCCAATGTTTACACTGTTAAAAATTCAAGCTCTTTTGTTAATCTCATTAAGGACTTTACTCCCTCCCCCTCTTTGAGAATGGTTTCATTTGATGTCACATCTCTGTTTACACATGTTCCTGTTCTTGGTGCAATTCAATGCCTTACTCTCAGATTAAAATAATTCCACTACACTGATCACGAAATTAATCATATTGTTGATTTATTCAACATTTGTTTAAAACAAAATACTTTTAAATTTTCCAACCAATTCTATTCCATGTCTGATGGCTTAGCTATGGGTAACCCCCTTAGCCCTTTCCTAGCTGATCTTTATATGCATTACTTTGAAGTTAAAATGTTTAATCTCATCAGTTTCCCATTTTATTGTAGATACGTCGATGATTCTTTTGCTCTCATCGACCCCTCTGTTTCTCCTGTTGATAATATTTTGACTATTTTAAATCAAATAGATCCAGTCATTCAATTCACTTATGAAGTAGAAAACGATAACAAATTGCCATTTCTTGACGTTTTAGTCACTCGTCAATTAACCTCTTTTGACACCCGTGTTTACCGTAAACCCTTTGCTGTCACACTGCCCCCCCATTTTAATTCATGTCACCCCCCTTCTCAGAAAGCTTCTGCTTTTCTGTATTTAAGTAATAGAGCTCATTTAATTTGTTCAGATAACAGTTCTCTTACTGATGAGTTAAACTACATAAGATATGTGGCTATAGATCGTGGCTTCAATTTATCTTACATCAATAAATTAATTTCTCAAAGTTTTAATAAACATCCCAATGATCCAGATTCTTCTGTTACACCTGTTTCTTATTCTAGTTTAGTTATTTTACCGTTTCATCAAAGCATTAGCTTTAAAGTTGCAAATATTTTGAAACATTATGATTTGAAAGTAATATTTAAACCAGTCAATAAATTAACCTTTTCTCAATTAAAAGATCAAATTTCTCCTCTGGATCATTGGGGCATTTACAATATACAATGTCAGTGTGGTTTGTCCTATATTGGACAAACTAAACGTAAACTCAGAAAAAGAATCGCTGAACATATAGGTTATGTAAAAAGAAAAGAGTTAAAGAATTCCTCTATTGCCTC
Source organism: Maratus speculifer (assembly GCA_964019185.1). Taxonomy (NCBI): domain Eukaryota; kingdom Metazoa; phylum Arthropoda; class Arachnida; order Araneae; family Salticidae; genus Maratus; species Maratus speculifer. Next base: position 202,330,902 of record OZ025293.1, on the reverse strand, counting down.
TCATTGTTGGGAGGAGGGCCATAATTTTAATTTTACCTCTGCTACTATTATTCAAAAATGCACTACTCCGCTAGACTTAGATTTTTTCGAAGCACTCTATATACATAAAACAAAAAACTCCTTGGTTAATGATCTTTCAAGTGTACCGTACATCTCAACTTTCTGGTTAGATTTATTTTGTCATGACACTTCATTTCCGGTTTAATCCTATTGGTTGCTGAGGCTTGTGGGCATTTTGGTATTGTGTTTGCGATCATTTGGGTCTCTGACTTGCTGTCAGTTGGGGGTTTTTTTCTGTTTTTAACATTTTAAATTTTATACACTGAGGAAGCGAGCCCTGGTGCTCGCGAAACGTATACGTATGTGCTGTGTGTTTGTGTATTGTGTGTTAAATGTTGATTGTAATTATTGCAAGTCATTATTGCTTATTTTCAGAATTCGAGCACTTTGTCATCAAGTATGAAGGGAAATATTTCCAGGGAAAATATTGTAAATGATAAAAGAAGTAGCAACAGTGGCTTTTATGGCGGCTTGTGGGAACCTATGGAAGTGGTCCTTTTTTTTTCTTTCTTCTATTCTTTATAAGAAGAAAATATTATATATAAAATCTCGACCCCCAGTTTTCAATGGATTTATACGTTTTAGTAGGTTTATAAATGCGATTTGATGGATTTAAAAAAAATGTCTGTCTGTGAATCTGTCTATCACTCGGTCACTCTGTATGTGACAAAAATTTTGTGAGCTCTCTACCTCAAGAAATAATACACGAAATTTCACAACATTTTCGATTCAGTCAGACATTGAAATACACTGCAGCTGATTAGTTTTTGGTGCATATCGCTCAACAAGTGGCACTGTTATGCTGTATTATTCACAATTTTCACAATAGTTCTATCTTAAAAACTAATGCCCAGATTTTTATAAAACTTTAGATTCAGTTAGTCCTTTATATAATTTGGTGCTGATTACTTGAAAATGTAAATCTCTCAACAGTTATGGTTATGCTGCATTATTTATTATTGCCGCAATAGCTCTATCTTCAGAACTAATGCATGAATTTTCATCAAACTTCAGATTCAGTTAGAAGCTGATATATGTTTTACTGACTAGATTTTGGTGTAAATCACCTAATCGGTGTCGCTGCTATGCTGCATTTTCAGGAAGTATTAACATATATGAGATAGAAGAAAGTTTGGGGCTGTCTCCTCCGACTAGTTTATAGAAGGGATCAAGTTATTTCCCAGAAAAATCAGTAGAACAGAGAATCTTTTCTCTGTCCCTGAATTAGAGTTTCAATATTGCTTATGAGTTATACGCAAGTTGTATTTTCTACAGTTATTCGTCACATTAAAATGTTTACAGAATTAAATTTAAAAAAGTTCTTTATTAAAATGTTCTAAATGTTAAATGTTTTAACTGTAAATGTTTACAATTATCAAATTGTTTAATTTTTTCTACTTACATTAAAAACTCGTCGAATGTGACAATCCCAGGACTTTCTTCTATCTCATACTTATTCATACTTCCTGAAAATGCAGCATAGCAGTGCCGCTGTTTGGGTGATATACATCAAAATCTAGTCAGCAACAACTTATGTCAGCTTCTAGCTCAATCTGAAGTTTGAACAAAATCCGTGCATTTGTTTCTGATATGGAGCTAATGCGGAAATATAAAGAAAATATGTGTAATGGCACTTCTTGTTGAGTAATGTACGCCAAAAGCAAACCAGGACTCATTTTTTATCAGGTACTTTCTGAATCTGAAGTTTCATGAAAATCCATGCGTTAGTTCTTGAGATACAGCTGTTACAAAATTTGAAAAATACAGCATAACAGTGCCACATGAAGGACGATTTACACCAAAAATTAAACAATACTAATTTATATCAGAAGACTAATTGAATCTGAAGTTTGATGAAAAATCGTGCATTAGTTCTTGAGATAGAGCTATTGCGATAATCGTGAATAAATCGTGCATTGCCACATGTTGCTCGATTTAAACCGAAAAGTAATCAGCAACAAATTATATCAAGGACTAACTGAAGTTTTATGAAAGTCACTGCATTCGTTCTTGGGATAGAGCTATTATGAAGACCGTGAATATTATAGCATAACAACTCCAACTGTTGAGTGATGTACACCAAAAACTATAATCATTTCCAGTTTATATTAAGGTGTAAATTAATCTCAAGTTTTGTGAAATTCCAAGCATGAGTTGTTGAGATACAGCCTCCACAATATTTGTTACATGCAAACTTACAAAGTGATAGAGTGACAGACAGACATCTTCAAATAAACTTCAAATCGTGCTCAATACGTTCTAAAACGTATAAATCTATCAAAAACTGGAATTCAAAATTTCTTATGAATCCAATACTTTCTTTTTGTAAAGATGAAAGAAAGATAGAAGAAAGTAAAACGATCAAAATGATCAGTGATCAATTATTACAATGGAAGCGTTCAAAAACTGGATTCACCTGAAAAACTACAGGGGAAACTGCAATTGAAAAAACTATGTGTTTTTAATTTTGTTACTAATTTAATTTCAGCGGATTCCATCTTTGTCCATTATAGAACATTCATTATGGACTGTAGAAATCATGTTAGTTTACTTTCAAACTTAAAAGGAAGTAAATATACATTGTAAAAAAAAACGGACGATTTAACGGAAGTATTACTGGTAATCTAGACGCCAGTACTATTTACTGTTTTTTAACGGAAAATTTTCCGTAAATTCCAGGGAAAAAATCGAAAAAAACGGAATATTCACGGAAAATTTTCCGTTAAAAAACAGTAAATAGTACTGGCGTCTAGATTACCAGTAATACTTCCGTTAAATCGTCCGTTTTTTTTTACAGTGTAGTAAAAATCCCGTAGCACCGAACTTATTTGATCACATACTGGGTCGTTCACCCTATTAATAGTAATTTTCTTTTAAAACATTATTTATAATATTATATTAATGTTTGTGCATAATAGAAATTCTTTGCTAGAGAAAAGTCAGTGGTACATTTAAATTACTTTAAAATAATAGTTTTTTTCAATAATAATTTTATTAAAATTAGAGCATAAAAGTTGCTTTGAGTTTGAAATTTGCTGCGTTGAAAATTATTTTGTTTGCAAAAACAGTATTTTTTTGCGCAATAATGTTTTAATCCCATTAGAGTTAAATTTGTCTATTCTGCCAAAAACAAGTTGCCACCAGTAAGAATTTTTTGTCGAAAAGTAACGTCAATTATCATTAATAAGCAAGGAAAACCATGAACATTTTATTCAGGATGGAACTGTTAAACTACATTAATATAACCCCTGCTATGGATGCATTTTATGAACTGCGTCTTTTCATCATAGCATATTCACACTAATATATTATTGCTACGATTTTTGCTTTCAGTTACACTTACATTAAAAAAAGTTCGCTTTTATAAAAATAAGGAAACACGTGATTGTTCGACGGTGTTCTGGAGAGATCGTTGCAGGTAGATATACAAAATTTAGTAATAACATACTTCTGCATTTGAAGTTTTGTACCCGAAACCCGATGTTTTTTTTTACTAGGCCTTTTTTAATAAAATTTTTATGTGATTTTAGTGATTTTTTCACATTAATAAAAATAACCAGGTTTCAGTTTTTTAGCGCACAATAATAAATTTTGTCCTCTTTTCAATAATGTGTAATTCGTAGAAATACCTTGTAATTGATCCAGATAAGTCATTAAAGCTCATTAAAAAACACGGCAAAAAAAGAATTTTTCCCGAAACAGCAACAAAATGGCGAATCTGCTGGACCCACCCTCCGCCCCCTCATAACATCGTTATAAATTTTTAAAAATACTTTTGATTTTTTCTTTTTTTAATACGTTTGCAATGATATACAGATATGGCTTACATTTTTTATTCGCTTACTTAACTGATTTAAATGATGAGAAGAAATTCATGAGCTATCATTCCTACATAAGAAATAACTCTATATCAAATAAAATTTTAAAGAAATAATTGTTATTTAAAAGTTTTCCCTATAATTTATGTGCAAAGATAGCAAGTATCATTTCTAATCTGATTTCCCTAACAATGAATTATATATGCATATGACAGAGGAATATTAATGGCGGACAATGAGTTATTCTGTATTTTGCAATGAGACGATTTTATAATCAGTGAATAATTTTAATAATAACTTTGTAATTTCATAAAAATAAGAAAATAGACTAAAATAAAAATTAAGATAAAATATGTAAAAAAAAGTTAACAAAAAAGTATATTTCGGTTTGGTCAAAAACGATAAGAATATCAAATGAAAAACTCCCGTTCTTGAGATAGACCCGCCCCTGCACTTCGCCCTAAAATAATACTTTATACATATGTACACTCTACAGCTCTAAAGCTTTTTTCTAAGTGAAAATCATGGAAAGCAAATGTTACCATTTCGTTTGTCAGTCCTTGTTCTCACTACGGAAGAAGGATGCTCTGTACGCCAAAATAACACTGTTTACAAACACGAAATCTGGCACGTATGGAAACATTCTTTTACTTTGACGCACTGGGCATCCTCACAGAGTGGAAATTTCACGAATCGACCAATGCATTGATAGCAACGTACTTCTTCTAATACAAATAGGGAAAGTTATGAATATTTTACTAAGTTGCAAGCATTACTTTTATTATAATTCAAAAAGCGCATTCTTGATTTTAACGAAATTTTTTTATTAAAAGTACATACTTTGAGAATTATTCTGTAATTTTTTGGTTGGTGTAAATATAAAACTACTAGATCAATGATTCTTTTACATTTTTATTAATTTTTCTATGTTAAAATTTGTGTAAAAATGTGAAAAAAATATATAATGTGAACCGTGTATATTTCCATACTGGAAAGATTAGTAACAGCATTTTGATTGACTATAGTAAGGTCACAGGAGGTATGGAATACTGCGTTTTGTAAAAACGTGCAAAATTTGACTTCAGTTTGTAACAGTGTTTCTTGGAAAGATTTCCAGCATGGTTCCATGAATTTAAGTCTATAGATATGAAATTAAGAAGACTTACCGCTAATTTTAAACAAAGGTCATACAGCTCCGCTTCAATTTTTTAAATAGCAAGATGAGTTTCTTTTATTACAACACGAAGAATGATGAAATGGGATCTAAATACAGCTTTGTTAACAAAAAAAATAACCAAAAATATTGCATCTTAAGCTTATAAACTGAGGAATAACTTATTAATTTGATTTGATAATAATTTATGAAGAAATTACATTTTTGATTTTAGCTCCGCAAAAATTATCTTAAAACCTACTGCCATTCATGAACTTGACTTTCTTGAAGCATCCTACATTTACAAAAACATTAACAATATTGTTATTTGTAATTTTGCTATTCCTCCGTTGTCAGCTTGTTGGAAATATTAAATAAAGACCTCTTGTTCGTAAATATCACTTGCATGTTTTGAGATTAAATTCATTATACTATCTTCTTGGCTGTTCTCTAAACTTTTCTGAAATTTTATTGGTTAGTGAACTTGGTCATTGAATCCGCTTACATGGCCCGATTCCTGTGATTTCCTGTCGCGATTCTACTGGCTGAGTAAACTTTATCTTTGAATCCGTTTCTCTTACATTGGCTGTTTCCTAGGATTCCCTGTAATTTTATTAGCTGATGAACTATGTTAATGAATCCACTTCTCCAACATATATTTCAGCAGTTTTCTTTTCTGATAATCATAATTTATACTGATGATGGTACGCTATGGCTACCGATACTTGTTTGCAATAATAAATAAAGTGTTTTGAAATTTTAAACATTGTTTTTTATTTGTTTATATTGTACTGCACCAAGCAATTTCTTATTATAACAGGAACACAAGCATTAATTAAAAACTGAACTAAAATGACATCGGTTTCAGCAGGTAAATCAATTCCCTATCTAATTTAAGATATGAAAGGACATTAAATATTAGACATTGCCAAATATTATAAACATAAGTTGAAAGGTTTTTGTCAAATTAACCGGAGATAATTAGCGTCTTCTATAGTAAGAGACAATTGATAAAAGTTAAAATTTTGCCCATCAATTTCTTCTCCTTCATTAAAATTAAAAAATATATTATCCTAAATATAGACTTCAGTTACGATCATTTTCATTCACTAACGGCGGATTCTTTTCTCGTGTTTTATGGGTCCGCTTTCGTGGGTAACTCTTCCAAAGCCTGGCGTGGATTTTTTTCTCTGGAATCGATTACAATGAATTTTTCCGACCCCCCCCCCCTCATGTGATATATATCATTGATGACCCTTTGAACACTATTTCATGCTGTAGCCCTGCCGTACCCACCCCAACTCGCCCCTCAGAGACATTTTCCTAACTTCTCCGACCCTCTTATGTGATATATCATTAGACAGCCACTTTAACGCTCTTTCATATTATGCACTTCTCGTTCCATCAATTTGAAATCCCAGAAACTCTTTTCTAAATTTTCCCGACCCCCTCATGTGATGCATCATTGGACAACGACTTATATATCTACGGATATGTTGAATAGTGGCGTTTCTTTCGGACACATGTTTATTTAGAAAAGAGTGAGTCTCCTAGGGGTGGAAATGGAGCAGGTTTTTCAGAGCGTGCGCAAAACACCTGTTTTATGGTGCCAGAGGCAGCGATGACAGATGTTGGATGTTTGTATGGAACAAATTGCGGCGATGTTGTTTATATCACAGTTAATTAAGGATAGATTATGCATAGAATGCAGTAAGATTACAGTTAGGTTATGCCTTAGGTCACACTGAGGCTACTATTAAATGCAGACATATTACGCTTAGGTTACATTTATGATGCTATTCGAGTACAGATAAGTTACGTCTAGGATTAAGTTACGCTTATGTTAGGGTAAAGTTACGTTTCAGTTATAGTTAAGCTATTTTATATTACTGTTACGTTATAGTTAGGTTACGGTATGATTGTGACCATTGGTGGTGAAAGGTGATTTTTGCAGCTCGATTACAATAAGATGAGGGAGAAAGAGTGCGCATGTCTCAGAGTTTAGAACGGAATGCGCCTTCTGGCGTGGAAGGTGAAACTAAAAGATTTAACAGTGAGTGTGCAACACGCTTAATATACGGGGCTCCAGACAGAAATAACACTTTCCGAATGTTCCTATGGAACATATTGCACCCCCTGGAGTTGAAGTATGATACTAAAGCTTTTTTCAGCACAGCACATCTGTTATACGTAGCTGGAGCAGCAGCAAATCGTGCCGTAGGTATTTTTTTTTTTATGTGAATTCGAGGTCTTTATGTTATTAGGTACAAATTTAATATTAATTTTGTGTTATTATCACGGGATAAGGCAAAGACGGGAGTAAAAGCTAGTTACTAAATAGAAAAAATCATAATAGATAATAAATAATGAGTGAGCTCGAAGATACAGTCTTCCGTGGTATTCAACGCTCCAGCTCCACCTAACCCGCTGTCCAGTGTCTTTCATGTAACAAACATCGCTTTTACAGTAAGACCTTTCGTTATCCGTTTGCCTGTTACCCGATAGTCTTGAAAAGAAGAGCTCGCGGTTCAACGTATTCTGCGAGTGGCGGTAGTTGGCCTGAAGGAACACATTTCATTTATGTTCAATGTCATTACACTAAAATTAAACAATAACAAAATTTGTTCTTGAGAACGGAAGAAAGAATTTGCTTTTCATTAATAAAAGGTGAATTATCGTTTAGTAGTATGTAATGGTAAAATAAAATGTGTTGTGTTTGGAAAAATGGAAGACAAAACAATGGACCGTGCAAAAACAATTAGTTATTGTGATCAATATGCAGGTTAATGAAATTCATTTCTGTTGAAATGAATTAATATTACATTAAATATAATTATAGTCAATGATTTATGATGATCTAATGTGATTTAAACAGTGTAGTTACTTTATGGTTAATAATGGAACTCTTATATTATATATGTGTATTTTGAATAGTTATCACACAATTGTATTAAAAATATTACCCTAAAATTTAATTTATATTTAGTTTGATTCTGGTTTTAATGATTCCACTTACATCTTTTTTTTATGTGTATCAGTAATCACATTTTTAAAATACATTTATTGCCTCTTGTATAAATAATAGACTTTAATTCATTTTTGAATGTTCTATAGATGGTAGCAGGCACCATACACCAAAGGTTTATACCTGCTTATACTATACATTATTACTCCTTTATCCATAATTATTTAAAAAACGCTTTTGGCAACATGTGCAAATAATTTATTACTTCTTTTTCTACATCATTCATTTAAAGTAAGTTTGGATATCAAATTGGAAAAAAAAAATTCTTTTTTAATCCATTTCAATCAAGCTAATTCAGGGTACGTTCGGCTCCTGGAATTTCACGACCAGGAAATTTTTTGGTACCAGTATTTTCTTATGGAAAATCACTTTTTCCATAAGGCAAAATTTTTGGTGTTTGAACTAACTTATTATTCCATATTATTTTTTACACAAAAAAAGTTTAATTAGAACAGTTTAAGTATATTAAAAGGGATAAAGGAATAAAAGAGAATGACAGTTTTCTTTTATGTTTATTTCATCTTTCCCGTGAATAATTCAATAGAAACCGTTCATTAGCTATTTTGCTTAACTTTCTCCATTAATTTCCTATCAAAACTTCGCAGCAACTTTATGAAGAAAAGCAAAAATAATAAACCATGCAGCTATTTTATTAACAGCCTATAAAGAGGTTTGGTTAAGGGTTTACTGAAATTAAGACTGCAAACGTTATATATATTGTGTTCCGGGCACTTTCCGAGCATCAGAAAAATAACTGCAATATTTGCAGTCATTTTCTATGTTGAAAGCGTCACTTCGACGCTTCTTTCAGTCATTGACTTTTTTCACCTCACTAACTTTTATCCCTTCCGTGATCTAAGCTCGAGAAAAAAGCTGGTTATGGATGCTGGATGACTTTTAAGAAGTTCCACTGTATTTAGCGTTGCGTGCTTTCTAAAATTACCGTTTTCCATCTAATGGAAAGAATCTGAAAAAAAAAGAGTTATATTACTGTAAAAGTTATTGCAGTATGAATGCTTAGTTTATCCTCTCTTTCTTTTTTAACTATTACTTTTGATATGACATCTACTGGTTTTACCTTTATGAAATGGTATTTTCAAACACTGTTTCGAAAAAATGATGTTCTTATAAACTAATAAAAATAAGATTCGCATATTGAATAACTTAGTCACTAAAAATATTTATAATTGGCTGGTATATACCTCCGTTAATAAACTTAAAATTCAATATATTTAATAGTAAATTGTGCTTTTTCTGAAAGTCATATGTAGTGTATGTTGTTGATACTCAGAGTATATTTCTACTTTAACATAATACAGATTTTTTTTAATAGAATAATGGAATAACATTTAAACAGTGGACCCAAATGAGGCTTTCGCACTCTAATTTTTCAGATTATTCTACGATACGTTTTTCATTCATTTTTAATTAACTGACATTTAATCACATAGCGTGTTTTAACGAAATTTGAGTGTACTGTTTCAAAAGATTTAACTAAAACATTTCGCATGACACCTTTTTCATCGTAGTGTTCTTTGTATGCGTATATAAAATGGATTTTCCCATGGGAAGTAGTATTTATGATAAATACTTTTTATCTTAGTTTGATTAAAAAAGAAGAATCAAACATGCTAATTTAAGGGCTGTATCAGGAATGAAACAAGCATAACTCAAAATCATTTTTCCTTGTTCTATTGTTACGAATTATATTACGTCTAATTTAGAAAGTTTTTAAGTTTAAGCTAATGGTGAAAAGATATATGGATATTTATTTTTTTAAATATAATTTAGTATTACAATATTTTGCAATATACTTCACATTAAGTTAAACTGAGTTAATAAAATTTACATCAGGTAATTTTTAAAAGTAAATATTATTTATGGGAATTTAAATTGTTATTACTGTAAGCTATGCAGATTAGATTCCAATAATTACCATTATGGGAATCATAATTCGATTTGAATTGAGCAAGTAATAACAAATACTCGTAAACTGTTTAACTTGAATACATTAAATAATAAAAATAAATTAAGATTAAAGTTTTTTTTTTTTTTTTTTTTTTTTTTTTTTTTACCAAAAATAAATTTTATAAGATAGTATTAGAAGAAAGAATTAAATTAGTTTTCAATTGGTTTATTATAAAGTGTTAATATCTAAAAATAATTCTTAAAAAGAAAGTTTCTTGATTCTTGAAATTCTTGAAAGTATTTTACGTGTAACTAAACCCAATAACAAACCTTTTGTGTAACATTTTGTAAAGGTATGTGCAAAATATTTTCTCTATTTTCAGAAAAATTTACAAAACAATTGGTGTTTTCCTGTTATTTATAAATTTACATAGATTTAATTTTGGTTTGGTAGTATTTGCATGTTTTAAACTAAATTTACCGAAAGCTTCCAAGAAAAATAACTGTAAAATGTGACTTTTTTATTTATCTAAATGTCATTAGAACTGTGAAATGTTGATATTGTAGATTATTCGTTTTCTTTTTACAGCCTGAAAAATTTTTCCTTGATTAACAAAAGAGTTTAATTAACTGTTAAGGAATAAATTGAAAACAAAAATAGATTTTGAGCATCTATAAAGGTACTGTGCAGCAGGTAAAATAAGTTTGGAACTAGAAAGTAGATCCGCATTAACTAATAAACCAATATACTTAAAAAATAAAACTGTTTTTAGGTAGATTTCGTATGAAATACTACTTATTGCGGTCGCTCCCATATTGGAATTTCTGAAAAAGTTTTGCAGATCTAAGTCGATCTCTAGACCCCAAAACAACCATCGTAAAAATGTTTATCTATCTATCTATCGGTGTATATCACTTTTTTATGGACACGATAACTTCCATAATTCTGCTCCAATCTTTTCCAAACTGATACATAAAATTAAGGGGTATAAAATCTCAACTAAGTTCGTTAATGGGCAGAATCGGACCAAGGGGGTGGGAAATAGGGAGGGTTTTTGTGAAAACAGAAAAAACGCCTTAACTTCTTATTAAAATAGATACAGAATCGTTTAAAGTTCATATTACTTCTAAAAAATGGGCCAAAAGTTTATGCATGACAGATTTTTGATAAAGTTAAAAATGGGCTCAAGGGGTGAAAAAAACAGGGTTTTGGGAGAAAAAAATTCATAACTTCGTCAATTCTCAATATATCAAATACAATTTTTTTTACAAATGTTCTCAAAATTATCTAAAACTTTTGTAGTTACAAGTTTCTTATAGGACAATTTCTAACTGATGAAAAAAATTAAAAAGAAAACAAAAAGGGGGGTGGATGAATAAAGGCAAAAATGCACAACTTCGTCAATTCTTAAACTATCAAATCTAATTAAATTTATTTTACATCTTCTCAATAATATCTACAACTTTCATATTGACAAGTTTTTCATAGGACCAAATCTTATAGCAAAAATAATTTAAACAAAAATAGGTGTTGGAGAAAGAAACCCAAATCCAAACTGCTTATATTCTGACTCATTTTTAAATTCATTTTTGATTTTAAACGCATCCAAATGGCAGATCCTCTTATTTAGGAACTATATAATATAACTCATTGGCCAGTTGCTTGATAAAGATAGAATATATTTCAAAATAGGCTGCCAAAAAGAGTATTTTGAACAGAATTTCCCGAAATGATCGTGATTGAAAATTTGAGGAAGTTTTCAAATAACAAATTGCGATTTTTTTACTTGTTTTTAAATCAATTTTTGTTCTCAAAGGCATCCAATTTACAGATCCTCTTACATAGGAACTATATAATGTGACGCATTGGACAGTTTTTTGATAAAGACAGAATATATTTCAAAAAAGGCTGCCAAAAAGGGTATTTTGAACAGAATTTCCCGTAGTGATCGTGATTGAAAATTTGAGGAAGTTTTCAAATAACAAATTGCGTTTTTTCTGACTCATTTTTAAATTCAGTTTTGCTCTCAAATGCATCCATTTCACAGGTTCTCTTATTTAAGAACGGTATAATGTGCCGTATTGGTCAATTTTTTGATAAAGGCTTAATATATTTTAAAAAGACGCTGTCAAAGTGGGCACTTCGCACAAAATTTCCCGAAGTGATCATGATTAAAGAATTAAGGATGTATTCAAATGATAAATCGATTATTTTATGACTCATTTTCAAATTCAATTTTGCACTCAAACGCATTAAATTAACAATTATTTCTTATTTAGGAACTATATAATGTACTGTATTGGTCGATTTTTTTAATAAAGCCAGAATATATTTCAAAATATGTTGTCAAAATGGGCATTTGAGCTGAATTTCGCTTAAGGTTACAGTGGATTTTCAAAATCGCAAAAAATCATCAAATTGTCGAATTCTCATTTTTAGCATAATAACATTATATGATCTCCCTGCTATTGAACACAAAAATAATTTTTCAATTTTGACTGTTTTTACTGAAGTTAGAAGCATTTTTGTCCAATCAGCTGATTGTGCCACGCCCCTTTGTTTACTTTTTTGCCGATTCACATCCGTAAAATTTAGTCTAGTTTTTAGATTTACCATACAAAATGTTATTATTTTGCACTGAAATTATTAATTTTGTGATTTCGCAAAACAATACTTTAACTGTAACTTTTAACTGTTTCTTTAAGCGTTTGTTTATAATGTATTTAGAGGAATTGCTTTTTGTCCCCAATCTTTTTAGCGTAAATTAAAAAATATTAATATATTTAAAATATTTAAAATATTTAATATATTAAACAAAAAATTTTTACAGTAAGAAGTATTTGTACCATGAATATTTCTTAGTACAATTTGAAAAAATTTCATTAGAAAATACAAAATGTTACTTTTGAGAATTTTTTTTAAAATTCAGATACTTCAAGTCCTTTGCATGAATTAGTTGAAGCCACATATTTTATGTGAATTTACCATAAAAACATAAAACACTTACATATAAGCTAGAAATGATATTATATCCCTTAATAGCTGAAACTGTGTCAGCAGGAAAATATTAAGCAATTATAACCACTGTAGTTACTAAAACCTATTTTTCTCAGAATGAATGTTTTCGTCGTTTTCATGATTTCAAAATGTTCCATGCGAAATTCTTTATGCCCATTTTTTCTGATTTTTTTTTTTTTTTTTTTTTTTTTTTTTTTTTGTTTAAAATGCTTTTTATGTATGTGTTAACAAATGTTACTAGAAATAAATTTTTTTAGACGCATGTAAATTTTTTAAATTTCAGTTATATAAAATTTTTAAAGATTTTTTAACGGAAAATACAAAAGAATTAAGTTAAAATCCTTTTTTTAAATGTTTTACAAGTAATATGCTAAAAATGCTTAGTAACATTTGTTAACACATACATAGAGAGCATTTTAAACAAAAAATCAGAAAAATTGGGCATAAAGAATTTCGCATGGAGCATTTTGAAATAGTGTCATTTTTTGTTAATTTAAAAAAAGAAAAATCTGTATCTCAAAAACTATTGAATATATTTAAAAAAAAAATTGTAAAATAAGAGATATATATATTATGATTATTTCCAGAAATTAAAAAAAAAAAAATCATTGAAAATTAAAAAAAATTAGTTTTGAGAGTCCACTGTAGCCTTAAGATGATTCTGATAAAACCAGTTCTTGCAGAAAAATGAAATAAAAAATTTTTTTAAAGCGGCCAAATAAAGTTGTTAAAATAGTTTTATCTCTAATCATATTTTATTTGTTGTTGTTTAAATGAACACTGTTCGAAATCTACCTCCGCCTATAGGCCAAGCCGACAGGGATTTTTTTTTAAAGTAAAGATGCAGTTTATTTTAAAAGGAAAATCAAGTTAAGTATTTTCAATGTATCTACTACCGGAAGCAAGGCATCATGCATTCTACACATGTGTCCTTATTGTAGGCACATTGCGCATATTTAACCCCTTGGGGACGAGAGACAGATATACGTGCCGCAAAAAGGCTTAATAATCCTTGTTTATATCCATCAGTAAAATTTACCTTATTTAATCGGAGCGTTTTCTTGATTTAATAACACACAAATTTCTGTTTTTAAAAACCGGTGACAAAACTTTAAAAATTTCGTAAAAAGCTACCGTCGCGAAAGCGTTAAATTGATTTCCTTATTAAAATAAAAATAGCCTTACTTACATGTCTTAGTTTTATTAGTAAATGTTAAACCGTCCATATTAAATTCAATGACTTGCGAACGAAAACTTTGTGATAATTGTAAATAAAATCAATTTCAAATTCGTCATCAGAAATATATTTTCCTGTGTACCTTCAATAAACAAATAAAAAGTCATGACACGTGATTATTTGTGGTATGAAATGAGATATAAATACACTTCAAATTACGTTCGTGAAGCCCTTCAAATTCGTAAGCTCCTGAGACACGTTTTTCTTCTTTTTTTTTCTCCAAGGCGTCATCATTCTTTGAAGAAATGAAAATCAATTGTGAATGCACTGGGTAAATCAGAAAATAACAAAATGAGACATTATTCTAATCCATGATTGTCAGATGTTGTTAGAATTTATTCTGATCATTTTTGCGAATCTTCCTCTATAATGAGTTAACGCAGTTATAAAATCCATTTGATTTCTTGAAACTCTTAGTCTATAATTAAAAATCTATCTACAAATATCTAAGTTAGTTCTATTATTTTCTATCATTGCCAGACTTTTAAGTAAAAGTTGATCTACTTGTCTGCTAAGCTTCTTTAGAAAAACACGTGATTATGTTTATATCTAAATTGTTATAATTATTGTATGTTATTGTATTGTATTGTACGTTATTGTAATAATTATAACTAAATTGATATCTAAATTGTTTAACAATTAGCATTTATATAAACCATATAATAAGCATACATCTAGTAAAACTTAAAAGCGTATATCATAATTAAAAATGCATTTCATCTTTCTAACAGCTATCTTCTACAATATACAGGACTTCGGATAGAATATCCTATTTGAAATTTTTTGTGTGTCCCTGTAAATACTATGCACTACGTATTATGCATGAAATAACTCATATTAATCCTCAGGAACGCATACCAATTCGATTATGTATCAAATCGTTTACCATGATTAAATTATGTCACAAAACATCCCCCCCCCCCCTTTATCATTATGTTGGAATTCTTTTGTGTGGCCCTGTAAATGAATAATAACTATTCTTTTCGCTGCATAGTTTACAAAATGTATGTTCTAGTGCACTTTGTAGATGCATATAAATTTGAAGCTATTCAACAGGTTGTAACATCTTTAAAATTCATTTTAAACAATTTTTCCCCATAGGCCGTAATGTAATAGAAAACTTTTGACTGACCCTGTAAATAAACTGATCATGGCAGAAACTTCATTTTCAATAGGTTTCGTGCTCAGGTAAACTACATTAACGTCCAAAAATTTCATAACAATCCGAGCATATTTTCGAGAGTTAGAGCGCGGACAGACAAACCGAATGCATGAGCACTTTTCAACTTTGTTGAAAAGTGCTAAAAATAGGCACAGTAAGCCAAATTAGCACAGCTTGGAATCAGACGTTGTGTGGATTTCCGGTCATTACTTTGTTGTCATTTTTAGCACTTTCCAACAAAGTTGAAAAGTGCTTATGCATTCGGTTTGTCTGGCCGTCTGTCCGTCTGTCCGTCTGTCCGTCTGGCCGGATGGCCGTCTGTCCGTCTGTCCGTCTGTCCGCGCTCTAACTCCCGTAAATATACTCGGATTGCTATGAAATTTTTATACGTTATTGAGGTTTACCCTAGCACGAACCCTATTGAAAATGAAGTATCTACCATGATTAGTTTATCTACAGAGAGAATCAAAAGTTTCCCATTACATTACGGCCTATGGGGAAAAATCGCTAATATACTCGGATTGCCATGAAATTTTAGGACGTTATTGACGTTTACCCTAGCACAAGTCCTATTAAAAATGAAGTTTCTACCATGGTTAGTTTATCTACAGGGCGAATCAAAAGTTTCCCATTACATTACGGCCTACGGGGAAAAATCGTTAATATACTCGGATTGCCATGAAATTTTAGGACGTTATTGAGGTTTACCCTAGCACGAACCCTACTGAAAATGAAGTATCTACCATGATTAGTTTACCTACAGAGAGAATCAAAAGTTTCCCATTACATTACGGCCTATGGGGAAAAATCGTTAATATACTCGGATTGCCATGAAATTTTAGGACGTTATTGACGTTTACCGTAGCACGAACCCTATTGAAAATGAAGTTTCTATTATGATTAGTTTATCTACAGGGCGAATCAAAAGTTTTCCATTACATTACGGCCCATGGGGAAAAATCGTTAATATACTCGGATTGCCATGAAATTTTAGGACGTTATTGACGTTTACTCTAGCACAAGTCCTATCGAAAATGAAGTTTCTACCATGATTAGTTTATCTACAGAGCGAATCAAAAGTTTCCTATTACATTACGGCCTATGGGGAAAAATCGTTTCAAAGGAATTTTAAAGATGTTATACCCTGTCAAACGTATTAAAATATGCATTCTATAAAATATAAGGTGAAAATGTAGCTATTATTCATTTACAGGGTCACACAAAAGAATTCCATTAGATAATTGAAAAAAGGGAATTGTGTGTGACATATTTTAAATATATTGAGCTTTTTCATGTATAATAAAATTGATATATGTCAATGAAGCTTAATATAAATTATACGCTACTGTCTTGCATAATATGAAGTACATAGCATTTACAGGGCCACGCAAAAGATTTCAAATAGTATATTCTTTCCGAAGTACCGCATATGTGTCCGATGATGGCTGATGGAGGGATGAAATGCATTTTAATTATGATATTCGCGTTTGTATTTCGCTAAATATATGCACATTATATGGTTTGTATAAATGTTATAGTTGATATACAGGGCTACCCAAAAGAGCTCACCAACGTTACTGAATATGAGCATAAATTGTTTAAACGTGATTCTTAAATAAGCTATGCATTTTTACGCTGAGCTGCATTCAATTTACTGAGAAATGTTTGCAGAATATAGATAAAGGGATATACAGGGCCACGCAAAAAATTCGGTACATGGATGCCTATGAATGATAATTTATGGCAATGTGATTTCAGTTGTTTTAAAAGTGTTTTAGTTTACAATAAATTTTAGCCTAAAGCTGACGTGTAATAAAGGTAGAATGTAAACTACAGGGCTGAACAAAAGTATTCAAGTATGTTTCCATCTAATAGTATGAATTGCTGAAAAAGAAATTTCAAGCTACTAGGTATTTTCTTGCTGAGCTAAATTTTCCCCTTATATGAACTGACATATGAAATACAGGGCTGTTCTAATGCACTGGAATTCATATTTGGGTATATTTGGCTATACACTATTATTTCCCTAAATAATAAAGTTTTGTTAAAGATTTCATTAAGTGTTGGAAAGTGCTTCATAATCTATGCTTAACGCATGATTTTTCTTACTTGTTTAAAGAGTAATTTGAATTTAATAATGCAATCAAAAATATAATGAATGCATGCCATATAATAAATAATAACGCAAAATAACAAACAAAAATGATAAAAAGTAAGATTTAAAAAAAAAAATGATTAAATTATTAAAAGTAAAAGGCAACTAAATAATTAGTCCGTAATAAAGAAGATATGTTTTTCCTTGAATTATTCAGTGATTTTTCGTCATAAAGGTACTCTATTCATTCACATCAAAATCATAAAGTAAGGAAGTTTTATTTCACGTTTAGCCAGTCTTAATAACCAAAAAAACTTGATTAATAAATAAATATATTTCGTAAAAAGATTGTGTTTACCAGTGATATTAGCAATATCCTTGATTATTTTCATAAATAAAGAGAATAGCCAGATAAGCATTTGAAATATGTCTTTCAAACTTAAACTTGGAACTTAATATACAATTTATTTTTAACGCAGCTTTTCGTTACATTTATTGTCTGGTCAGAGATATAAACACCCATGGTCAAAGGTACAATATGGTGTTGTACCTTTGAACACTATGTAATTATTTTTAAAATATGAAATTAAGCATAATAAAAGTAAAATAAAAACTTGAAAAAATTAAAGATGATAAACCAGATGATGCTGATTACGAAAAAACTAAGAAATTGAATTTATCTTAATAGTAAAAATATAAAAATTATTTTTTGCAAAGTTGTCAAATGTTACAACACCTTGCCCCTACTTTTTTAAATTGAAAACATGTTTGTATGATTTTAAAAAGCGTAAAAGTTGACTATGTATATGATTTATGTATATTTTAAATGGATTGCTTCTTAATGAGTGCATTAGATCGTGTAAATACGAACAAGTGACAGGTGCGTTTGACTCAATAATAATTGTTTCATATCAATATAACACAATCTGGAAAGTTTTAAAAATATAAATAAAAGTTGTCAGAAAAATGAAAATTTTGCTTTTCTTGCCAAATTCCACCTGGGCTTTTGCTCTATCGCCTTAAGGCGGATAAAAGAAAATACTGGAAATATTGGTATTAAAAAACATGAACTGTGCAAACTTTCTTATTTTATTTATTTGATAAATGTAATTTCGATATTCACATAAAAAACTGACATGTAATACGCGAGTGTGTAATAAGATATGGTCGATGTTATACTTTATCAAACACGACGTGCGAAGTAGTCGTGCAATGAATTTTCGCAACTGCATTATTTAGATAAAGTGGTTTCATTAATTATTTTTATGACATGCTGTTATTGAGAATAATTTCTTACGTTTGACTTTTCTTCTTATCATGTATAGTTAGTATCGGATATTGCAAAACATGCTTCTATATAATGATACTTTACCAAATGATATCAAATCTTCCATGCGTGATTTAAATTTTAAAAAATGGTTCCTTTCATCATTTGAAAAAATAACCTTTATCACTTGTTTTAAACTCTTAAGTTTAAAAAAGATGTTAAAACTCCTGTTATTAAGGAAATGCCAGACAGTCCATGTATACAGATATCTACAATAAAATTTAAGAATTATGTGTAAAGGTTTTTAAAAATATCATAACTTTCACCCATACGTCAGATATTCAGAAAAATTTATAGTTATTTGTAAGCAATTTTAAGCACAACTGTGCTTAAATAAGTCTTTAATAAGTCTTTTTTATGTCTAATTTTTACAAAGGAGAAGTAGGAATTAAATTGCGGCATCTCATATCTCTTTTGTGGTAAAATGGCAGTTCGCCAAATAAAATAAATAAATAAACAAAAAGTATACAAAAATTTAAAAAGGATGTTATATACTATAGAAGAACCCATATTATTTTACTGAAAAAATCAAGTTCACAAGCAGATATCCATGAGTTAACAAATACTCGGGTTTCGAACCTCCGCTTTTAGGTAGATTTCGTATGAAATACTACCTATTGCATTCGCCCCAATGTTGGAATTTCTGAAAAGTTTTTGCAGATCTATGCCGATCATGAACTCCAGACCCCAAATCTATCATCAGTAAAAAAGTTTATACATATAATATATATATATATATATATATGTACAGGGTGATTCTAAATTATTTTTTGCAATAAAAGAGGGGTGATAGTACACATCAAGACAAACAATAATAAATGGGAGACCAAGGGTCCAAAACGTTTTCCAAAGGAGATAACCGCCATTAAAGTTTAGGGACCAAAATTTCAAATAAACATAAAAAACGGAAAAATCGGTCGATTGATTTGCGGTTTTCACTAAAATTATTCTTTATGTCGGCATTTTCTTGAAATTAAATTATAAAGATAAATTTCTAAAAATGCAGATAGAGGGCGCTTTAGACTTTGGAGTAACGAACAACTCTTTTTTGGCGTTATTTTTTGCATCTTTTTAAATGCTTTCGTAAGCTTAGACTTGAACTCAAATTTTGAGCTCAAAATCTGAATAGCTGGGAGTGGTTAAATAGATAAACTTAGCTGCTCAGAGGGTTCAGAGGGTTCAAATTTCAAATGATTGTAAAAAACGGAAAAATTGGGCGATTCGTTTGCGGTGTTCGCTAATACTAATTTTTCACTAAAACTAATTTTTAAATCAGCAATTTCTTGAAAATAAATTTTAAAGATGAATTTCACAAAATGCCGATAGAGGTCACCTTAGACTTTGGAGTAACGTACAACTATTTTTAACTGTTATTTTTTTAATCTCATTAAATGCTTTCAAATGCATAGACTTAAATTTTGGACTCAAATTCTGAATCGTTGGGAGTGTTTAAGCAGCGAAAAATTGAATTGTGTTCAAGGGGAAAAGAGGGTTAACTTTCAACTCCTGAACACACTTCGTTTGCGCTTCTTAACCCCTCATAACGATTCAGAATTTGAGCTCAAAATTTAAGTTTAAATCTGATCTTCCGAAAATATTTAAAAAGCTTTTGCGAGCATTTAATTAGAACCAAAAAGAATGGTTAAAATGGATTAATGGTTAAATGGTTTAATGGATTGTTGGTTACTCTGAAGTTTAAGGCGCCCTCTGACGGAATTTTTTTGAAATTTATCTTTAAAATTTATTTTCAAGAAGATACTGACTTAAAGAATAGTTTTATTTTAAACCGCAAACGAATCGGACAATTTTTCCATTTTCTATAATTATTTTAAATTTGAACCACCCCCTCCCCCTTAAACACAGTTCAGTTTGTGCTACTTAACCACTCCCTACTATTCAGATTTTGAGCTCAAAATTTAAGTTTACGTCTAATCTTTCGAAATCATTTAATGAGATGCAAAAAATAACGGCAAAAAGTAGTTGTTCGTTACTCCGAAGTCTAAAGCGCCCTCTATCGACATTTTTTGAAATTTATCTTTATAATTTATTTTTAAGAAAATACCAACATAAAGAATAGTTTTAGGAAAAACCACACAAATCAATAAACCAATTTTTCCGTTTTTTTAACACTAGAACGACCAAGACCGTCATTTTGACGGTTTTCAAATTTAATGCTTAAAAATTTTATATAATTTATGGCGAGTTCCAAAATTTTATGATATGACTTTTAATGAAACATAAGAATATTTAAATATCCCTATTCAATTTCATCTCACCCATTTTAATTTCCGTAATTAGTATGACCTATACCTATTTATACCAAGACCCGTCAAATTGACGGCTTTGGCAATTAACAAACTCATCCCGAAGTGGTGCGGACTTCCCCATTTTTCAAATTGACTAGCCCTTTTCGCCCATGCGCAGTCCGCTCCAGGCTTCATATCAAACGTATTAATAACTGGTAAAAGCAATTAGGACGCGATCATTATCAATTGTACTTCTAATGTGATAACGTTCTTAGTGAAAAGTGCAGTCTGTGAATAGTGTAATCTGTGTAAAGTCCAACCTCGGAAAAAGTATGAATATATTTTTATGAAAAAAAATAACATTTATTTTTTGTAAATTCTAGTCAAAAATGAAACGATTTCGAGGAAGAAAAAAATTATTCGGAGAATACAAAGAACTCTCTAGTATAAATGAAGACTGTTCGAACACTAATCCAAGTAATAATAATGACTCTGAAAATTCTGGAGATGAAATTGAAGTACGAGATATTGAAGAAAGTGAAGAAGAAAAATATGAAAGTGAAGATTCAGAGAGTGAAGATGAAATTCCCCAAAAGAGCCACAAACGCAGAAAGCGCTTGCAAATAAGTTCAGATACTGAATCGGACAGCCAAAAGGAAACTGAATAAAGACAGGAATAAGAAATTGCTCTCGACGGTACTGAATGGGAAGAAATAGGGAATGAGTTATAGAGAAATAGAGAAATTGTGTTGGTAGACTCCCATCACACACTATATTCAAGGATACTTCAGGCCCAACTGGTTATGCGAAACGAAACATTATGCTTGGTAATGTTAGCAGTGCATTTAGACATATAATTGATAATCGAATGATGAAGCACATAAAAACTTGCACTGAGCTTGAGGCCAGAAATCTTTTACAGAAGCACGATTGGAAATTTACTATTGAAGAATTGTATGCGTTTGTAGCTATTTTGTATGCTCGAGGAGCCTATGAAGCGAGAAATTTGAAATTATCCTATTTGTGATCAGAAAAATGGGGACCTTCTTTCTTTCGCGAAACTATGAGTAGAAATAGATTTTTAGAAATTATGAGATTCACTCGTTTTGACAAAAAATGTGAAAGGAGTGTTCGCTTACGAACTGACAAATTTGGATTAGCTTCCGAAATTTGGAAGTGTCCTTTATTGATAACAGCCAAGCTTGTTACAAACCAGATCAGAATATAAGCGTAGATGAACAATTGTTTCCCACAAAGGCAAAGTGCAGATTTCTGCAGTATATGCCCCAAAAAACCAGACAAATTTGGAATTAAATTTTGGTTAGCTGTAGACGTGCGAAATAAATATCTCATAAATGGCTTTCCCTATTTAAGCAAAGACGAACGTAGACCATCAGGAGTACCTTTGAAAGAATTTGTAGTTTTGAATCTTGTAAAAAACTATGTAAATTGTGGAAGGAATATAACAACGGATAATTTTTTTTTTTACAAGTATGCAGCTTGCAAAGAAGTTACTGACCAAAAAAAAAAAAACAATTCTTGTTGGAACTATACGAGCAAATAAAAGAGAATTGCCGAAAATAGCTAAAGTTAGAAAAGATAACATGGCTGTTTTCTCCATAAAACTATACAAATGAAATGATATTGTTTTAACAGTTTACAAAAGTAAGCCTCGTAAAATAGTACCACTTCTAATCTCAAAACATAAATCTGTGAAAATTGCTTCTAATCGAAAACAAATTCCTGCAACTGTGTCATTTTACAATGAGACTAACAAGGAAGGTCTCCATTGAGGGCATACTCAGAATTTTTTGAAAAAAATACGAATTAAACTACTCATGTAGATAATAAAGGATCAGTGAAAATTAGCGGCGGAATTACATTATTAGATATGTAAAAAAATAAAATAGTTTTGAATAATTGGCGTGAAAAGCTGAAAGCGACGCGGGATTTGGCAAGCAGTGCATTTCCTCGCCAAAAGCAGACGATTTTAACGAATCCGATAATTGATTTTAATTGACTTCACTGTTAAAAATCTGCAGCATTTACTGCAACGTCACTCCACTACTTTTATAGAATATCTCTCTTCTGACCAATGAGAATGCTGCATAGCACGGCGAATTGACTGTGTCATACACTGTTAAAAATCTGCTGCATTTTGTTGCAACGCACTCCACCGCTTGTATATAATATCTCTGTTTCAACCAATGAGAAAGCTCCATTTCACGGCCAAGTAACCGTTTTCTATACAAGCAAGGGAATGCGTTGCAACAAAATGCAGCAGATTTTAACAGTGTATTTTTCAATTTGGAACAATTTTAATCAATTTAAATTGTGTTTTAAATGATAAAATATATTAATTTCATTTTGTTATAAGTACATATAAACGTATATAACAAAATTACACTTAAAGTAAAGTAAAAATGCAAAACTAAAATTACTTAAACTAAACTTATTTAAATAAATTGAACATAGAAAGTTTTTTCTTTAAAAAGTATTCGAAGCGTAAAAGAGTATTTTTCAAAATTTCGTTTTTTCGCCAACCGGAGATAAACCGCCATATAAACGAAATTTTTATTATTTTTTTACGAACGTTATAAGGAGGTTCCGCCGAATTTTTTTTTATAAACATATATCACTATATGAGAAGAACATTCTGTAATTTTTTCAGATTTTTCTGAGTATGCCCGTATGGAGACCTTCCTTGTAAGTTTGGAGTAGACGTAGTTGACCAAATAGCCCGCAAATATAGCGTAAAAGCAGGGTCACGTAGATGGCTCTTGCAGGTATTTTATAATATTTTGGACTTGGCAGCAATCAATGCGTGGATTTTATATAAAAAGACTGGTGATAAAAATATAACTAGAAAACAATTTTTATTTCAATTATCCGAAGAACTGTCCCAGTGATTATAGGTGCGGCAGAAAAGAAGCCTCCTACCAAAAACAAGATCAAAAATCAATGGATTGTGCTCTAGGAAATTCACAAAATATTCCTTATGATTGAAAATCTTGCCAAATTAGATTATGCAACAAAAACAAAGCGATTTATACTTGCATTGTATGCAACAAATATGTTTGTGGTAAAGGTTCATCTAAGATAACATGTACTTGTAAAATATGTGCCTCATAATTATTTTATTCATATCAAATGTGCTATACTTATAAATGCAAATAGAAACTGGTTGTTTTTTATTAATAATTAATGAATTAATATTTTAAATGTTATTTTTGTTAAATTATGTATATATATTATTTACATTAACTAAGTCAAATATCTTTGTGGAAAGTGTTCATCTAAGATAAGACACACTAAACAGACAGATTAGTAAAATATCTGCCTTAT
This sequence comes from Maratus speculifer, assembly GCA_964019185.1. Classification (NCBI taxonomy): domain Eukaryota; kingdom Metazoa; phylum Arthropoda; class Arachnida; order Araneae; family Salticidae; genus Maratus; species Maratus speculifer. The sequence continues at coordinate 202,306,507 of OZ025293.1, read as the reverse complement.
AATTATTTCGTGCATATCAAATGTGCTATACTGTAAATACAAACTGTTTTTGTTTAGTTTCTTTATATTTAACATTAATGAATTATTATATTAAATATTGTTTTTGTTAAATTATATTCTCTTATTTACATTAACTAAGATTAATATGTTCGTTGCTAGTGTTAATCTAAGATAACATGTAAAATACAGTTGGCAAAAAAAGTATTTGTACACTTCATTTTTTTAAATTATAATGAAATTAAACAAAAGATTTAAGCAAAAAATACTGTAATACATTAATTTAACGCATTATAATATTATAGAAGCAAAAACAAAATTAAACGAATCGATTTTTTACATTATAATAAACAAATATACAAAAATATAATGCAAAAAAAGTATTTGTACACTATATTAACGTAATATAATTAATGAAAATTTAGTAAAATGATACAAATTAATATTTTGTGCGAATTCATTTAGCGTTTATGACTACTTCTAGATGTTGTGACATGGATTCCATCAACTTTTTTTGTATCGGTCTGGTTAATGTTATTCCATGACACAATAAGAGCTTCTTTAAAACTGTTTTTTACCAATACATATTTTTTTTTCGGATTTTTGCATCCAATAGCATCTGCAAATTTTCTATTGGATTCAAGTCTAGAGATTTTAGAAGAATTACCAGTCGTCTTGGAGTATTGTCGTAAGCATGTGCTGATGATTACAGCAGTATGCTTTGGTCTTTATCCTGCAGAAAGTGAAAAGCTTCCTCTATGCATAATTTCTTGGCACAGTTTAATAAATTATGGCGCGACACATCAATGTATGTTAAACCTGTCTTTCCATTGTCAATAAATTTTAAATGTCCTGCTCCATTAGAAGCTATGCACCCCAAAATTATAATATTCCCCCCAACATACTTGATAGTTTGAAGTATACATTTTGGATCTAGAACAGTTTTATTTTTACGCCAATTTTTTCGAATGCTTGGTGGTAAGAAAATTCCGAATTTTCTCTCATCAGAAAAAATTACTGTTTTCCAAAAATCCAATGATTTACTTCTGTATGCGAAAGCGAATAGTATGCGTTTTCGCCTATTTGTTTCGCTGATGAATGGATTTTTCCTTGAGGTTCTTCCTTTTAAATCTGCATTGAGAAGAATATTTTTTATTGTTTGAGGTATTACTCTGATGCGAGAAGATGTCGCAAGGTCTCCAGCAAATTTTTGAACCGAACGCATAGGATTTTTTAAAGCTTTTTTAACAACACTCCTTTTTTCCTCATTGTTAGTTTGCTAAGAAGTCCTGGTTTTCATTGAATTTCGATGCTTTTAATTTATTCATAGTTTCTCACTATACATCCAATAGTTGTAAATAGTAATTTAATAGCTTTTACAAATTCTTGTTGCGAATTTAAATTTTTATTATGCTCAATCATAGGATTTCATATATCTAGAGGTGCTTCTCTAGTATTAGGTTCTATACTCAATTATTTCAAGAGCAAATTAGATTAAATGTCAGAAAAATATAATATGAACTCAAAAATTATTATCAGCTTCTGTAAAAGTAGTCCTTTGAACCATAAACACTATAAAACACAGTACATATCAGGATGGAGAAATGTACAAATACTTTTTTTGCAAGAAATTTTTAAACTTTTCCTATTAGAAAATTATTTTACATCTTTATCGAAATTTTCTGTTGTGTAATTTAAAATGAACGATAAACAGACTGTATTAAAACCATTTTTGACAAAATATCTGTTTTTATTTAGTTAAAAATTAAAAATTTTAGAGTGTACAAATACTTTTTTTGCCAACTGTATGTGCCTCATAGTTATTTCATGCATTAAAAATGTACTATAAATGCAGATAGAAACTGTTTTTTTTTTTATTAAATTTTTATTAATAATTAAGGAATTATCATATTAAATGATGTTTGTGCTAAATTATATATTTTTATTTACATTAATTAAGTCAAAAGTTACAATGAAAGCCGTGATCAAAAATCCGTCAATTTGACGGATGCGGTAAAACTAGGTATATATGAAACTCCGGTAGTTCTAGTGTTAAATCATTTGAAATTTTAATCCTCTGAACACAGTTCAATTTGTGCTATTTAACTACTCCCAGCTTTCAGATTTTGAGCTCAAAATTTAAGTTTGAGTTTATGCTTACGAAAATATTTTATGAGATGCAAAAAATACCGGCAAAAAATAGTTGTTCGTTACTCCAAAATCTAAAGCGCCCTCTATCGGCATTTTTTGAAATTTATCTTTATAATTTAATTTAAAAAAAATGCCGACATAAAGAATAATTTTAGTGAAAACCGCAAATCAATCGCCCGATTTTTCCGTTTTTTATGTTTATTTGAAATTTTGGTCCCTAAACTTTAATGGCGGTTATCTCCTTTGGAAAACGTTTTGGCCCCTTGGTCTCCTACTTAATATTGTTTGTCCTAATGTGTACTATCACCCCTCTTTTATTGTAAAAAAAATTTAGAATCACCCTGCATATATATATATATATATATATATAATATTTGTTGTAATTATAATATTTGTGTTCGTCTCATCAAAATCATCCATTTTTTGAATACATACAGTTTATTATTCACAAAACACATAAACGTACATTAAACTTCACAAACATATATTAAATAATGGTTTTCTCGGCTTTTCGCCGGATCAAAAACATCTTCCATCCAAGCGGGAATCAAAAAACATTCTAAACTATTTTTCCCTCGGGACGGGGATGACGTCACGACAAAATCCCCATAGGGATCATTTCTTTCCCCAAGGAATGAAGTCGTAACATCCTCTGCCCCGATGAATACATTCATCTAATTTGGTAGTTTAATCATTATGAAATATGTATAAAATATCACTAATCAACTACTAATACTTATGAATACAATACAATTACTATAAATCACACTACATTGCAGATCAATTATATAGAATTAAGCAACAACAATACTAAATTAATACTAATAATGTTAACATAATGGCAAAATAAAATAAAGGCAAAAAATATATAAACAATAAAACCGAACCAAACCCAAGTTTGATATGTTAGTTGTCGAGTTCCATAGGGAAAACCATTGGACCGCGCGTTTGAGAATTTCTGTGGCAGTCTTCAGAGTTAAGCTTCATACTTTTCCATCGCGGCCCTGATGAACTTCTAAGACTTTTCCGATTTTCCACATTTGTCTTGGCAACTTGTCTTCACCTATTAAAACTATGTCATCTACATTAAAAAATTTTACAGCATTTACAGGTTTAGAAAAATGTACACTATTAAGTTGGAGGAGATATTCTCCCTTCCACCTATTCCAAAATTTATTTAACAAAGTTTCGCGATACAAATATCTCTTAAGGAGTAATTTTTTATTACTTTTCACAATTTTATCATATTTGACAGCCATGGGGGGTAATGTAGTCAACCTCTTTCCTGTAAGGAAATTAGCCGGAGTGAGAGGGAATGGTTCATCCGGTTCATTATAAACATAAGTTAGGGGTCGCGAATTTACTATTGCCTCTATTTCAATAAGAACTGTTTCGAGTTCTTCCCGAGTAACTAGTGCCCGTCCCAAAACCTTTCTTAAAGCACCCTTGGTGATTCGAACCATTCTCTCCCAATATCCACCCCACCATGCTGCACGTTCCACTATAAATTTCCAGGTTATGCCTTTTTTACTAAAATAATTTTGTACAAGTTCAGAAGTTAAATTTGAGTACAATTTCTGAATTTCACGATCAGCATTTTAAAAAGATTTGGCATTATCAGAATAAACAGTATTACAAAGTCCTCTTCTTGATATAAATCGTCGAAAAGCTAATAAAAAGTATTCAGTACTTAAGTTGGACACAATTTCCAGATGGATGGCACGAGTCACAGCACAAGTAAATAAGGCAATGTACAGTTTATTCATATCTTTAGTATATAACGGTCCAGCGAAGTCCGTACCAACGATCTCAAAAGCACTTTCAGCATAAAGTCTGTCCGCAGGCAATGGAGCTACAGTTTGATTACCTGGTTTTACCTTGTAGCGTCTACAGATGAAACACTTATTGAGGCACGATTTAACTGTCTGTCTGTCCTTCAGAATCCAGAATTTTTCACGAAGTTGAGTAAGTGTATCTGATACACCAGCGTGGCACAAGTTCTGATGCTCCCTCATTATTAATAGCTCAGTGAATTTTGAGTTCCCTGGAATTATTAAAGGATGTCGTTCCGAAAATTGGAAATTAGAATGTTGAAGACGTCCACCCAGGACTATAAGCTTATCAGGAGTCATACTGGGATTTAGACTATAAAGTTTTGAATCGTTGCTGATTGGTGAATTGTTCAACAGTTGCAAATATTCCCTTTCAAATTCAGTTTTTTGAATGAAGTGAATCCAATAATTTAAATATTCGGCCAATTCTTCTGCAGATATGGGACCTGTCCTTTTCTCAGATTTATACTTACAGTTTCTAATAAAACGAATAACATAAGCAGTGACCCTCAGCATTTTATTGAGGCTACTATACTTGTTAATATCCAACAAGGGATCTCTAGGTTCCTGCGAAATTTGAAGGAGAACTTTAACATCCTTCATTTCTCTTTTAAGTTCCATTATTTCATCATCAGATTTAACTCGTATTTCATCAGAGGGCAATTCGTCCATTTGCAACCAAGCTGGCCCTGAAAGCCAGACTTCGTCCTTTACGAGAGTGAAGGAGTTCATACCGCGAGTTAGTTTGTCAGCCGGATTTTCCTTCCCACTGCAATAACGCCAGTTGGAAGGGTTGGTTTTTTCTTTGATTTCAACTACTCTATTTCTCACAAACTGTTTTAAGTTTTCAGAAGCACATTGTATCCAATGCAGACAAATTTGAGAGTCACACCACAAATATACATCGTTCTCCTTAATAATTGGAAAAATATTCCTCAGATAAGATGCTAGTCTGGCCGACATTAAAGCACCTAATAATTCAAGCCTCAATCAATAATTTTACCCAGGCAGGTAAAATTATTGGTTTCAGGGGAGCAACACGTGATTTAGCTATCACAAATTTTGTCGAAATTTTGGTAGGATATTTTATTCTAAAATATGCAACTGCACCATAAGCCTTTGGGCTCGCATCAGAAAATAAGTGCAGTTCCAAGTTTTCAAATTTAGAGTCATCGAAATATTGTCGAGGAATAGTCATGGCTTGGGTTTTCATGACTTCGTCAAGCCACTCCTGGAATATAAGGTGAAATTCGTGTTTCAGAGGTTCATCCCAGGGAATTCCAATTTCCCAAAGTTGTTGCATAAGCAACTTTATACGAATTGTAAAAGGGGCAAGAATGCCCAAAGGATCGAATAGCATACCGCAGGCCTTTAGAACAGTTCTTTTAGTTGAAGGGTTGGCACTTATGGCTTTAAAATGCTCCGTGGCAACAGTTATGTTATCGTTCACATTATCTCAAACGATTCCTAACACTTTAATTGGGATTCCTAGTACTTCAGTTGCTTGTTTGCAGTCAATATTTTCTTTTAACCACATATTTCGTAAAATGGGAGAATTAGTTACCCATTTTCTTAAGTTCATAGAAGCTTGATTCATAATGTGAATAGCGTCTTTAGAAATAGAGAAAGCATCTTTAATTGTTTCGCAGCCACTAATAAAATCGTCAACGTATAGGTCATTCAAGAGCTCTGAAACATCTTTGAACTTGTCTTTGAATTTAGAAAGATGTAATCTGATAGTTGCAGCTAATATAAATAGGCTGCATTTTACTCCGAAGGGAGCTCGAGTGAACTGCAGGACTCTGATATCATTGCGACCCAAACCTAAATTTGTCCCCTGATCCCTTCCCCACAAAAATTGCAAAAATTTTCTATCTTGCTCAGCGATACCTATTTCCAAGAATGCTCGTTCAATATCCGCGCAAAATGCAATTGGGTTATATCTAAATTTCAATATAATCTTAAGCAAATCGGGATTCAAATTTGGGCCGCTCTCTAAACAATCATTTAGGGAAATTTCCCCCTTTGCTTTAGAAGAGGCATCGTAACACACCCTGAGTTTAGTAGTTTCTTTCGACTCGCTAACTACTCCGTGATGGGGCATGAAATATGATTGTCTGTTTTCATTCGGATAATAATCTATTTCCTCGATAATATTATCTTTTAACTGATTTTCGATAATATCTTTATATCGCAAATATAAATTTTCATCTCGCTTAAAAGCATTATTCAAACTAAATAAACGTTTCCTAGCAATTTCATAATTACTATTTAATTCCGAAAAATCATTTTTCCAGAGCAATCGCGTTTCATATCTTTTATCGTTATACGTTGTATTCTGACTAAATTGTTCTAAAATATCTTCAGTTGTTCGTGAAACATCATTTTTTACATTAATTCCTATCGATTCCAATTCCCACAAGTCTTTAATTCTTTCATAATCCGGTTCACTACCCGCATGAGTTATTAAATGATTAACGTGAACTTCTTTGGCATTTGATTCTCTTCCCTTACCTTGTATAACATACCCGAAAATGCTATCTGTCGCTACCAATCTATTACTAAGTCTTAAATTTCTTTCACTTAAAATTTCCCATATTTGATCTGCGCCAATTAAACAATGTATTTCTGTTGTAGTGCCAAGATCAGCCAATTCAATTTCCTTCTCAAGGGCAAGATGTCTTACCCAATTCGAAGGTACTTCAACCTCTCCACACGTAATAGAATCTATGACAACTGCATTTATTTTCTTTCTTTGATCGGGATTAATTCTGCTTTTTAGAACCAATTCTACGATATCATACATCTGTTTTTCGGACTGTTTATTTCCAAACGGATAGATTATAAGTGATTCTCTGTTAATGACTTTTAAATTCAAGAAATCAGCAATTTCCTTTTTTATGAAAGTCCTCGTCGCCCCTCCGTCTATCAAACATCTAATTAATGTTCCATCATTTGACCTACTTTCTACCAATGCGGAAAACGTTTGCAAAAACACTGTATTTGAAATTTTGTTGTTTACTTTTTTCTCTTTACAAAATAAACTATTTTCTATTGCCAAATCATCACGTTTATCGTTTGAGGAAGGGGGGGGGGTTACAATCTGATCACAAATTAAAATGTTATGAGGTAATTTACAATTGCGACACACATTATTTTTCTTCCAACATTTCTTCATTACGTGCCGACGTTGGAAGCAAATAAAACAACGGCCCTGTGTCATTAAAGCTTTTTTTCTTTCTGAAACATTTAAATAACAATTTTCATTCGAATGAGAATTATCGGAACAAAAAATACATTTATTCCCGGCAGTTGCCAGAAAGGCGGAGGTTGTAGACATTGGTTTCTTTTGCGGATTATTACCATATCTGTTTTCTTCGAGCCTTGCGTAAATACGGGTTAGGTTCCCTTAGAAAGACCCCCACGAAGGGCACTCCCCCCCCCTGGGCCTATATCCCTAGCGTAGATAATCGGCCGACAAAAAATACACCATATTACCATATCTGGATCTGTTAAAATTAGTAGGATTATAAGAATTATTACTCGCTTGTTTTTGTTTCAAATTTTCTAAACCGCTACTCTGTTGATTTGATAGTAAAAGTGATGTTTCACGACAATGAATTTCTTTCCTTAAAAATTCCATTAAATCACTTATATCAAACTGATCTTCTGAATTTCGTTGTCGATTATATTGAAGAGTTATTTCATCGAGAATTTTTTGTAATATTACGGGGCAAAGTAAATTACTGTATGTTCCGGCAGCTACACCTAGCGATTGTAGAGATCTAACTTGAATTTCAATTGCATCATACATTTTCCTGAGAGCCTTAATATTACAAATTAACTTAACTGGTTCAATTAATAACAATTTATTCATATGTGAGCTAGTTATTAGGTCTAAGCGACCAAACCTGTTTTTAAGTAACTGAATCGACGAATCATAATTCTCGTTAGTTAAAGCAAATCCTGAAACTGCGGATAAAGCAGTTCCTTTTAAATAAGTTTTCATATACGCGAATTTCTCTATCTTACTTAAGGACTTATTATTATGTATCGCTACTTCAAATGAATTCCAGAAATCTAACCATTCACTACAATCTCCATTAAATACCGGTATGTTTAATCGGGGTAAATTAAGTGTTTGGTTTTCATGCGAAACAGGTAGTCTTTCATCATGTCGGTTACTTTCTGTTTGCGGTTTCTTTTCTAAAGATTTTAGACATCTATCTAGTTTTGTTTTAAAGGTTGTACCCATTTCCCGATATTTATCACTACCTGTGATTTCTTTTTTCAGTTCTTTAGTTTCAATTTCAGATTCAATCGAACTGTCTAACTCTTTCAATTCTTTAAGTTTTTCATCTAACTGATTTTTTAAATCGTGTAAGTCTTCAATTTTAGCTTCGACTAAATAAGTTTCATTAACTGGATTTTCTAATGTATTATCTATTTTCGTAGTTAATTTAGTAAACAATTCTCTTACCGCGGTTCTTTTTAGTTTAGTTCGTTCTATATCCATTTTCAAAATTATTTACAGAATTCAAATTAAATAATTAAAGGGACTTACCTCGATCAGGTCGCACTGACATCAGAGTCGTCGCGTGTAATCAATAATCTTAAATCCAATAAAAGAATAATAAATCAAGTATTCCAAAGAGCGTGTTCCATCAACTCTGGCGTCACCATGAAGATTCTTGTAATCGTTTGTCATCGAGACATTCGAATTATAATATTTGTGTTCGTCTCATCAAAATCATCCATTTTTTGAACACATACAGTTTATTATTCACAAAACACATAAACGTACATTAAACTTCACAAACATATATTAAATAATGGTTTTCTCGGCTTTTCGCCGGATCAAAAACATCTTCCATCCAAGCGGGAATCAAAAAACGGTTTAATGCCGCTTTCGCAATTTTTTCCCTACTTCCTATCTCCAGCTTCGAGTGGTTTGAAAATCCAAACTGCAAAACTCCCCATCTTTGTTGAAATATATCGCTAAAAGCATCAAAAGGAGAAAGCGGTATCTCATTTCTACGTTTCGCTGTTGGGGGCAACAAGAGGTCAATTCGAGGGTCAATTGGAACTCCTCTTTAAATGTCAAACGTGTAATCAATCACTTTGGGTTAGCTTCTTTCAGAAAATGAAAGTGACACTGTCGCTGGAGTAATTAAATTGTGATTCGGGCTCTCTGAAAGAAAAAAAAAATGAATTTAAGTATATTGGCTAATTCCATGGGCTCTGTAGTGTAAGTCACATAACTTATTAATTTCTATGCTTGTTAGCCACCGTTATTTTCGAAAAGTCTGCTTGGCCTTATTCAATTAATGAGAATGTGTCAATAAAATTAATTACATTCTTTTGTTCTATAATACTGGTAGCAAAAAACCGTAGCATGCGACTTACACTACAAGTACTCATGGAAATAGCCTATTGAAGCACGCTGATTTTAAATCGAGGAGTGATAACTGTAAAATAGACCGATTAAAAAAAGTTTTATGGTAACTTTAGAAACTTTAGTATTTTAACAACCTTTTTCATGTACATTTTTCGCATTTTTTAAGTTTACATTTTCAATTTTATTTTTTAAATTTTTAATTCCTTTAAAAATCTCGATTCATTTTACTTCCTATTTCAAAAAAACTAATTAGGTAATATTTAAACAATTTTTCATAATTAAAAAAAAAACACTACTAATATTTCCTTTCCATAAACAAATATATTTACACTTGGATATTGAAAAAAAAAAAGGTTTATTAAAAAAACAATATTCTAATGTTAGAATAACATTATATGTGAAGAAATTACGTCATTAAAAAATTCTAACATTGAACTGCTTTCAGTAGCACACCTTTATACTTTTTCTTAAATATATACAATGGCGCAAACTTTTAAAAAATATTGAGTGGTCTCAAAATAATTTTGAACAACTAAAAAAATATTGGGTGGGATCAATTAATAATGGTTGGATTTAGATGTCAAATTATTGGGTGGGCTCGCACCCCATGGCCCCATATAAGTTGGCGCCACTGAAAATCTATATATATATATTTATATATATGTGTGTGTGTGTGTAGGGGAGACTGGGGCACATGTAAACAGTTCGCATTTAACATAGCTTTTTCTCATGACTGGATTAATTTTTATGAACAGAACCTAGTGATCATAGTTAGCAGAATTTTTTCTTTTTATACATGTTATTTTTAATTAAATCTCTCTTCTAGCTCTTAATACTTTTTTTAATAATTTTATAAATTAAAATACTGTCCACATGTTCTCCAATAGCGGGGTAGATGTGAACACACGTGGGGCACATGTCAACACAAGTGGAAAAAATATTCCTTAACATGTGTTTTATTTTGTTATTCATTTGTTGTCATCATTAGTTATGTTTTAAATTTACTATATAGAAAAAAAAAAGTATGTATAATTTTTTCTAGTTTCTGGGTGATATGTTTAAGCATAATATTCTAAAAGTAATGTAAGTAGGATGGAAGGGAAAGATTATATGACTCATTTATTGGTAAAATAAAATAACAAATAAATAGGTAATTTTTTTTAAAAAAGTAAAGATTTTAAATTTTGTTTCTGGGAGATTTTAGAGAGGGGACATTTAGATAATATTTATCGAAAATCTGCCGAAATGCGAAAGATTCTCACCCCTAGACTTGCCTTATTTACTCCTAAATTAATAATGAAGAAGACTATTTTAATGATCTTTTAAAATATCTCTACCTTCTAAAATATCTCCTCCTTCCTACTTTATCTTCTTTTGCTTTCAAACTATGAAGAAGTGCCTACAATTGAGATTTTGTGTAATTTATGAAAACTTTCGTAAGATTTAAGATATCATATCTATCTCTATTCAAAATATTATATACCTAACTATTTTAGAAATGAAAGTAAGCCATCATTGCAAGTTTTGATGAAATGAAATTGAAAATTTTGAGAAGTTGTTTAATGTAATATTTTTCGTATTAACAGTCCATAAAAAACATTATTGTAAATCGTTTAATATAAAATCGTATAGTATTATTGCACTTAAAAAAACTAAAAACATTAATTTATTTAAATAACAATTAAACGTAAACCAGCTTGTTGCTCTTTATGTACTTGTTGGCAGATGTTTTTGTGGAAGTTTCAAATAATCAAATGTAGTATGGCGAAAAGTCTTCTATTTCAAGAAAATTATAGATATTGAAACTACCATTTTTTTCTCATTAAGTTAACTAAAAGAAACAAAATCGCAGAATGATGAATGTTCACATGTGACCTGTTAGAAAAACCTGTCAAGATAAAAGCACAAATATTGCGAAAAATTCTGTTTCCACAGGTTTTCGTCCTAGCAAATGTATGTTTATAGTCTTTTTTTTTTTTTTTTTTTTTTTTTTTTTTTTTTTTTTTTTTTGAAAGCATCATTTAACATTTCTATTTAAAACAGAATTCCGTTAAAGCCAGGGCAAATTTTTACAAGTTTTGTGTGTTTGTATAAATTTGCTCATTTATGTTATATGAATCAGAGGTCTGCACGGGCTGAAATTTAATCCGTAGTAAAAAGAATTCGGCCCGGCCCTGCCCGAATGAAGAAAATATCGGCCCGAACCGGCCCGTTATAAAAGTTAAAAGTTTTGGCCCGAGCACGGCCTGACCCGAGTGAATTTCTACAGAACATTTACTCTTACGAAATAGTTCTGACCAAAAAAATCTTATGTTAATCTTTTTTTTTTTTTTTTTTTTTTTTTTTTCATAGTTATAATCTTTATTTATGTAAAAGTGTCGTAGGCTGCGATATTTATATTTTTAATCAAATCCTCTATTTGTAGTATACAAATGTTTCAGTTATCATTAATCCTAGTTGTAAATGTATAACATATTTTTTTCAAACGTATTATTGTTTCCATTTTGCATGGATGAACATTTTAAAAGAAATTTAAAAGAAAATTCCAGTTTTCTGTTCAAAAGATTCCTTCATAGGCAGCAGGTAGGCTCTCCTTTCATACGTTTAACTTTATCTAATAAGCCTAGAAGTATACGGTTCTTTAAAAAGAATGAATTTTAATATTTAATTGTAAAATAATGGTTATTTGAAAGCATATGCCTTTTTTGCAAAAAATTTAGAACAAGCCAAATTTTACTGATTTTTGAACAGACTTGGCCACTTTGAGAAAATGATTTAATCTTTGAAAATACACTTCTTGGTAATTTTTAAATTCACTTCTCAACAACGTGTAAGTTTGATACATTTTCTGACTAATTTTTAACTGTAAAGGTATAAAATTGACAAGCCTGACTATTGAAGAAATTTGGAATCCAATACCTTTTTCCATTTTTGGTAAATGAGAAATTATTTGGTATGTAAGACTTCCCGCCTCACACAGAGAGAACTGAAAGCAACACCGAAGGTGGCACTGTCACTACTAAGTGGCAATCGAAATATATAGCAATTAGCGCATCCCTTTGATACAACGGCGTGTCAAATGTGATGATAGCTCGACCACCCATCGAAATAGATGTATCAATTAGCGCATCCCTTTGGGATAACGGAGTGTCAAATGTAACTATAGGTCGACCACCCGGGGCACAGCTTTCAAGTACCGAAAGAGGTAAGATCTTCCCACGAACGGAGAAAGAGGGGTGCAGTGCGCAAAAGAGAGTGGAAGGCACAGGTGCTCTCAAGAGGAGGATAAAAGAGGAAGAAGGGAGACAGAGAAGGACTGGACTTGTTTTGTTGCCTTGGAGAGAGGAGCGTAGAGCACAGGATTGAGTGGTGCTCGGAGGATGCGAGACTTTGAAAAGTCTGCGGAGAATGCACAGACTGTATGCATCAGGTTAAGCTGGCTGCCACCTCTTGATTAATTCCCAAACTGGACTAATGAACTTTATGTTGTGATTAAAATACTATGATTGAATAATCTGTTTACAGATGTACTTAAAATGTAAATAAATTACAATTAGATTACTAAAGCAGAGTAGTTCATGATCATAAGCCTCGGAAGTAGCCTCACCGCTTTTCGCTACCAAAATCTACTAGAGGCTTCACAGGTAATTAAGATATATATATTTGTAGAAGTATAAATTCTTGTCACGTGGTTGCACATTTTTCTCTTTTATACTGCTATTGCTTCCAGATATTCTATTCAAAACGCTAACCTTAAAAGTTTTTTTTTAAATTGCTTTAATCAAAAAATGGATATGACACCATTCGATTACATAGTTTTTTAATAAAAACACCTGCTAATCTTATGTGTTTCCGAATAGAAATGAATTCAGAGAGTAGCTTCTGAGAAAGTCTTTAATAAAATGACATAGGAATATTTTCATAAATCTACTTTTTATTATATAGCTTGAAAAGTTATGATGTTTTTAACTTTTTTTTCATTTATTCTAAACCATATTAATTTTTTAATAAATCTTTATTTGAATGTTGAAAGTCGAAGAATCTAAGTAATCATTAATGTTGTTAAAGTGTATTTCCTGTAAAATATACTTAAAAATCATTCCCTAATTATGTATGCAGTATTCCTTAATCTTTTCACGGCCGCGAACTGATGTATCCGTTCATTAAGCTGCAAGTTTCACTGCAATATTAGCATTATTTAAATTAATATAATTCTACAGACATAATCCAATTTTAATAAATTAGTTTATGATTATAAATCTCGATGTTTTTAGACCTGTGTGTAATAAAAAATTGTATATCATGTTGGAGAAAACACATTTTTTTTTTTTTTAATCTTTTAAAAACACTTACAGAGAAAAGCCCCATCAGTGGCTGCGAGGTTCTAACCTCCATACTAGTAGACGGTATGTATTGAGTTCGAACCCAATCGCGAACGACGGCCTAACTGTTCAGAGTTTTCCGTGGTTTTCTACAAACCTTGCGTAAATACGGGTTAGGTTCCCTTAGAAAGATCCCCCACGGAGGGCATCCCACCCATTAGGGCCTATATCCCACTGTGTAGAAAATTGGCTGACATTCATACAAACAAACACTTACAGAGAAAACAACATTACAATTTTGTCTTTTTGCTCGGCTGTCAAAAGGATTAAAGGTACTATTTAAAAGAATCTTTATTGTATGTTAAGTAAAATCAAAAATTTTTGTAGAAATTGAGTCGGAACATATTTCTACAAGACTTTGAGAATTTTTTTTATTAAGTTAGAACTTTTTTTCCCGATTACACAGTGCATCAAACATAACAAATATAACGGTTGTGCATTCAGTATTTTTTAAATAATTTTTAAAAACATGAAATGAATAATTTTGGATTTTTTCTTAGTTTTCGCATGTGGTTGAACTTTTACTTATTTATTTATTATTATTTTTTTAGATATTAAATTTTTTGAAAGTTTAAGTGCATGTGTGTGTGCACGATGACAGGAAAGTGTGTGTATGGGGGGGGGGGGGGTGATCTGTAAAACAGGAGTGCAAAAATGTGACACCGTAAAAAAGTGATCAGATAAAAGTGACAAGAAATTGATAAATATTGAACTTGTCGATAAATAAGTTATAAAAACTAAAGTAGTAACAAATGTCTCATTTATAAATTCTCGTAGGCCAACAGTTCCCAGCCAGGGGTACGATATACCCATGGGGTTACGTAGCGAGTTTGTTAGAGGTTCATGACAATAGTTTCAGTAATGGCGGATAATAAAGCAACATTATCATTTTTTAAATAAATTCTTGTTAATGAGTATCATTTTTAATATTTAATTTTATTTATTTGTACAATTATTTTTATTATAAGTTGATAAAGTATTCCTTTTTTAAAATCAATTCTTGTTGATGAAAGTAATTTTTAATATTTAATTTTATTTATTTATGCATTCACTTTAATTCTATTACATTGAATTAATACAATATCATCAATTTTTAGTTAAATTTTTGTTAACGAGCATAATTTTTAACATTTATGAATATGAATTATGAATTATTTATTATTTATTATTTATTATTTATTTATTATGAATTATTTATTATTTATTATTATTTATTATTATTATTATTATTATTTTATATTATATATTACATAAATATAATATGAACTATAATAAAATATCAATATTTAATTGTATAATGACAATAAAAAGTAATAACTATATAATATATTAATTATTATATAATTAAAATTATAACTAATCAAATTATAAATCTATATTATAAAGGCCAAACGTATCTGTGCGTAACGCATACGTCATTTTGAAAATGGCAACACTTTCAAGTTTTAAATGAAATTTCGATATTGCAATTTTTGTAACTACAAATTTCCATACTTCTGAATGTCGCATATTTTCAATTTTTACACCATCGTGCAGAAAAAAAAATGTTCTTTTAAATGAGATTTTTTGAAAGCTGTATCTTAATTTGTTTTTGAAACATAAATTTTTTGTAGTTTTTAATACTGCGTTTCTAATCGTGGCAACAGCAATACTAAATTTCTATTAAAAGCAAAAGAAAAAAAGGGAAAAATTGATTACTGTATCTTTATGTTGCCAATTTCTCATTAAAAGGGAAAAAATTGAAATTGAAATATCCTCTGCTATAAAACTCGGTGAATTTTGATTTCATTTATAAAATTTGATTTATACGTAAAAGAATATCAACAGTTTAATATATATTTCCGCTAATAGCATTTAGACTTCAAGTTTTAAATCAAAATGATCAAATTAAAATGCCATTTTTTTTTAAAGGTGAATACAGTTACGAAATGTGCATTTGTAAATTTTAATATGGTGAAAATGATGCCAGGTTAAATTTTCCCGGGAAATTTTTTATTATGATTGAGTCAAAGCTGAATAAATTCTGCTTTTTTTTAAATTTTGGAATACTAACAGAAGAATCTTAATTGATAACTTTATCATAATAACAGATCTTTATTCTTTTTTGCTGCTTACATGTACGATTAAAGTTTAATTTTAATAACTTCTACTAGAGAGTTTTATAGAGATAGTATTTTGTTAATTTGACGTTCAATATCTTTTGTTTGAGAGCTAGACTTACCAATATAAAATGCATTTTTTACTGTAACTAATTTTGTAGTTTTATTATAAGTCAACGAAACAGTTCCTTCTTAACCATTTTCTTTCGTCAAAATTTGACGGGTTCTACCTTGTATTATTAAAAAATATAGGAGATAAATCCGAAGCTTACGGACCCCTCACTCCACAGAAGAACAAGGAAGACGGAATTAAAAAAATACATTTAAGTACCTAGTGTTTATATTCTTATTCTCCATACCTCACAAAATTTTTACATGAAGCCATGACAGATTTTGATATAACTTTTAAAGCGCCCCTCCCCCCTCCTGTCATCTCAGTCCCGAAAGAGCAATGACACTCAAATTTCAAAAAATCGTCTCAATATTGCACTTATATTCTAATATTAACTATTTGTATTATTATCAGATTTGTCTAAATATGGGTATTACCACGAGCACTTATCGTGTAAGTCACATCATTATTAGTAACTGCTAAGTTGTTGGCCACCGTTATTTTCGAAAGGTTTACATCGCTTTATTGAATTAATGAAATATCTCTGACAAAATAAGTCACATATTTCCGTTCTAAAATACTGGTATCCAAAATCGTAGTATGTGACTTACACGACATGTGCTCATAGAAATACCCATATATGCTATGTAAAAAGGTGCGCTTTTTTCCGTAATTCATTTCAGTCTGTACTCTGAAAAATACTAATTTCATGCAATTCAAGATTTATTTTACCATGTATGTAAGATTGTATATAAATGATTAAATAAAGATGTAATTTATTGTCATCGATTCTGTTCTACAAACCCAGTTTTATTGTACGCGTAGTCCATTTTTATTTAAATTAAAGATTGAGCAAAAATGTAAGCGAAGAAATAAACTATTTATTTATTTATTAAATGCTTTCAATCATCTTAGATACATTTTATGTGCCAAATATGCATCCTGATAATTTCCATTCCAGGCTTTTTCTTTCAGTATAAAGTGTCAATCTCACACTGAAAAAAAAAAAAAAAAAAAAAAAAATATATATATATATATATATGTATACCACCTTCCATCTAGAACGGATAAGTAGTCATTTTCTAAATCCCTTAACTAGAAGTATAGATGTCCGAGTTATGCGAATAAGGTAAAGAAATAAACCGAATCGACAAAATGATCGAGGATTTCTAGTCAACAGTTTTCTAGAGGATGAAACTGTATATTATATTATGAATCGTTCGAACTGCGAGAAATTATAGCTTGATTTCTGGAATTGATTCATAAATTAGAATTATAGTATAAATCATTTCTCGTGTTCGCATTTATTTACCAAAATTTTTAAATAATTTTGACAACGATAATATAGGGAAACGTTCTAGAATGTGAATAGCGGATTCAGACATAACTTACGAGAATTTTAATATTGTTTGGTCTTGGGTCTTCGACCGGAAAAGAAAAAGCATAGCCAAAAGTTCAAGTACATAAAGAGCAATGTCGGACAAATGGAAGAAAAAACTTTTTATTAATAGTCGAGAAATTTAACGGTACGTACAAATTTTGATTCTTACTTTTACAAATGTAAAATCAGTTGCTCATATGTGTTTCTTAATTACCGAAAAAATTGGGAAAATTCTATGTAGAGATGGATCAGATATTGAATTTGTGGAATACAGATATTCGACACTAGTTTTTGTGTATGTTTATTTACAAATGGTATCGCCGAACATCTGGCGCAACCAGAATTATGCTTTAGAGGGGGCTAGCATATTTTAGATGTCTATATTTTCCTGATCTAGCCCGAAATGCATAGCTGCCAACATCTCCCTTTTTTTTGGCCCGATAAAATTTTATAGTAAATTTTAACATTTCAAATCGCCATAATCCGCCGATTAAATAAAGTAAATATTTCTATTAAATATTTTCGCCCTCCCTCCAAGAAAAAAGAGCGAGAGTCGGCAGCTATGGGAATGTCGGGCGAGCTCGGGCCGATATTTTTTTAAACATTTTATTAAAATGGACGAGATGTGTCGTTCCTGGACATACATTTTTTTCTATGACTTGATATAGAACGAAGACTAATTATTGGAAGGTGGAGCAATCAGGGAAATGTGAGGGAGGGGCTAATTCTGAAGGCTTAAACCTCTTTGATAAATAAAAAGAAAATATTGTTTTAATTGATAAATATTATAAATGCTGATATTGCAAATTTCACTAGAAAATTTAAAAATAAGGAAAAATTGTGAAAGGAATACTGTTTTTCAAAATTTATATTTTTCAGAATATATTAAAAGTAGTAAAAGTAAATTTTCGTAATTTTAGAAAATTTTAAATAGTTAGTTTAATCTTGCGGTCTGGGAGGGCTTTCAGCTCCCTTAGCTCCCACCGTGGGTGCGCTAATGTCGCCAAACGATAATGAAGGTAGAAATAAACAAATTGTAACTTTATCGGTACAAAAAATTTAACTTTATCGGTTAAGTAAAGCAAGTGATCCCCCACTGAGAGATAATACTGCTGTTATTTTAATATTTTGAGGCTTTAATATTTTGTTATTTTATTACTAGTTCTAAAATCTGCTTTTGAAGGACAGTGAATAATAAGTTCTGGTTTAATAAACCTTAACTTCCTATTCCCTGCTATTCTGGTTTACAAACCATAATTTACAGTTATGCAGATTGGGCCATTTTCAAAATATCACCTCAAGCCCATTTCTTTGTAGCTCAAGAATCCAGAACTTACAGCAATGAAATTTAGGCCATTATAAAAATCTAGTGTAAGGATTTAACTGCTGTAAGAATCTAATTTGGCTAATTAAAGCTAGACAATGGACTGGTACATCGAAGTCTGGTAATTGTGGAAGCACTTAAAAGGATTAAGGTCCTTTTTTCCCTGTAGACACCAAGTCTAGCGCGGCCTTTTTCATGTGACATTAGCATATTAGTTACGGCTACCATTGATTAATCGTCAGACCACCCTGAGAAAGCCAAAAGTCGGAGGAAATAGTTTCATTTCCCAGACGGACGATGGCAATCTGTCGCCAAGGCGTATCCCAGCTGAACCAATAATTTTGATCTGGGAGGGGCCCGAAGGAGAGTTGCTCTCCTGATGGGGATGAGAGAGAAGTTGGAGACGATTCTCGATGATGGAGCTCGCTGTAAAAGGCGTGTGGTTTATTTTTTCATATAGAACCCAGAGTTCTATGAATCTGTATTACTTTATCTATACATTGAATAAACGGATTTAACATGGAAAGGATTTGCATCACTTCATCGCTACCAAACATTTACTAAACCATATATAGTAATGCAAAATCCTCACAGTGGTGGCAGCGGAAGATTATGAAAAATAGCCACTGAAGCCCAGACGCAGCGGACGATGATGAAAATCGCTAGTGGAACCCGGACGCAGGCGACGTGACTCAGAGTTAGGAGAGTCAGACGTACAGCGGGGACCTGAACGGAAGAGCCCAGACGCAAGTGACGTGACTCAGAGCCTAGGACTCCAGACGTGCAGCGGGGACTTGAAGGAATCAACCCAGACGCAAGCGACGTGACTCAGAGCCTAGGACTCCAGACGTGCAGCGGGGACTTGAAGGAATCAACCCAGACGCAAGCGACGTGACTCAGAGCCGAAGAGAGGTCGGACGTGCAGCCGGAGACCTGAGACGAAAAGAAATTAACTGACGGAGACCTGAGCCGAAAAAGAGGGAACTGACGGAGGTCTGAGCCGAAAGGAGTCAACTGACTGGGACTTGAGCCGAAAGGAGGTGACTTCCCTGACGCGGTGACAGACGTAGCCCGGAGCCCGAGATAATCCAGAAAAGGACGCCCGGGGAAAGTGGACTGTGGATTACCCTAAGTGTGGAAGCTGTGGACATCCGAAAAAGGAATACAGGTCAGTGCTCTTTAATTGTTCATTGCAGAGGTTTTCACTGTAGGTTGTGTGTTCGTTCAAAAAAAAAATCATCGGCAGTTATCTATTATTCAAAATTGAATTAAATTAAATTTGCAAAGTTTAAAATTAAAAAAGTTTTAAGTAGGGTACAAATTGGCATGCAGTAATTTGAATAACTAATTATTTATTGGAAATGCATTTTAATTCTTTTGAATAAATATAATTCTGTGATTTAGGATTTAAATCTTTATGTGTAGTAAAAGTTTAAATATTATACTAGAGTTTTGCGATTAACTAAAGAAATTTCTATCTCTTATTTGCATATTAATCAAAATTAATATTGTTTAAGAATCAGTTGATTGTTTAACATTGGGTTCGGTAAAATGCTTTAGAAATATTTTCCTGTTTGAGTAATGATAAGAGCTATTTAGCATATTGTTGAGTATTTGTATTGTGAGTATTTTCATAGTGTATTTTGTATTGTGATTGACATGTCGCGTATTATGATTGTGAATATTTACATTACGGGAAATAATTGAGAGGCATCCATTTACGTAGTTAACCTAGTATAGATTGTTTTTTTTTCATAATTACGCACCGTTCAGAATGACGTGGTCAGGAAAGAGAAAATGTGATTTAAAGGAATTAGCTGTTGAATTTGGCGCAAATGTAGAGGATTCGGATAATATTCCTAAAATCATAAAAAAACTAATTGAAGCACCTGATTATGATGAGACTTTGGCATTAGCCCAGCTAAAAATTATTGAAAAGGATAGGCTAGACAGGGAAAATGAAGAAAGGGCTGAGAGAGAATTACTGAAGGCTTATGAGAGGGAACAAAAGACTAAAGCGTTGGAAAGGGAGCATGAATTAGCGAAACTAAGGTTAGAACGGGAGACGGATACAATTAGTTTGGCCTCTAACCAGAGCGAGAGAGAACCAAAAAATCTTTAAAGTCTGTTCTACCTAAATTTGATTCAGAGAACTCGGAGATTTCCATTTATTTGAATTTGTTTGAAAGACAAGCTCGTAAAGCTCAAATCGATAAAAATCAGTGGGTTACTCATTTGTTAGGACTATTGCCTACCGATTTAGGAGAATTGATACTGCGCGAATCTCCCTCTGATTCAGATGATTTCGACCACATTAAAAAAATGCTTCTCGAAAGATTTCAACTTTCAGCAGAAGACTTTCGGCTAAAATTCGTAAATTCTAAAAAGCCCGAGAACAAAACATGGAAAGATTTCGTGTACGAAGCTTCCAATTTCTTTGACCAATGGTTAAGTGGTTTAGAAATAACGACATTCGAACAACTCAGAGATTTGATAATCACTGATGAATTGAAACGGAAAATTAACCCGGAAGCGAAGCAACATTTTATTGATGTTTGGAGCGCGATAATTACACCATTTGGTTAGCTAAAAAGTTAGACGCGTACGAGGTGGCGAGGAAAAATATTAGGCGGGAAGGATCCCCTAAAATTCATAGCGCCGCTAAACCTTTTGAGCGTAATAAGTCTAAAACCGAAACTAGAACGGATGAGACCAAAATAAATTGGAGGGATAAAGAAAATTCTAAAAATCGAAATGAGATATTCGATAAGAGAAAAGAAATTACTTGCTTTAATTGTAAGAAAGCAGGTCATTATAAAATTAATTGTACGGAATCAAAAACTGAAAATACTGAAACAGTTTATCATATCGCGGGTCTACGAAATTTGGAAGAAGATTTTAGTCCCTATGTCAGTCGAGGGAAAATTAATGGGAAAGAGATGAAAATTTTACGCGATACAGGATATACATTTGACCTAATTTCTGCTCACGATGTAAATAAGGACCAATTTACTAAAGAAAGAGTTTGGCTAAAACAAGCCTTAGACAACAAACTTCGTTGTTTACCAGTGGTAAATGTTGAAATTAGGCTAAGTGACGGCAGCTTCATACGCACTAAAGCGGCTGCAGTTGATAAAGAAACGGATATGATCCATTATTTATTAGGAAACAAAACCCAAGCGTTAATTGATAAACGGAGGGCAAGCGCGAAATTAGAAGGACATATCATTCCGAAACCACGCGTATTTTCGAATTCCGAAACTATCAGCGAACGTCAGAAGAGAAAACCTCTATCTAGACGAGCGAACCGGTTTCCAGATCTCTGCAGGAGAGGGAATTGTCAGCGCCGAGGGAGAAAGAGCGTCCCCCCATTTCGACCCCCCTGTGTCGGGAGGAGCGATATACCGGCGCGCCAAGATAGTCAGTCCGAAGGAGGGAATTTTCTCGCAGAGCGAAAGAGAAGGTTTAGGAGGAATGATAGCCTGGGGCAATCAGAGCGCCGTTAGTATTTTTTAACCGGAAGCGAAAGTAAAATATACTAACCTTGAACCTGACGAGAAAATATAGCTCATTGGAGAAAAAGGAGAATTAGGAGAATGCCGCGTTTTAACGGATCAGCGAAAAGGAAAAACTAATCACAGCCCGATAGACATTGAGAAAAATATCGGATCAGGCAACCATGATTGTGTAGAAAAACCGGAAATTATGAAAGAAATTGAGAGCAAAATAGGGGATAATTATTTTTGGCCAAATGCCGAAAAAGAACTGAAAGAATTATATGAACGATGGAAGAAAGGTGAGATTTCCGAAAATACGGTAATTGAATGTGCCTTAGATTTGAAGAAACGCATGAAAGGTCATCAGGTATTAATAGGGGAAATGATGACAAAGGCGTCTGAGAATAAGACGGAGCAAAATGATGTAGGTACGGTGGAAGAAAAATTAACCGAGACGGACGCTGTCACTAGTCAGTTGCACCGCAGCGCGCTTTCCCAAAACAATAAGGAAAATTTTCTTAAAATGCGTGTTCCAAGAGAGTCGGAAGTTGACTTCTTGGGTAAAAAGGCATCGGAATCTGATGTAACGAGGGATGATTTCGCTACTAGATCTTTAATCCGTATCCCGAAAGAAGTTGACTCGGAAAAAAGAGGATCAAATGATAACAAAGTGGTGAGGCTCCGCCCGAGTCGGAATTCGCAGAAGCGTAAGGAAAATTTGAAAGTTAAGGTTATCAAGGGAAAATCAGCACTGCATACGATTAATGAGTTGAGACGGAGGCTAGGTGACAGAGGTCGTAACTCAACGGGAGTTAAAACCCGAAATAAAACGGAATTCTCCTCGCCGGAACGTAAGTCAAACATTAGTCGTTCGAAATTGATGCCCGAACTTATCCAAAGTTATGTTTCGGTAATAAAATCTGAGACGCACGATTTTCAGGAAAAAAATCGGAAAACTAAACATAATTGGAATCCAGAAAGGGAGGAAACTTTCCTCACATCGAAAGAGGTGATCGAAAATCCGATCTGGGAGATGCCGAATTACGCGAAAAAATTCGAAAATAATTCGAGCTTATCATCACTCTTTCAAGAAAAGGGTTGTAAAGGGAAGGTTACACATTAATGTTTGAGTAGAGAAGAATGAATGTGAGTTGTAAATAATATTTGTATATAAATTCTTAATTAGCTTGCATTCAAATTATTTCTATATTATATTATTAATTAAAATGTGTATCTGGCTTATAAAAATGTTGTATTGCAGTAAATTGTGTGTTTTATCTTACAAGTTACATTAATAAAATTAACTGGTGCTAACCTCTGTAGTGAATTAAATTGGGAGTAACTGTACCTCGACATAAGATTTTCCACAGGTGAAAAATCTCTGCCACAGGAGGGGATGGTTGTAAGGATTTAACTGCTGTAAGAATCTAATTTGGCTAATTAAAGCTAGACAATGGACTGGTACATCGAAGTCTGGTAATTGTGGAAGCACTTAAAAGGATTAAGGTCCTTTTTTCCCTGTAGACACCAAGTCTAGCGCGGCCTTTTTCATGTGACATTAGCATATTAGTTACGGCTACCATTGATTAATCGTCAGACCACCCTGAGAAAGCCAAAAGTCGGAGGAAATAGTTTCATTTCCCAGACGGACGATGGCAATCTGTCGCCAAGGCGTATCCCAGCTGAACCAATAATTTTGATCTGGGAGGGGCCCGAAGGAGAGTTGCTCTCCTGATGGGGATGAGAGAGAAGTTGGAGACGATTCTCGATGATGGAGCTCGCTGTAAAAGGCGTGTGGTTTATTTTTTCATATAGAACCCAGAGTTCTATGAATCTGTATTACTTTATCTATACATTGAATAAACGGATTTAACATGGAAAGGATTTGCATCACTTCATCGCTACCAAACATTTACTAAACCATATATAGTAATGCAAAATCCTCACACTAGTCTAAAAACCATATTTTCTAGTTCGGTAAACATAAATTTACAGTTTTAGTGTTTAGATCTTTTTATAAATCTAACGTAAAGCCTATTTTTTTTTTTTTTTTTCGTAAAACCAGAATTTCCAGTTGGGACATTGCTTTCTGCTTCAGGAAACAATATTTTGTAGTCAAGATGTCTCTAAACTCTAGTTCTAATATCTGTGTTGGAAAGTCAGGGAGCAGGAAATTCTGATTTTTGAAAGTACAATTTATAGTTATGAAATTTAGTTATTTTGAAAATTTAGCAGGGAACAGTTATAAAATTTAGTTATTTTGAAAATTTAGCTTGAAACCCTTTTTTTTTTTTTTTTTTTTTTTCTAGTTCAAGGAAAGTTTTGGACTACTCATTTAGAATATTAACTACAACTCTCAAGCCAAAGGAATTAGAGTTTATAAGGATGACATGGAACTATTTTTTCTAGAGCCACAATTTATTTTCTAGATACCAGTGACAGATTTTTTTTTTTTTTTCAGTGCATTGAATCTCTTGTCTTTATTCTTTTAAACAGAATCGTCCCTAGCGAAGGCAAGGTCGGATGCGAGAACTTTTACAAGGCTTTTTTTTCTTCTAGAGTCTTATATCGAATCGGTTCAGGTTGATATTAATTTTGGGGAGTTTCGTTTACCTGAATAAACTCTTTTAGTCTCACTTCTCTGTTTATCGTTCAGAGTTCGTTCTCGGAAACTGTGTAAGTTAAAGACTTAAAATTTTGCATACTTATAGTTGAATATCTCCGATGTGAAGCAAATCATAAAATTTCGAAAATTTCTTACATAATCTTAATTAAATGGATTAATTTAATCCCATCCGACCATTTCTGTGATTTAGATTTTAAAACAGAACCTTAATTTCCGCTTTCATTGAGCAGATTAGGTGGCTCAGTGGTAGCCCATTTGTTTGCTATTCAAAAAATTTTTAAAGCTGGGCATGGGAATTTAAAAATTTCAGCCCAGAATAAATTTAACAATTCTAACTTTTTTTTTTCTCTTTTTGTCATTTTAATTATTTAACTGATTTGAACGCAAGACACAAGGGCAAGTAGATTTTGCTCAGCCATCACTCGAGGCTTTTTGACACCACCTAATTTTTACAAGTAAATTTCAAGCTATTTAATGGCAAAAATGTTTAGACTAATGTTACGATTTTTTTAGTTTAAAAAAAAGTGCTATTTATCACATATTTTCACTTTATTGTACGTAAAAAAAGAATCAGTTAAGTGGTTAAGATCAAAATTTGTTGAAAAATATTTGATCAATTACAGTATAGAATTATTGGAACTCCAATTATCAGATCAACCTATTTCTCTCAAAAAGAAAAAAAAAAAAAAAAAAAAAAAAAAAAAAAAAAAAAAAACCTCCCGTTATTTAAACAGTCTACTTCTTCCCTACCATCACCTTCCGAAAAAAAAAAAAAAAAAAAAAAAAAAAACTTCAATTTATTTATTAGCTTGTAATACTAATTAAAAAAAAAGAAAAAAAAACTGAAAGTAAATTTGAAAATGAAGGATCCGAATTTTTCAAAGCGGGAGATCTGGGAACGAAAAAAAGCGTCATACTGAGAAGATAATTGTTATAATGCAGATTCAAAGAATCTTAAGCTATGAAGAAGTTCTTGGGTGGTTAAATAGTGAAGTACAACAACCTGGAAATAAGATTTTAAATGATGACAAGATTGTAGATGATAATTATGAGGAAAAATAAACTGAAGAAAATGAAAACGAATGCTCTGAAAATAACGGTAGGCGGAAAAAAGAGCACCGGAAAAAAGCGTCCCCGGTAAAAAGCGCACCGGAAAAAAACGTCCCTTTTTACAAATCACATATTTAAATAAGTCTGATAATAGTACACATGGTTAATCTTAGAATATAAACATTAGATTGAGACGGTTTTATGAAATTTGAGTGTCCTTGCTCTCTCGGGACTGAGATGGGTGAAGGTGGGAGGGGGGGGGGGCTTTAAAAGTTATCTCAAAACCTGTTATTGCCTCAATGAAAAAAAAAATTGTAGGATACGAAAAATAAGATAATAAACACTAGGTACTTAAATGATTTTTTTTTAAATTCAGTCTCCCTTGTTCTTCTGTGGTGGTGGTTGGGGGGGGGGGGGGGGGGCGATTGTCTACAAACTCTGAATCTATCTCTTACATTATTTTTTTATGTTATTTATAATTTGATTATTTATAATTTAAATTATACATAATTAATTTATATATTATATGATTATTATTTTTATTATTATTATCAAATTACATATTAATATTTTATTACATTTTATATTATATATTTATACTTATACAATACATATTAATTAATTATTAATATATTAATATAATATATTAATAGTAAATAATTAATAATATAATTAATAAATTAATAATAATAATAATTATTATTATTATTAATATTAATAAATAAATAATAAATTAATAATACATAATTATAAATTAAATATAAAATTAAATAAAAAAATAAATATTATTAAATATTAAAGATTATACTCATTAACAAAAATTTATTTAAAAATGATAATATTTTATTAGTAACTCATAGTAATATCAACTCACACATATATTTTTCATTCAGCCACCCTTGTTCTTCTGTGGGGGATGGGGGGGGGGGTGAGCCTACGAACTCCAAATCTATCACTGCTCTAGACGATACCATTTTTTCTGAATGTTTTCTAGAATTTAGGGAAAAAAGTGACTGGAAAAACAAGAGCGCAAAAAGTGATTAGTAAAAAGTGACAAGAAATTGATAAATATTGAACTTGTGGATAAATAAATGATAAAAACTAAAATTGCAACAAATGTCTCATTTATATCATTCTCGTAGGACCGCGGTTCCCAACTTTTGATACGCGTACCCTTGGATAAAATACACTTTTTTGCTGTTATGTTCAGTTGAAAGATATAAAAATGATGTAAAAGAGAAATTTATAAAACAACTAAAATGTCAACTACTTCAAATTAATCTTTAAATGAATTTAGGTTTGTTATTTACATTAATGAAAAACAGATCACATATGTATATATTTTTTACATCCACACTTTCAAGTTCCTTTATTTTAATGGGAGACATCTGATTTTTTCTTGAATACGCATACTCCTGATTTTTGATGCATTGCTTCAGAATTCCTAATATTCTGTTATTTTATTTGGAAGTGCAGTGAATACGAATAAAAAAAAAAATAACTTTCCCCTTATCGAACTGATAAGAAGTAGTTTATGTGATAAATTATATTCAGGTCGAACGTAACTAATGAGTATAGATTTTTTTTTTCTTTTCTTTTTTTTTCTTTTTTTTTTAGCTTTTATTTCATTTATAGAAAAAAGTAAACTTCAGCAGTAATTTTAAAATAGTTTAAAATAAAAACTACTATTATCCATTCAAGATTAAACAAAGGCTGTAGGTAGGTCGAGATGAAAAATCTAAATTTGACATTTTTATCACTGATTTGTTGATTTTAAATACATGTATATATATATATCTTCAAACTTCATCTGTTTTGAATAATATGATTGTAAAAATACTGGTTTCATTGGTTCTTTTAATGGTATTGTCTGAATAACTTTGGATGTATTTATAAAAGCATTTATATATATATATATATATATATATATATATATATATATATATATTATGGAAATAAATTTCAGTTATTTATTGATCTAATTTAAACGATATAGATAAATCTATTTGACATATGTATAAATATATAGCAAATCAATCGTACTCTCTTTATGATTTGCCAAGATATTTCAGAGCTGCCAATTCGTAAGCGTTTTTATTTAATTTTCATCTTTGTTAATTTTGAAATAATTTTTTAAAAAATTTTGTTAGAAGTAAATTGTACCTTTATGTCAGAAAACTGTTAATCAGTATTATTACTTTTTAATGTTTAAATGCTACATGCTATTTTCATTTAATGTTTCTCTGCTCAAGCATGCAAAATTTTCAGGCACGAACAGGCACATTTTCAGGCACATTTTTACGAACTCATTTTTTTACACGTAAAATCATGCTATCAATAGATGTCACTATTGGATTGATTAAAATGTAATAACCCTTTCTTTTTTAGTAAATGTACTACGTCTTCAGTTACAAATTATTGATGCCTGATGACGACGTTCATCTGGCTGTAGCGCCTAGGCCCTCAGTTTTCTGAAAAATTATTTTACAATATCTCAAAATCAAAAATCATTTTCAATTACGTTGTTTCTAGATGTAAATGTACTAATTAAAATTCGTGCGTTGAAAAAGTATACACACACGCAAACACACACACACACACACACACAAAAAAGAAGAAGAAGAAGAAGAGGAATGTGTTATGAAGTGGCCATACTGAATTTCAGAGCAAACATAAGCAGCATTTTATCCAATTACTAATCATAATTCATAAAATCTTTTGAATAATATATACTTACTGTATACTTTATGTATATAAATTTTCTATTCTAAATATGTTACGGTGCAGTCCAATAACTTATTTTAATTTCATTAAGACAAGATATATAAATATATATAGGGAGAGTATATATATAATGTGATAAATTGTACTAGAATGACATTTATTTATTATTGATAGTGTAAAATGATAGATATAAAATTCTACTTAAAGAATTTAAGCTAATAGTCTATTATAATAGTAATAAAACAACAATTAAAAAAAAAACTTCATTTCATTTTTAGTCGTACTTTGTTATAGTATATATATATATATATATATATATAGAACCATTAGATAATACTACAAATAGCGTTGCAAAGGTTAGAAAAAACCCGGTTTAAACCCGGGAATAAACCGGGTTTTTAGGAATAAACCTGGAAAAAAACCGGGATTTTTTGGAATAATTCGGTTTTTTGGGAATAAACCTGGGAATAAACCTGGTCTATTGGAAATAAACCCGGGAATAAACCGACTTTTTGCAACTCTAACTACAAATCAACATCAATATGTGGAATAACTTGTTAATGACAAACTATATGAAACATAGGAGTTGGAACAAATTGGAATAATATTGGAAATGTGGTCTTTAGCTCATTATCAAGGGCAGTGCTAAATGGACACATTAATTGGATTAATTTCTGAATAGAAATCAGGATAAACCTAAAAATTATTTCTATATTGCCCAATTAATCGCAATTGAAAACATAATTCAAAGAAAAACATTAGAAAAATAATAAGACAATAATTGAATTATCAGTAGATTAATTGCAATGGAAAATTTTTTTCAAAGAAAAATATTAAGAAAAATAATTAGACTATAATTGAATTATCAAAACATAAACTTACAAATATCAATTGCTACCATAAGGAGAGTTTCAAATTTGCAAACTCACTTTGCATTGATAAGTTGCTTTTGGAATGGCTTTCGAATAGTCCAGAGAATTTTTCCCAAATTTCTGGACAAATATGGATAATAATTTCTGTAAATGTAATTTAATTAATTTAAGAATGTTTTTGTTTGAATTAAATTTTAGCAGAATACTGACGTCTTATAAAAATACTAGAAAAAATTCAGGGTGAACAAAATTATGTAAGTATGCTTCATTTATCAATTAATACTATAGTATAAACTGATGAAAGAGAAATTTCAACCAGTTTGGAGTTTTTTGCTAAAATAAATTTCCCTGTTATATAATTCGTATATAAACCCACAGGTAAAATACAGGGTTGTTCATAAATATTGGAATATATATTTGGTTATGGACAGTATAAATTATTTCCTAAAATAACGAAGTATTGTTAAAATTTCAAGAAGTATTGAAAATTTTTTCATAATCTGTGCTTAACGCATGATTTTTCTTACTTATTTAAATGACAAAATTATATTTCTACTAAACACTTAATTAGCAACAAAAAATATTATCCTACTATAAAGAGCTATTACACGGAAAATTTTAATCGTAGAATAATGGGCCTTTTTTTCTCTTACTAGTCAGTGTAACAGAAAAACTATACTATCTATAAGTTATAGGTTCAGGAGATCGTATAAAATTTAAATTTCGTATTTTTTAAAGAAATTATTTTATTGACCCAAATTGCTTTTGAAGTATTTCTTTACCTCATTTAAAACATTTTCGTACTTGGAAATCTATGTCTATCACTAACGGTTTAGGAACTAGCCATTGGCCACCGTTGAGAGTGGACGTATTATATATATATATATATATATATATATATATATATATATATATAATACCATTAAAAGTAGACAAGATTCACCAACGGATTTTATCAATAAAACAATAAACCAAAACGAAGAATTAAATTGAATTATAGTAAACAATATTAACCATTTGAAATTAATTGTACAGAATACTTTGTGGACAAATCTATGTTTTTAACTTGAACTTCGAACTATCATTATCATCATTTTTAAACACTTAGACTCGATGCAATCTGCTTACTTTTTAAAAAAGGATTTGTGAATTGGATTTATTGTATGTAATAAATTGTACAGAATACTATATTAATAACTGATATAATATAAATAAACATGTTGAAATATACATAGAGTATGTGCTTATATGTGTATATATTTATATGCTATTTTTTGAAAAAGAATTTTGAATTTGTTGGTAGTTGGACGTGGAAAACTCCCCCATTTTGAACTTACGATAATACCTGATATAATTGGTAAATATGTGGATATAAAGTTGTTAATACGGGTATTAAAAAAAAAAAAAAAAAAAAAAAAATTATAGATAAAAAACTTTGGTTTTTTTCTTAATCCATCTTGAATCATTTGAAATTAACCATTGAATTTAATAACTTATAGCACATTGAACGTGGAAGGAAAAAAAGAATAATATGAATACAATTGAAATTTGTAGAACCAAAGCAGAATCTTCAGGTCCCAAATATTTTGGAACTGCAAATGGAGTGTGTGGTTTCATCTTCGTATTTGCCATGAAAAAGCAAAACAATACGAATTTGGGACTACCATCACACAAAAACCAAATTATTAAACAAGGAACAAAGATATTTTACAAAAAGGAGTTGAAAGTAAGTAAAAATAATAGTTATCCATAACAAACAAAAAAGATAAAGCTGAATGGAAATATAATTGAACCGGAAAAAATAATAATCGATATTAACATAAAATTAAATTAATAAAATGATTAAAATTAGAATTAAGAGATAACATTCATATTAACATATAACTTAAAATACATTATTGTTACTTTAATCAGTAACATTTATTGTGACTTTACATGGTAAAAACTCATTATCTTAATATAGGATAATAAAAAAAAAATAATAATAATAATAAAAATAAATAAAAAAATAATAATAGTAATAATATTATTAATAATAATACCAAAAATTATATCAATAACATTAATAATAATTTGATATTTAAAATATAGCTATTTAACTATAGATATAACTAGACGAATATCCATATATTGGTGTAAATTAAACAGTTTAAAAATTATGTTAAAATAAATAACCCACTCTCATTTTTTTTAAATAAATAATTAACCTTTGCGTTTTTATCCAGACAACACCACCCTCCTCCGTACTCTAACATCTACCCACCCAACCAACCTATATATATATTTTTTTATTACTTTTTAACATTTTTAATTTTTTATTATTATTTTTATGTTTTATAATTTTTTTTATACATTTTTTATGCAAAGAATTAATTATAAGATCATGTAATATCTAATTATAAATTAAAGAATATATGAATTTTTTAGGATAACCATTATTTATAGCATCATATACAAGCTTTTTAATATTAGTATTAATTAAATGGGAAGAACATAGACATTTTATTCTATATAAATGGTTAAGTATTATATTACGATATACAGAATTATGAAGACATGATTTAAAATTAGTAAAAGTATTAACTTTAAAATTAAATTCTTTCCTTTTGTCATAAATATCAGTTATAAATTTGTTCTCTTTTAATATAATTTTAATATCTAAGAAATTGATTGTATTATTAAAAAGTAGTTTTTTTGAAAGTTCTAGATTAGAAGGATAATCAACAGGGAATTGAGATATACAGGTGTTATCAGTATCAATTAAAATTACATCATCTATATATCGATATAAATGTATTGTATTATTTAAATAATGACGTTCATAGTAATATAAGTATAAGTCAGATAATACACTAGATGTACTACCACCTTGTGGTATGTCAACATTTTGAATATATATATTGTTATCATGCATGATAAAATTATTATAGATAATGAAATTAGTTAAGGTATGAAAATAATCAGAATCGATATTATGTGATGTATCCAACTCGTGTTGATATTTAATTTATATATATATATATATATATATATATATATATATATATATATATATATATATATATATATATATATATATATATATATATGTATATATATAAATCTTCTGTGCGTGTTTATGTCACTAAACCCCTCCTAAACGACTGGGCCGACTTTATTGAAATTTTGTGTGTTCGTTTCAGTGGAGGATTCGAGAATGGTTTAGATTTACATTTCGTCGAAATTGATTCAGTACTTTTTTCGTAATTAGGCAAAAACTAATAGTTAGTGATTTTTCGCTAGTTAAAAGTGTTGAATAAGTTCAATGAATAGAGGGCGGACGGAATGTCCGAGCGGTCTAAGGCGCCAGATTTAAGCTCAACTTCTTGAAGAAAGAGATCGCGTGTTCGAACCCGACTCCTAACAAACGTGTATGCTTTACAATAATATTTCCTGCATTATAATTTTGATTAACCGACTTCAGAAAATCGTTAACTTTTAACTAAAAAGAGAAAAATAAACTTTTCTATCAAAAATTAAACGGACTTCAAAAAATACTGAAGAGTGAAAAATAAATAAAAAGTTCTAGATAAACTACAGGGCTGAACAAAAGTATTGAAGTATTTTTCATACATTAGTATAAATTGCTGAAAGAGAAATTTCAGCCTATTGGGCGTTTTCCTGCTAAACTAAACTTTCGCATTATATAGGATATATATCAACCGGTAGATCAAATACAGGTCTGTTCAAAAGTATCGAAATACATATTTGGGTATCGATAGTAAAACTTTATTTATTTAAATAACGAAGATTTGTTCAAGATTCCAGGAAGTGTTGAAAGTGTTTCATAATCTATGCTTAACGCATGATTTTTCATACTTGTTAATGCATATTTTAAGATGTGCTATTATTATTTTTTTTTTCAATTTCTAAAAGGAATTGAGCTTATATCATTATATGCAGTTCTATTACATAATTATATCGTGATCTTTTTATATTAAAATATATTTATTCGCAGCTAAATAATAGGTCGATAGTTAACTTCAACTGTCATGTTGTTATTTTAGAATAGTTAAACTAATAAAAATTCGACTTTGTGTTAAATGTGTTCTTTAAAAAGGCTTGTTTATAAGAGAAAGTATTTTCTAATGGGTTCTGCTTTAATGTGAATTTTTTCCTAAACAATCCGTTAAGGATGTTCTGAGAAATGTATTTTTCTTCAATCAAGAACACGAAACTTTCTGACACTTTATTAAATAAAACATAACAAACAAAATAACATTTGTTGGCATTATTTTTTAAAGAGATATTTTACTGAACTTTTTATTTTAAAATGTTTAGAAACCGATAAAGTTGATTAAACTTTCTGTAAGGCGGCGTTACATTATGTGTTTATAAATAAACATGAATTGGGAAATGTGACAGAAACAACCAGTTTAGATTTCAAGCAGTTTTATAATTAATAAAGTAATTAATTAAATATGAATATTAATTAAATATGTATATACATTAAACAAATCCAAAATTTCTATTATATCATAAAAAAGCAGCGTATGCATTTATTGATAATTTCTTAAAATAGACATACTTGTATGTTCCTTCTTTTTACTGATCTAGTGGTTCTTAATGTATGTGCAGCGGAATGAAATTTAATACGATAATGATTTATTATTTAAAAGTTCTTATACTTTTTGGTATACAAAATAATGAAAATGATTTTAAATCTTCAGATAAATTTTTCCCTTTCAGAGAAAACTTTTGTAGCAGTATAATGTACTGTACAAATTATCTATGACAAATAAAAAAAAATTTTAGAATAATTACTACCCAAAAATTTTATCTCACAGAAAAATATTTTAGTTTAAAAAGTAAAAAATCAATCTCAATCAATCTCAGACAGCTCTTTAAAAGTTAGTGCATATTTTTTACAAGTTCATTAAATTCTGTTAGGCGGACTCTGTGTATTATGGAAATTCATTATTAATTTTGGAAAGATTCTCAAGTCCCTGCAAATCCATAGAGATAAAGTAAAATTTGTCTAAGGCGGAATGTTGTCTACTACGGAAAATTTTCTCGGTATCGATTGATTCCGCTTTAAACAGAGTTTATTGTATTCGCAAAATCTTTTTAAGAATATTAACATTACTTGAAATGTAAATATAGTAAATGAAGTAAAAACTAATGTAAAATAAACTTATTAGAATTTTAACATTCCATAAAACAATCAACAAAAAATTATATAATTATTTCTTTTTTTTTTTTTTTTTTTTTTTTTTTTTTTACCTGTGATAAATCAATTTGTTTCTGTAAGTAAATAAATTTTTAAAAAGACATACATTTTTTTTTTTTTTTTTTTTTTCGTAAACTTCTTTCAATAGTTATAAGTTTAGAATTGCGAAGAAGTAAAGTACAGGTTGTCCAGCAAATAACACCTTGATTTCAAAATTAAATTTCTCAAAAAACAAAGATTGATAGTAATATGCGGTAAACGGTTTTTTCATTAGGTAAGCTGTAAAAATTTCAAACAGTGAATATTTTGAAAAAATTGCGTTCTGATTGCATAGAATGCTTTGATTTGACATTTATCTTGTTTTAGATTGCCTGCAGAGAAATAATTTTTCAGCTTACAGTGCAAATTTTTATAGATTTTTCGAAGTAAATTTTTAGAATTTCGAAATTTCAAAAATTTAATTAAAAAAAAAAATATGAAATATGGCATTTTAAGCCGAAAAACACATTCTCTGGCAGCAATCTAAAGCAAGAAAAATGTCAAATCAAAGCATTCTTTGCAATTAGAACACATTCTTTTCAAAATATTTACCGTTCGAAACTTTTGTATAAGATTTTTACAGCTTACCTGATAAACAAACCGTTTACTGCATAATTCTATTGATCTTTGTTTTTGAGAAATTTAATTTTGAAATCAGGGTGTCATTTGCTGGACACCCTGTAAGTAAATAAATTTTAAAAAATGCATACATTTTTTTTCGTAAACTTCTTTCAATAATTTTAAGTTTAGAATTGCGAAGAAGTAAAAACGAAATAAATCAGAAAGTAAAAAAGAAGTCAATTCCACCCCACTGCTTATCGTAAACCGATCTGGGAAGCAATTACTTGTAAAGTTCCCCCCCCCCCCCCGCGCCTCACACTACAGTAAAAATCTTTTTGACCTCAACGGTACTGAAGTAGAAACGAAATGGTTGCCTTTCATAGTTCGTTATCAGTATCTTAGAGGTTTTCCCTAACTATCCCTAAAATTTCTTCCCTCTCAGTTGCGAAAGCACTATAACACCCAAAAAACATTCTAAACTATTTTTCCCTCGGGACGGGGATGACGTCACGACAAAATCCCCATAGGGATCATTTCTTTCCCCAAGGAATGAAGTCGTAACACTGTAGTTGGGAGTGGTTAAGTAACACAAACTAGCGTTGCAAAGGTTAGAAAAAACCCGGTTTAAACCCGGGAATAAACCGGGTTTTTAGGAATAAACCTGGAAAAAACCCGGGATTTTTTGGAATAATTCGGTTTTTTGGGAATAAACCTGGGAATAAACCTGGACTATTGGAAATAAACCCGGGAATAAACCGACTTTTTGCAACTCTAACACAAACTGAGCTGTTCAAACTTCAATTGATTATAAAAAATGGAAAAATTTGTCGATTGATTTGCGGTTTTCACTGAAACTATTCTTTATTTAGGTATTTTCGTGAAAATAAATTATAAAGATAAATTTCAAAAAATGCCGATAGAGGGCGCTTTAGACTTTGGAGTAACGAAACACTCTTTTTTGGCGTTATTTCTTGCATCTTGTTAAATGCTTTCGTAAGCTTAGACTTGAACTTAAATTTTGAGCTCAAAATCTGAATAGCTGGGAGTCGTTAAGCAGACAAATTTAGCTGTGTTCAGAGGGTTCAAATTTCAAATAATTGTAAAAAACGGAAAAAAATGGTCGATTCGTTTGCGGTTTTTGCTAAAACTAATTTTTAAATCAGCAGTTTTCTTGATCAATCAGTGTTTTCTTGAAAATAATTTTTAAAGATAAATTTCAAAAAATGCCGATAGAGGGCGCCTTAGACTTTGGAGTAGCGTACAACTATTTTTAACTGTTATTTTTTTAATCTCATTAAATGCTTTCAAATGCATAGACTTAAATTTTGGGCTGAAATTCTGAATCGTTGGGAGTGTTTAAGTAGCGAAAAAATGAATTGTGTCCGAGGAGGAAAGAGGGATAAATTTCAACTCCTGAACACACTTCAGTTTGCGCTTCTTAACTCATCATAACGATTCAGATTTGAGCTCAAAATTTAAGTTTAAATCTAAGCTTCCGAGAACATTTAAAATGCTTTTGCAAGCATTTAATTAGAACCAAAAAATAATGGTTAAAATGAATTGTTGGTTACTCTGAAGTTTAAGGCGCCCTCTGACGGAATTTTTTTAGATTTATCTTTAAAAAATTTTTTCAAGAAGATACTGACTTAAAAAATAGTTTTATTTTAAATCGCAAACGAATCGACCAATTTTTCCATTTTCTATAATTACTTTAAATTTGAACCTCCCCCTCCCCCTTGAACACATTTCAGTTTGTGCTACTTAACCACTCCCTACTATTCAGATTTTGAGCTCAAAATTTAAATTTAAGTCTAAGCTTCCGAAATCATTTAGAGATGCAAACAATTCGGCAAAAAAATAGTTGTTCGTTACTCAAAAGTCTAATGCACCCTCTATCGGCATTTTTTGAAATTTATCTTTATAATTTATTTTCACGAAAATACCTAAATAAAGAATAGTTTTAGTGAAATCCGCAAATCAATCGACCAATTTTTTCCGTTTTTTTTTAATCATTTGAAATTTGAACCCTCTGAACACGGCTCAGTTTGTGTTACTTAACCACTCCCAACTACAGATTTTGAGCTCAAAATTTAAGTTTGAGTGTAAACTTACGAAAACATTTAATGAGATGCAAAACATACCGGCAAAAAATAGTTGTTCGTTACTCCAAAGTCTAAAGCGCCCTCTATCGGCATTTTTTGAAATTTGTTTTTATAATTTAATTTCAAGAAAATGCCGACATAAAGAATAATTTTAGTGAAAACCGCAAATCAATCGACCGATTTTTCCGTTTTTTATGTTTATTTGAAATTTTGGTCCCTAAACTTTAATGGCGGCTATCTCCTTAAGAAAACGTTTTGGACCCTTGGTCTCCTATTTAATATAGTTTGTCTTGATGTGTACTATCACCCCTCTTTTATTGTAAAAAAAATTTGGAATCACCCTGTATATATACACAGGGTGGTCATAAAAAAATTTTGCCGACATATGGAGCTCTAGCGGCCTGTCCGCTCAACCGATCGAGGTGAAATTTCAGATATAGGTCTTCAGAGGTATGAGCTCGAGATTCTGTGAACGGCAACAAAATGGTGCTCATAGTTACGGTTATAGTTACAGAAACTCGAAAATTTCCAATGGCAACACTCTTTTTTTTCATCGCAAAATGCTCAGCGCATGCGAAAACCCTAAAGAGCGTTGGAACCGTACGTGTATCGCAAGAAACGGACATGGTATGCACGCACAAAAAACTGTTCTGCGAATCCCCCCCCCATAGAAAAAACTCGATTGGGGCGCAAGGGGGAAATTTGCATATGACACAGAGTCAGTACACTAATCTCTGATTACAATACAGATCGGAGAAATTAAAACTTTTATTTTGATTACACATTTTCCACATGGGTGCCTTCACCATTAATTGCCTGTGATGACACCCATGTGGAAAATGTGTAATCAAAATAAAAGTTTTAGTTTCTCCGATCTGTATTGTAATCAGAGATTAGTGTACTGACTCTGTGTCATATGCAAATTTCCTCCTTGCGCCCCAATCGAGTTTTTTTTATGGGGGGGAGGATTTGCAAAACGGTTTTTTGGCGTGCATAACACGCCGTTTCTTGCGATACACGTACGGTTCCAACACTCTTTAGGGTTTTAGCATGCGCTGAGCATTTTGCGATAAAAAAAATGGGTGTTGCCATTGGAAATTTTCGAGTTTCTGTAATTATAACCGTAACCGTAAGCGCCATTTTGTTATCGTTCACAGAATCTCGAACTCATTAACTTCAGGATTGGTTAAAATAGTTGAAGACGTGTTTTGAAATTCTCTTTATCTAGAAAATGAAATTTTGGGAAAACGCGGTTTTACTTTAAAAGGTGTGTTATTTTTATAAGCATTTATTTTGCTTAAAACGTCCGTATGTATGTTTTCCAAGCTCAAAATTTCTATTCAAATTTTAACTCACTTCCAAATATCCGATCGAGGTTCAATTTGCGCACTTATTTATATCCAATGACAATGTAATATTAGTATAATTTTAGGTGCGTACCATTTATTTATTTTATAGGACTACACCAAATTCTGTTAGGTTAAGTAATCTAATAGAATTTTAAATATATGTCATTTTGTAACGATTTGTGACTGTTGCTTTTCATAATTTAAAGGAACAAACTTTCTGTATTTTTTTACTTATAATTTTAGTACACATTTTGCTTTACTATGTAATCATCAACATGCATTTAAAAATAATATTGTAAAAATTATTTTACTCTCAATGTTTAATGTTAAATTTTTTATCTTGCGTTTATTTTTATTTCCAGTAAATTTTTGACTGACTCCTAATTTGCAGCAAGAAAGATGCCTCAACTTTAAACAACTATTATTCGGTCAGTTTTAATCGCAGAGGTATGGAACTTTTTTTGTTTAACTTGTTAGAGTAGTGGTAAAAATTTACTGAAAACACTTATAGGACCAGGGGACAGTATAAAAATTTAATTTTCGTAATTTCTTATTAAAAAATCTTTCTGACCTAAATCGAGTAAAAATCAATTCTTTACCTTTTTTAAAGCATTTTTGCAGTTGGAACTATATGTCTATGACTAACGGTTTAGAAATTAGCCATTGGCCACCATTGAGAGTAGACAAGTTTTTTGATAAATGCTGAATATATTTTTGAAAAATGTTGTTAATGTGGGCACTTCGCACAAAATTTTCATAAGCAATCATGATTAAGAATTGAGGTTGTATTTAAATAACAAATTAGTTATTTTATAACTCATTTTTAAATTCAATTTTGCTCTCAAACGCATTCAATTAACAGTTTTTTTTTTGTTTTGTTTTTTAGCAACTAAATAATGTGCCGTATTAGTTAGATTTTTTAATAAAGTCAGAATATATTTCAAAATCATTTGTCAAAATGGGCATTTGAACCGAATTTAGCTTAAGATGGTTCTGATAAAACCAATTCTTACAGAAAAATGAAAAAAAAATTTTTTTCAAAAGAGGCCAAATAAAGTTGTTAAAATGGGTTTATCTGTAACCAATTTGTTGTTGTTGTTGAAATGAGCACTCTTCGAAATCTACCTCCGCCTATAGGCCAAGAACCGACAGGGTTTTTTTTAAACAAAGCAATGTTGTAATTTTATTTCGAACTGGCTGTCATGCTTAGCGTTGCCCAGGCCCGTAATAATATTCTTAAGTATATCTGAAATTTGTATCGTAATTCCATATGAAGGGGGGGGGGGCTGCGCAAATTGCCTGAACTCGACTTTTGTTCAGTTGGAAAGATGCGTAAAGTCACAGGTTTTGAATTTTTATTCGTCTCACACTTTAAAATCTTTTATTCACAATAAATTAATGAATTCAATTGAACTTTAATTATGTTTTCAATATTTCAAATTTTTATCTATCGTCTTTAGATGAAAAGTAACTACAAATACATTAGAAACTGCAATACTGAAAAAGGAATAATAAAATTGCAAGCAAATACTACTATATAGATTTCTAAAAGAGGTATCATTCAGCAAGTTTATTTTCTAATAGAGTAAAGCCTATTTATAGCGGTAACGTGCAAAAAATTAAAAAAATAGGAAATAATAAAAAAAAAAACAATTTTTAGCTCTACCCCCCTCTCTCTCTTACTCTCCGAGCCTGCATAAAAAGCAATTTATCACTGTTCGTTTGTGTTTCCGTCTAAGAAGGTTTTATTGTACCTTACTTCTGGGGAGTGCGTTGGAATTATCACCGCAACGCGTAGACTCTTTGTACGGCCAAGTTTGTATCATTTTATATTTTTCGAATGTTTTTTTCTGGGCCATCTAACGAGGATTTTATAAAAGAAAAAATATTTTTTATTGGTAAAGATTTAAAAAAATTACTTAAAATTGCCAAAAAATACCATTTTTTTATTAAATCGATTGGATGATTTAAATGTAGTTATTATTATTATTATTATTATTATTCGATTCGTTTACGTATATTTTTTTTAAATAATTTAATCATTTTAAAGTTAAGAATAATTAAAACCTCTTAAAATTGTAAAAAAAAAATAATTGATTAATCAAAAAATAAAATACAAAATACCTTTTAATTAAATGCGTTGAACCATGAGATTTATAAAAAGCAATACTTTTTTATGATTCAAATTTCAACTGTTAGACCCACAGAGTACTGAATCAGGTGCCTTTCGTACAGAAAACTGAGACGTTTGACGACTAAGCTACAAATGGTTCCAAAGGAAACTGTAAATTAAAGTTCCATATACAATTGTAAATGTTTTTTTGTCGGTTTTATTAGCATAACAAAATACATTGTTATTGTTGTCCGAATTTTCTGAAATTTTAATGGATCGTAAATATAACTAAAAACTAAATATAACTAAAACCGAGCCTTTATTTATTTTGAAAAAGCATTTGATTCCGTCTACTCATCAGCAGTAGTAGAATCTCTGGAAGACATTGGTATAGAAAACCTTACATCAATATCATAAAAAAGATTTACAAGAAAGCAACAGCAACCATCTGTTTAGACAAAGGAAAAGCGAATATCAATCTCGGAAGAGGAGTAAGACAAGGAGACACCATTTCACCTATGCTTTTTAGTGCTGTCTTAGAAAATATTTTCACGAAGTTGGATTGGGAAAATAAAGGGATTAGAATAAATGGGGAATATTTAAGTCATCTCCGGTTCGCTGATGTCATTGTAATTTTCAGTAACAGCCCTGAAAAATTAGAAAATATGCTAAAAGATCTGGCAGAAGCCATTAATGTGGGATTAAAAATGAATTTGGAAAAAACTAAGGTGATGTTCAATTCATTTACATCGAAAGAGAAAATTGTCTACAAGAATACTGAGATTAAAAAAATGCAAAGTTATGTGTACCTTGGACAGGAAATATCATCGGATAATAGTATCATGAATGAAATCAATTGTGGCGGCCATCTTGCGCAGTCAATAAAACGAGTTTCTCGCAGGAAGGGATGGAGCTAGCCTTTTGCTCGGCGGATAAGACGCTCGCTTACTGACCGTGGGTTCTCCCGTTCGATCCTTGTAACGGTCACCTCACCTGCATTGGTGACCTCGGACAAACGAACACGCTTCACCACCTTCGCTCTAGACCAACAGATGGCAGCACTGAAAACACCCCCAGCATCCAAAGCCTGCGAAACGCTCGCAGCACGAAAGCCTCTGTAATGCTCAGAGCACACGACCAAAGCCTGTGTAATTCTCACAGCAAGCAAAGCCTGCCACGCCGCGCATCATCGAGAGGTCACACGTGCAATCGGCAGCAGCACGACAAAGACAACCATCACTCTGGCACGCGCCAGCGCAACATGAGTGCATATCGCTCGTCCAACGTCAGCGCGACGTTCTTCTCACTGGGGGTGGAGTACTATGGCGGCCATCTTGCGCGGTCAATAAAACGAGTTTCTCGCAGGAAGCGATGGAGCTAGCCTTTTGCTCGGCGGATAAGACGCTCGCTTACTGACCGTGGGTTCTCCAGTTCGAACCCTGCCTGGGCATATCCCCTGCACAATAGAAGAATAAGAAATGGGTGGAGTGCTTTTGGGAAGAACAATATTATTCTGAAAAGTAATATGACTCTTTGTTTGAAAAGAGAGGTGTTTATTCAATGTGTTTTGACTGTACGAACTTACGGAGCAGAAACGTGGACACTATCAAAACGAATGATACAAAGACTACTAACGACATAGCGAAATATAGAAAGATGTATGCTTGGCATAACTAGAAGAGACAGAAAAAGGATGACTTGGATAAGAAATCAGACAAAAGTTTTTGACCTCTTTGAAAGAATTAAACAGCTAAAATGGAAATGGCTGGGCACACTGTAAAAAGACAAGACAATAGATGGTGCAC
The DNA here is from genome assembly GCA_964019185.1 of Maratus speculifer. Lineage (NCBI taxonomy): Eukaryota > Metazoa > Arthropoda > Arachnida > Araneae > Salticidae > Maratus > Maratus speculifer. The sequence goes on along the minus strand of OZ025293.1, from coordinate 202,263,884 downwards.
AAATATCCTACAGTGGTATCTCAGAGATGTAAAACGACCAAGAAGACGACCCCAAGTAAGGTGGAGTGACGAAATCAGAAAAGTTGCCGGTGTAAATTGGATGACGAAAGCTCTAGACAGGAAACATTGGAAAAATCTGGGGGAGACCTACATCCAGCAGTGAATAAAAAACGCTTGATGAAGATGATGATGACGATGATATACATAAATATATATATAGTATATATATATATATATATATATATATATATATATATATATATATATATATATATATATAGTATATATATACATAGTATATATATATATATATATAAAGATTTTTTTTTTCAAGTAACTTAATTAGCCCCTTTACGTTTTTCCTAAATATATTTGTTATTGTTTAATAATCTGTAAATGTGCGGGTCAATAGTCTTTATTACTTCCTACCCGTAAGGCATGGTGATGTCACTGCGACGTCATTGTGAAGTGACACTGTGACTTTGTGACCATCGATTGTCGATGTGAAGTCACAGTGACTAAAATGTGAAGTCGTTATGGCCGTTTTAGAGATCGTTTGTGACGTCACATTGTGACCACTTTGTGAAGTTACGGTGTGACATATTTGTGAAAAATGTGTCATTTGTGACTACTTTGACATTAACATCGTGACGAAACTGTGACAAAAGCGACGTTGTGACAAAAGTGTTTTTAAAATAAATAACATGTTTTGAAGAATTCTTGTAATTTTCTAAAGATTTTTAAGAAAGTCACATCTCAGTCACAATGTGACGTCACTGAGTGGTGACATTTTGGTCACAGATGTGATGTGACCACAGTGACTCACAGTGTCGCCATTGTGACGTCACTGTGATCATGCATGCTATCCCTCATAGCACATCTGTGACGAAAATGCCACCACTCAGTGACATCACATTGTGACTGAGATGTGACTTTCTTAAAAATTTTTAGAAAATTACAAATATTCTTCAAAACATGTTATTTACTTTAAAAAACATGTTTCTGGCAATTTAAATATTGTCGCTTTTGTCACAGTTTCGTCACAATGTTAATGTCACAGTAATCACAAATGACGCACTTTTCACAAATTGGTCACATTGTGACGTCACAAAATGGTCACAATGTGACGTCACAAAAAGCTCTAAAACGGCCATAACGACTTCACATTTTAGTCACAGAGACTTCACATCGACGTCACGTGACGTCAGATTGACAATCGATGGTCACAAAGTCACAATGTGATTTCACAACGACGTTGCAGAGACGTCACCATGTCTTACGGGATGAAGGTATGTTCAACAAAAATCTGTCACAAAATAGCAATCCAAAAAAAATTCAAGATTTTAAAACGAAACAGAAGAAATTATAAATGGAATAATATAAAAAGAGTTTTGAATACAATGTACATGCTAATAACTTTCAAAATTCTATAAATGGCGGATGCGGCCAAGAAAGAATAGTGCACATCATTTCACTTTTGCATTAAATGTCAGGCCAATGTGAAGAAAAAAGCAGGAAAAAAATCTTAGTACTGTGGGCCCCTTCCCTTCTGGGCACCTAGGCTTCAGCTTACTCAGTCTAATGGGTAGCCTCTGAGAGGGTCATTGTAAACAGGTGGAAAATGTTTTTCGGCTTATTTTGAATATTTTCTTTCAAAAAGTTAGCAACGACATTTTTAAAAAATTTATTGCACATTTTATAGACGCAATCTTTCGGAACCTGTCTTTCAATTTTAACTGTACTGAACGGTATAGCCAATTTTGATTAAAACGAATAATTAAAAAATCAGAAATACAGTTGAAAATGTTTCTCCGCCAACTCTGATGAGTAAATGAGTTTGTACGCATGCGCACATAGTTCCTCCACCGGAAATAAAATTTTAATGAGACTTTTTAATGAGAGTAAGTTTCAGTTGTTAATTAATAACTAAAATAATTATAAGAATTTAAAATTTCTGAAGCTCAGGTACATTACGGGCCTTGGACTATCTTCACAAAATATGTGAGTTTCGTGCGTGCCGTAGATTTTGCTAACCATCGCATTCAGAGAGAGAGAAAGAGAAAGAAAGAGCGATTTGTTCTTTTATTAATATAGATGAATTAAAACTACGTAACGTCTTTCAGCATTGAAAAGTGTATTTAACTGTTTCCCAATCTTTCTTTTGATAACTTTATCATAAGAAGTGATATGAAAAGCAGACAAAGATTTCTTTAATCGATTTCATTTCGCCCGATAAAAGAAAAGTTCTAATGTTAAGAGCTTAGTAGGATACGTTGTTAGATTTTGCGATTAGTTTCCTTGTGAATATATTACTTACATTAATTCTTAAGATCAATAATTATGCTCGTGCAATAACTAATTAATTCATTGTTTCAGTTACAGGAATTACAGCTGAGCAAGATTTAACACTAGAAAGACGGAAAGTTTTACACAAGTTTTATAAAAAACATTTAACACCAGAATTTTTATTTAAAACTGTTTAAGTTATTTAATTAACCATTTTTTCCCTTGTTTCTTTTAAACATATTCTAGAAAGAAATTTATGGTTCGAACCGAAATATATTCACTCACAAAAAAAGGTAAGCAAATAAATTAAAAAGAAGTACAAAATATTCTCTTTTTAATAACCTAAAGCTTGTCAGCATATGACATTCACAAGCTAATGTTAAAAATCGAAGTGTTCTCTACAAGTTTACGTTTGCATTTCAGTATTTGTAAAGATTTTTTTTGCATAGGATTTCTGAGATGTGTGTCTAATATGATAATTTTGTACTTTTTCGATTTCTGTGGAGTTTCATTTCGAGCTAGTTTCGAAATTGAAAGTGAACTCAGAATTAAACTTCAAGAAAAATCGAAAAAGTATAACACTGTCATATTAGATTTGGATCTCAGGTATGATATTCATAAAGAAGTATTAAAGATAATAAAATGCATTGCGAAATTCATTAGGATTGGTTTAACATTAAATTACGATTGTTGTAATTTGAGGAGTTTTTCGCTTTTAATCACTGTTGTTGTAGAAAAACAAAACAGAGTGTGTATGCTGCAAACAAAATATATATGTTAAAGCGTGTACGCCTTAGCTTTACCTGAGTATCAGAGGATATACGGATATTTTTAAAAGTCTAGAATTTAAACGGTCCCCCTACACCCTACATCCTTTACTACAGCTTTGCTCTTAATACCGATATTGATTCATACCTAAAATAAATAATAGGTACGAAGTTTCTAAAAATCAAAATTTCCAAATGTTAATAAATATTTTAAAGCAATTAAAAGTGTTTGAAAAAAAAAAAAGGCTGAAATATCAGTTTATATTTATATATGCATATAAAGTTGTATACATGATATAACTATGAAAATTATATTTTTGTAATATATAAAGATTAGGTCATTAATGAAAAATCCTTTTTCATTCAACTTTTATTGGATTCATATTAAAAATAATCATCGTGTGTATATCTAAGGTCGTTTTACGCATCTTGTTTCAAACAATCTCTGTAGCACAACTGATTAGACAGATCCAATCTAAATGTCACCGCTTTAGATGCTTTTCGGCAAAGCAAGCCGGAGAAATTTACTAGAGGCAATAAACACGGTCCAATTTAGAGTATTAATAGAGTTGTCCCTAAATATTTATAGGATCTGGCTCCGGGCACATGTGTATGTTGCCCAACTTGAATTGAATTCTAGAAAATCCTTTCTTCTCCTCCCATCTGCGGTTTAATGACAATAAAAAAGGAGGGAAATCACAATGGCTCAAAAGATAAGGAGCTCAACCCTACTTGAGGGAAAGGTTCACTGTCCAGCAGTTGGATTGAAGTTTTATTTCCTTGACATGGAAAAGTCATTATACATAAAACACGCCAACTAGGGACTGCAAGTAGTGGTTATGTCACCTCAGATCTTGGGATAAAATAGTTATTTTCTTTTGCGGTGTAGGGGACTAATAATTAATGCCCAACAAATATTAGAGCTTGTTTTTTATTACTGGAAATTTGGGAAGTCAATAAGGCTGCAGGCACACGCTTGTTTTGCCAGCCTCCAACCGAATTCTAGGAAATTTTTTGTTTAGGACCTTTCTGCAGTTTATTCACAATAGAATGAGAGGATTCTACAATAGATCAGGAGATAAGGACCTCAACCCTACTTGAAGGAAAATTTTTGTTTTGCAGGACATCAGTCCCCTTCCTCTAAAAGTCATTAAAGATCAAAAACACAAGATCACCACAAGAAAAGAAGTCGATACTGATAGCAGTTAGAGGGTTCATCTGTTTACAGCTTAAGGGGATTGTGATTTCAGATCTGAACAATTAAATCAGAAAACGTTTTTGTTATAAAAATGAAATTTTAGATTTAATGAGTTTTCAACTCTCAATTTTAGTACGATTCCAGCTCGCAATGTAAGCAGAAGTATATTTTTAACTCTCAACATGCGAAGTATATATTCCAGAATTCAAAGCAAACAGTGTTAGATATATTTTGAATCAAAGCAGTTTTTTTCTGTATTTCTATTAGAGAGAGTTTTTCGTTGTTATTCATCATATCATAGTACTAACAATATAGTGCGATGTTCCACTCCAGTATTATTATTTATATTACACTATGAGATCCAGCAACAGAAAAATTCTTCTACTCATAATACTATGAACAATCAAAGGTATTTTATTTTTACGCATATATTTTTTTTCTTTTTGTATGCTTAATAATGATAATGCAGCTTTGGACTGCTGTGATCCATTTTATCCTTATACCTATTAAAATAAATTATTCAACTTAATCCTTAAGGTATCTGTCTACAATTAAAATGTCAATTTCGGTAAAAATTCACATTTATATGTATATATATATACACTATATTGCCATTGATTGTTGGACACTTGCGATTTTAGACATTTTGTTAATTATCTACAAAAATACATGAGGAATCATCTCGAAACTCTTAGTGTATAAATATAATAGTATAAGTCATACATCTCCGTGAAGATTTTTTCCCGAAACTCCATAGAGGACCGTCAACAAATTAAAAAAGAATGAATATCTTTTGAATAACCCTGTCAAAACTAATGTAGCAAAAGCGCTCAAACTCTAGATTATGTTTGAATGCCTTATTGTAATACGCCTTGTTCATTTTTATGCAAATAGCATGCATACTCGCAGAGTAATTAAGGTTTTTATAAAAAGAGTCCCAAATTTTTCCAAGTTTTTTCCTTATAATTTTCAGAGTTCTTAATGAAAAATATTTTTTTTTTCAGAAAATATGACAAACAACATTGCACACAGTACCCTGTAATCAGAATTAAAAAATAATGAAAATTGTATACAAAATGAGTTTGTTTACTAAATAATTTTTTACTGCGCATGCGTCAACGATATCAAAATTTCATTTGCATATTATGTTAGCTAAATGTATAGAGCAACTTTTGTGAAAGTCACAAAATCATAACTTGAAAATTCTGAAAATAATCGCCAATTGAATAAGTTGAAAATCCGTTATTCTCAAAATGAAGCAAAAACAAGAGGGGTTGTATCCATATATCCATTGATCAGTGTCAATATAGAATACACAATACGGGATGTACTACTACATTTGGATAAAATCCCTCATTTTTTTTTGCTTCATTTTGGAAACAACGGATTTTGTCCTTTTTCTATAGACGATTACTTTCAGAATTTTCAAGCTATGATTTTGAGACTTTTACAAACGTTGCTCTATACATTTAGCTAACATAATATGCAAATGAAATTTTGATATCTTTGACGCATGCGCAGTAAAAAATTATTTAGTAAACCTACTCATTTTTCATATAATTTTTATTATATTTTAATTCTGATTACAGGGTACTGTGTGCAATGTTGTTTGTCATATTTTCTGAAAAAAAATATTATTTTATATTAAGAACTCTGAAAATTATAAGTGAAAAACTTGGAAAAATTTGGGACCATTTTTATAAAAACCTTAATTACTCTGCGAGTATGCATGCTATTTGCATAAAAATGAACACAGTATATTACAATAAGGCATTCAATCATAATCTACAGTTTTAATGCTTTTGTTACATTAGTTTTGACAGGGTTATTCAAAAGATATTCATTCTTTTAATTTGTTGAAGGTCCCCTATGGAGTTTCGGGAAAAAAATCTTCACGGAGTTGTATGACGTATACTATTATATTTATACACTAAGAATTTCGAGATGATTCCTCATGTATTTTTCTAGATATTTAGTAAAATGTCTAAAATCGCAAGTGTCCAATAATCAATGGCAATATAGTGTATATGGAATGAACATTTACGTTTCTAAATCTGTTTTGATTTTCCTGTACGCCTATTAGAAATAAAATTAGAGCTATTAAAAAAAGCAGACGGCGTTAATTTAAAGCGAAGTTGATAACTTTAAATGCGTTTTCTGAAAAATTAGATTTTCATCGGAAAAAATTAAACGAATAATGCTCTAACTCCAAATTTTGTATCCTATAACCATGAAACATTTTGCGTAGCTTTTATGTTTCTAGAGTGTAATGAACTAAAGAATTAGCTCTATTTGATTTATTTGTTGATAAATAACTATTTTTATGAAGAATTACACGTAAAATTACTAAAATTTTCTATGTCATTTTATAAAATCCGCTGTATTTCTTTTAGATTTTCGTATACTGAGCAGTTTTTAGTTCATGACACTGAAGCCTATCTAATATGCATATACTGAAAAAATGTTAGTGTTAATTGCATTTTTTGCTTTTATAGAGCCGAAGCCGTTTTCATAAAAATAAATATAGTTTAAAAAAACTAAAAAACACGCTTTTTAAGTATATCAAACTAAAAAGTGAAAAAAAATAATTCGTACTATAAGCTGAAAACGAAAATAGATGAAAAATACTATATTACTATAAAATCATTGTTATTATAGAAATCAATTAATAAGCAATAAATAAAATTATCGTGGAAAAAAAGCGTGGGGTGCTCCATCTACCATGCTCCATCTATCAGTTCTTAAGAAGCACCCCACGCTTTTTTTCCACGATAATTTTATTTATTGCTTATTAATTGATTTCTATAATAACAATGATTTTATAGTAATATAGTATTTTTCATCTATTTTCGTTTTTAGCTTATAGTACGAATTATTTTTTCACTTTTTAGTTTGATATTTTAAAAAGCGTGTTTTTTAGTTTTTTTAAACTATATTTATTTTTCACTTTTTAATTTGATTACTTTAAAAGCGTGGTTTTTAGTTTTTTTTAAACTATATTTATAATTAATACAAAAACCAAATTAATCGGTTGGATAGTTTCAGAGTAATTGGTGAACATACATAGAAAAAAATACATACGCGTCGAATTGATAACTTCCTCTTCCTTAAAAATTGTAATACGGAATTTTTTTTTTAATTTTACATAGATGTAAATAATGTCAGGAGTGGGGGTTCGAACCCACAATCTCTTTCGAAAAACAGAGCTTCAATCCGGCGCCTTAGACCTCTCGGCCATGCTGTCTACACTCCATTCAGTGAACGTATTCAACACTTTTAATTAGCGAAAAATCACTAATTTTATTAGTTTTTGCCTAATTACTAAAAAAGTACTGAACCAATTTCGATGAAACTGAAGTGGTACCAATTCGAGAGCATCGTCTTTCATTTAACACCAAAACCAAGTTAATCGGTTGCATGGTTTCGGAGTAATCGGTGAACATACATAAAATAAGGGGAGTTGCAAACTCACAAACTCACAAACCCACAAACTCACAAACTCACAAACCCACAAACTCACAAACTCACAAACATACAAGTGAAGCTAATAAAAGTGTGGTAAAAATGCTAAAAAATGACCAAAATTCTTCAAATCAGAAGTGATTGCATAGATATTATTTATTGTTTTTTAATTTTTTTTATTCTGCGTTAAATTACACTGAAAAATATAAAAAAATGTGTCAAAAGTACAGTTTAAAAAAATGTATCCGATCGCAGTCATATGCTTTAAGGGGCCGCTTCACTCAAATGAAAAGACCCATTCGCTAATGCTAATCCTATGGAAGAAATTTATAAAAATATCTCGGTTGCATTTTAATATTTTTAAATGATTATTTTTGCATTGGATAGCTGAGATTCATCTGAATGCAGGCCGTTTTTCCTTTTTTTTTTTTTTTTTTTTTTTTTTTTTTTTTTACTTATGTTTTTTACGAGAACGCTTTCATTTTCAGAACCGGTTTGGAGAGCGAAATCACCCTCATAAAAAATATCTGTAAACAAAATCAAAAAAGTAAAAAACGGCCTGCATTCAGACCAATCTCAGCTATTCCATGCAAAAAGAATCATTTAAAAATATTAAAATGCAACCGAGATATCTTTATAAATTTCTTCCATAGGATTAGCATTAGCGAATGGGTCTTTTCACTTCAGTGAAGCAGCCCCTTAAGAAACTTTAAAATTGAAATGTTGCTTTCAATATGACATGTAGAAAAAGTAATTGAAACAATTTAAGAAAGGATTGAAGAATCAGAAAAAATGCTGAATTTAATGTTAAAGAAGTGTGTGCACTTCTATCATATTTTTCTTTTATTACCTTACTTACCTGTAAATATATTATATGGTTTAGTTTAATTAATTTTCTTTTCGTAATTATTGTAGCTGAAAAGTATGAGGATATCACTTTAAGTTAAGTTAATTTAGCTTTTGATTTACTTTTTCTCACCAATTTAATTATATGTTTCTATGTTTCTTAATGAATTCTTTACGTTAATTTTAGTCATAATTATTCATAGTTCGAACGTCATAAGATAATTGTAAAAAAATATATAGCGCATTCTTTAATTTGGCAGTGGGATCAGTAGTCAGAGCATAACACAGTCAAAAATGTGTTAAATACCAGTTCCTTGTTAAAAAAAACAATTCGCCTTCTTTAATCACTTTATATTATTCGAAGTATTTTCTTTACGAAAATACAGGTACTTTTCCCTGACCATTCGCCACCCGGTTTGGTTAGCTACTGACCACTTAATTTTTAACGTGATCGTTGATATTATTAATATTAATTTTGAAGCTCAAGATTACCCTATTACTAAACCGATAATTTTAACGATTATGATTACTGATTTTTTAAAGTAAAGTAATTGTAAAAACAATTTGATGGTGCTAAATGATAGATAGAATATGTAATAAATCCAGCTGTGAAAATATGGTGCTCATTTCTGTTTAGCAAGTAATTAAAGGCAAAAATAATATAAAAGAATGAAAACTAGAGCAGGTAGGAAATTTTTAAATAGAGTATTTTTCTATTGAGTATTTTTAAAAGATTTCTCACTTGTAAAAATTACAGACACAGCTCCTCGTACAAAAGAAACATTTCAGAAAATTAAGTGCAATCTCGTAGTTACCCGCGATTCTGAAAACCTTTCTAGTATCTGCAGAAACTTTTAAAAACTAATCAAACTAATAAGTTTTCGTTTTTGTTTTTTAGATTTTTTTTTCTCTTTTTAACTTCAAGTTTATTTTGAATTTTAATAAATGTTTCTACTAAGTCACGTATTTTGTTATTTATTTTTTACGAAGTAAACTCCAATAATCACTCAAACTGTTTTCTATTTCTTTTATGCCCAAATGATAAAAAAAAAAAAATCTGTTACAATCATTTTAGTACAAATTAAATGCAAAAACTTAAAAGTGGAATCAAAATTAAAACGTTTTTCTTTTCTTGTGACTTTTTAAAACATTTTTTGGACAATTTCAAAAAGTAGTTTCAATTTATAGAAATATATTTTTATCAAAAGAATAATCAACTTTGTTTTAACCATTAAAATATTTCTAAGTAATGTAAGTTTATATTGCGTTTTTTCTCTTAGATTTGTTCCGATCCAATAATATTTGAACTAAATCTAGTTTAACTTCGTTATCTTTTAACAAAACCTTTACCGCGTTCTTTATTTGTAAGTAATCGTGATATTAATTAATCGTATTTAAGACTTATTATAACTCTAAATCCTCGGTATAATTGGATTACATTATTCTTACAAAAGCCAATGTTCGTTGAATGACGGATGGATCACTCAATTATGTTTGTTCCCGAAGCTACGCAGTTCTCTGCGTAGAATGTTAGCCAAGTAATCCTTTCTATCTAAATTGATTGACTACTTCCTATGACTTTGCTTTTTTCTGACAACGGAAGGAAAGAGTTAATATTTAACTAGAAAAGAAAATTCGTACAAATCAGAAGTTTTGGATAGTATCAAATATTATTCGCAGTTTCTCCAAATTTCTAGCTTAGCTTATTATAATAGTTCGAATTAGTTATCGATTTATAAAATGCATTAAAATGAAATTTTATCATCAAATATTTTCTCCATACACAAAAGTATTTTGCATGGAACAATGACTGAAACAATGTCTAAACAAAAATAAATTACTCAATAATAATGTTCAGTTCAAAAAAAGCGGAACTGCTTGGCATTCATGATGTTGTATATAATTGAAAAAAGGTTCGAAGAGTGATGAATTAGTCAAAACTTTATGGTTATATCAAAGCTATAAAATAAAACTTTTGCTTTTCAAAAATTTAGTGTCGCCTCCAATGAAAAAAAATATATGCATATAAATATACATAGTATAAAACAATTTCACTTTAAAGGCTTAAAACACGCACTTTTTTCTATATAAAATGACGTTATATTCGCATCCACTTAAGAATTCTGCATTTATGATCCAGTCTTAAACAATCTGTATAGGAAACTATGCATAGGGCGTCACTATCGCGTAATAAGACACGAATTCCGCAAAAAGTGACATAATCATTCAAGAAACTATCCAAAAAAAGAAACAAAATCGAGTATCTTATGAGTTATATGCTTTTATTTATTTGTAACACTATTATAGACACTGATAATTAAATATAATTGAATATAATAGCTCTATGTAATATCAGAAATCATTCATTTAAGTCATTTCAAAATTCAGAAAATTTTATTACACGCGGATTAATAAAATGAATTATCTCAGTTTTTTGACAGAAATTAAGTATATGCAGCGAAAATAAGTCATACAATACAAATATTCTTTAAAATGTATTTTTGCAGGAGACGATAGTCTTGACATAGCACGTATTTTAATTACATTTTTTCAGTTGTTAAGAAAAAAGGCCAAGTAAAAGATTAGCAGGTCCTGGTCAACTCCTTGGACTTCACGTAACTCCATAGCCAGAAGTCTCATGGAGTGAGATCAAGGCTCCGAGGTGGTCATGCAATTGGAAAGCAGCGGCTAATGACATTTTCTGTTGTGAATTTATGTAGTAGCAGCTGCTGTACACTCAAAGCGATATGTGGAGGGACTATATTTTGCATGAATATGATTTTATCCAGGCTTTTGTTTTAGCTGAAGTGCCGGAATGACAGAGTTGTTTATTAGCATTTGGCGATATTTCTCTCCGGTAATAGAACAAGTTACAGGATAATTATAGTGTTAATAACCGATTTCTCGTACTTTTAAAAAATTGGATACATAGTGATTGACTTTATTTTCCATTTTTTGACAATATTAACAAATATTGGATAAATAATGATAGGCAATATACACTATATACAGGGTGTCCTGCAAATATTGAAATGTGCTTTAATTTTTTTACCTGTTGGAAATACAGGCAATATCAATTTGAAAAGTGTTCAAAATAAGTTACTGATTAAATTAATAAAATAGTCTTCCCAATAACGTTCGAAAGGTTACACTTCTTTAAATGTTAAACGGTTCCTTAGTCTTAAAAATTGCATTTAGACACATTTTCTCCGTGCTCTCACAAGTACAATAGTAAAAATTCCATTTTTTTCCGACCAAAATTCGCGGAGTTATGATACAATGAATTTTATGAAATTTTGGAACTTTGCGGCACTAGAAAATTGTCTGTTTGATTTCAGAACTGAAAAACTCTAATTTTTCCATGTTAAAGCTATTTTCATCCTGTATATTACACAAAAACTACGTACCGAAGGTTAACTATCTTAAAATTTAAAAAATTTGTACGTCTGAAAATGCACACCATTCCCTCTCCTGTCCAAAAAAAAATCAGAGAATACAATGATAAGAATTTTTAATTCATCTGAACAACCAGAAAAAGGGATGCAGATGAAAGACAACACCAAACAGAAAACTCGCAGCATAATCATAAAATACCCCAATGGTTGAGAAAACAGAATTAATGTAAAATAATCAAAAAGACATGCTCCAAGTTTGCACATTTTTTCTTAAAAAGTTCTTGACTTATAATAGTTTAAGAACGAGAAATGGAAAAGAAACTCATCATGCGTATTTAAACTTAGCTTAAAACTAGCAAAGATAGCCTCTTTATAAAATATTTAAATTATCTTTAAAAAATTGCAGGTGTGTAAGTAACTCCATTTTGTAGCTTAAATTTCCGATTCAGTTTAAATTTTGCTGTTTACACTTTCTTTCTGTACTATTTAGATGTCCATCAACTAATAAAACTATGCTTTTTCTAACATGCCAATTAAGAGTTTTTTCAAAATTGTAACCTCCATAACTTCAGGTTTTATGTCCTCTCGAAGAAGCCGTTAAAAAAATCCGTAGTCTGAAGCCGGTCCAGGCCTAAGCCCGGCCCTTACTTTCCACTGAAAGCTCGGCCGGTCCGGGCCGAGCCGTATAAAGCCTAGCCTTTTTTTTTTTTCATACCGTACTGGAACTGACTTCCTTCTTCCGAGGCCTGCGTGGATGAAATTTTCAGTCGCGGTCTCGACCCACCCGTATTAAAATCATTGTCTCTGGCTGACCTGATCCGTGCAAAAATCAGTAAAATTTGGCTAAAAGCAAAAATTTTTACAAAAAATGCATATATTTTTAAATTATCATTATTTTACAATTTAACTTTAAAATCATTTTTTACAAGATAGTAGATTTAGAAGCAGAAAAAAGATGTATTAATATTACTGAAAAAGAACCTGCCTATGACGTAATCCTGTCTTAAACGGAAGTATGTGTTGATCCATGCAAAATGAATACAATAATTCCTAAGACAAGAATAGACTACATTTACATCTCCGAAGAAGGGAATTTGTCTATCATGCATTTTTTTCTTTTCCGATGTGATTGTATCTTAGAAGTTTCTACTGTATAGAATGTTTTAAAGCTTCCAATACATAGAATATAGATTAACGATATTAAATGATAATTGACACATTTACATGCAAATACAGATTCATTACAAAATAAAAGTATCACAGCCTTTGGTTTTTCTTTAAAAATAAAGATTATAAATGCGAAAAAAAAAGCTATAATAAGTACTTTGGGTCAGAACTCCTGCATACGAAACAATTTTTAACCATATCGACGCAAAAAATGTGTTTTGTAGAAAATTCCGTCAGACCGGCTCGGGCTCGTGCTAAGATTTTAACTTTTTCCAGGCCGGGACGAACTTTTTTTTCTTAGGATCGGCTTGGGGACGAGCTGGAAACCTCCAGCATATTTTGAAAGCTGGTTTAACGTAAATTCTATACGCTGTTATTTTATATCAAAGAAGAGGTATTGGCTTAAATCGACTTTTAATAATGTACAATTTGTGGATGATCCCTATCTTGCATTTAAAATGAGTCAATGATTCGTCGTTGAGAGCACAGGTAAATGGCGGAAGCGAATTTTCATATCTCTGCGAGATTTTCAAATATCGAAATGATTTGTGTGTGTTTAATTCAGGAATGGATAAGGAAAATTTTCCTAACTGGACGTTTTACACTATGTGGGCCGTATAAAAATTAACTTTTTGCAATTTCTCAAATGAAGTTACAACATATTGTTTTGACGGCAACGTCAAATTGTTTAAAAATGTACATGAAGAATTTGTACTTGCATTCCTTGAGTATTCTTAAGCTCTGATGTTGCAGCAAGTTTAATTAGTATATGAAATTTTACCATTCCTGAATAATATGTAGTTAAAATTGGGACATATATAAAGCCGTGATTATATCCCAAATAATGAACCAAAGCATTAGGCATAAACATACAACATGACAATGTATATATTTTTAAACGTTTTTATTATTTTTTTATTTAGATAAAAGACACCTGCATTATTATTCAATATAAATATATTTTACAATAATATAAGAAATCAAATCATCACCTTATTATGACAATTTCAATAATAATTCACATAAGCTAAATATAATTTAATTGCCCTAAACTATGCCCTCTGATTCCCTATCACTAACAGCTTTAAATTTCAATTATTCAGTGCTTGAGAAAGTAACAAACAGTAAAAATCGCTTACCAGACAAAATTAAGAAGCACCGAAGGGACATCTCTGGAGTCATGCTGGGTGACAGGGCACGGACCGTAGCAACAGCTGCTGCAATCGGATTACTCCGCTGGCACTCACAAAATTTTAAAGTTTCGCGATTATCTAAAACTCCGTATCACTAAATTTTTCTAACTCTATTTCCATCACTTATCTGCTCTCTGCTATCATCTAATATGCTCCTTTTCCCAGTAACCCTGTCTTAATACCCTTTTCCTTATTATCATTTTTTCGTTTTCCCCTCCTTCACTCTTTACTCTATTTTTACGTACATAATCCAATCTTAGCTGCTTTCTTTATTTCCAAGATTCTTATTGGGTTCTTTTCTCACAAAGACCTTTCTAGCATTGGCTTGCGAACCCCTTCTTTAATATTTAAATTTGTTTATTATTACAGTTCCCTCGATACGTGACTCTCCTTGCCAAAACGTGATGTTTTTTTGCACCTGGATACTGTATCGAATTCATATTCTCTCTTCGATAACAAGTCTTTTAAATTCCATTGCTATTCTTAACTAGATTCCTGACCCTATTATTTATTTCTTATTTGAAAGACGGGTTCCAGTCTTATAAAACCCCAGCATTCCCTCCGCCATGGTGAGGGAAGTCACCTGTACAGAAAAAGAACCCTAGAAAAAGACTCCCTTTCAAAACGAAAATGAAATTTATTATAGGGTACACGTGTGAACACTTGAGCATTTTAACAAGGTACCTTTTTTCTACTTTTACGCACTTATAACAATAATCTGCTATGCAACTCTTTTTAATAAGACATCTTTATTTCCTATTCCTAAATGTGAAAGCTCAATTCTTGTTTCCCAGCTGTGCTGCGAACTTTTTATTTCTCTTCTACTATTATACTTTTTCTTTCATATTATTTTCCTACCTCCCCCCTTTTCTCTAATAATCTGGGGTTAGCGACTCAACAAAATATAGCAACTGTTTGAAAAAAGAAAAAATATATATATAAAAAAAAGAAAAATGCTCTGAGTTCAGGTGAATCAGAAAGCATAAATGGGCAGATTATTAATAATGTCGATGATCTATACAACAATGAACTTGAGAAAAGAAAATTAAATGTTTAATATGTGTAATATAACATAATACAATATTTTGCATAATAATATCAAACACTAAAATATATATAAAATAATAAGAATAAGAATCATAAAAACTTGTGCACATTTTATAAACTAAACAAGAAACATAAATATCTGGAATTGAGAAAAGGTTAAAACAAAATGTTTACCAAAATAAATATAAAATAAGTTTTATGTATATATATATACTCATATAAGTATATATATATATATATTTACGTATGTAAATTTCATTAGAATTTTACAAATATGTTTCCTGTCTAGTGAAAAAAAAAACATTATCAAAATTGTTTTTACCTGGAACGACAACAACAGGTTAAAATAGTAGAAAATAGTGTAATTACAATACATATTATGAATAAAGCTGAACCAATAAATTTTAGAATAAAAAATGAAGTAGAAAATTTTGGCAATGTAAAAAAGTCTAGCCAATTTGCCGTAGTAGGAGTGTTCATAGATCGTGTATAGTTCATGTTCAATTGGAGCAAATCTATGCTAGGCTCGTTTAGGCAAAATTTTATAGCTTGACATTGCACCAAAGTTGACGATTTTAGACATATTTTCTCAGAGTAACACTTTAATTCAGCAGAAAATTGAATAGTATAAGATTGGATTTCAGTCGTCAAACGGATGGCTTTTGTATGAATATTTATGTCCTGAAAATGAACACTGACTACACCAGCATCACACGTGCTGAGAGCTTTGAAGTTGAGTCGTGCAAGTATGGCGCATTTATAACAACCTTTCGTAGAAATTTCCTCTTCTGCAAATTTGGGACAAACGTTTTTAGCTTTTACTGACAATTTGTAGTTTGCAAAGTATAATTGAACGCGAATAGCTGAGGACAGCAATAAGGTTGATTTTAATTTGTCATCCTCTATTTGAAACAAATGTACGTCTCTTTCCAAAGGTAGTGCATGTTCCTGAGAGGATCTGAGCTGTGTAATTGCATCGGGTGCGTTTAGACATCTCAGAGTATCTTCAAAAAAGTCACAACTAGTCATATCAGGATCAAAAATGAAGTTTTTTGTGAAAGATGAATTCGCCTGAATTGCACCAATCTCTCCTGCTCTGGGAGAATTTTTATAGCTTACCTTTTCTAGGTAAGCTTCCGACTTTTTACCTACCCGTTGAATGAAATAATCTTCCATATGTAATTGGGCCTGGTCATAAGCTCCTAAAATCGTAACTTTAATTCCAGTTTTTGTGAAAGCTGAATCAGTAACCGTTACTCGAGAAATTGTATTATTTTCATCATGTTTGAGGGAAATGTAATATTTACAAGTATGACCTCTTATTTTAGAAACTTCATAGCTGTATAACAAGTCTGGTTCGTACCACGTTCTATAAAAGGCACATGAAGAACGGAAAATGTAACACCCCGTTCCTGGTCCTGCTTCCAAACAAGCTGAGATACCTGGATAGTCTCTACTTTGAGGTGTCTCCGCTTCAAAATTTATGCCACCTCTACCAACATGCCTTTTTATGCAATGAACACCACGACCACAGTATTCGTTGAAGACACAGGATATTTGTGAAATGTGATGAGTTGTGACTGGAAAAGTGAAATATTGTCTTTCCGTAGTAAAGTCACATTTTACTGCGTCTAACTTCAACGTTAACGAAAATAAGTGATTGTTATTTTTGTCCGTGAACCACAAACATGATTCGGAATGCAGTGTAGGAAGGGTGATTTCAGAAGTTGAA
Source organism: Maratus speculifer (assembly GCA_964019185.1). Taxonomy (NCBI): domain Eukaryota; kingdom Metazoa; phylum Arthropoda; class Arachnida; order Araneae; family Salticidae; genus Maratus; species Maratus speculifer. The sequence continues at coordinate 202,246,791 of OZ025293.1, read as the reverse complement.
TGTAATTGACACGAACGTGTGCCATCTTGAAGCGTTTCACAGGTTTTCAGTTCTGAATTAATAATTGCATGAGTGTTACAATCAGCATTGGATACTGTGATGAGGAGGGTACAAGCTAACAGGACTATCTGGAGTGATGTAAAATTGGAATTTTGTGAGTTGTGAGATTCCAAATATCCATAACCCTTTAGCAATGCATGTTTGATAGTATTGCCGAAAAAAGCTCCTAATAAAAGTAAGCATCGAGCCATTAATTTGATCACTTTAAGAAGCATGAGTAAAATCATATATATTATATGAAAAATATAAAGAATTTTAAAAGTATCAAAATTAAAATTGAGAAAGTTATATAAGCTGTATACCGTATTGGTTTAGGTAGACATTGAAAATGTGCAAGTACTTCAAAACACATTATACATTGTCTTAATTGACAAATGTTTTTACCCGAGACATGGATTAATCCTGATATTGTGATCCCACTAGTGTGCAAATAAATAATTGTAATGTCTGTTTTGTAAGCAAGGAGTTCAAATGGAATTTTTATCATGAGGTCTTTTGGAACTGTGAGTACAAATTCAAAATCATTAGTTCGTAGGATTACTCTTCCTTTGTCAGGGAGGGTTAAAATGGGGTCATCAAACTTTACAGTCAAGTTGTGCTGCCTGAAGTAAGCCGTTTCCCCTTCTAGTAATTTACGGGAGCGTGGGTTGGGCGTAACACTTGTTCTGTTGTCGAATATACAGACTTCCCATGTAATTAAGTCCGGGTCGTAAAACGTTTCCAATTCTGTTATTGCTAAGAGTTGTGGTTTTTGATGCGTTAAAGAGCAGAAACAAGCTTTATTTTCTGTACAGTTTCTTAGACTACAAAAGTCTTTTGTGCCCGAGCAATCATTATCACATTCACATGGTTGGTCTCCATTGAAGCAGTTATATGCAGTGCTATTGGTGGCTATTTCGTCTTTCAGATGTCGCAAGATGAATGATGTAGGGCGTAACAGCCTGAAGTCCCTGGACAAGATGAAAGATGATTTACTCACAATGCAATGTGAGCAGTCGTGAACTTCGCAAGAATTAGGTGGGATGTTGATCTTTGAAGCCAAATGTCTACTTAAAGGTTGACATGAGTAAATGCCTGTAAAGTGGCAAACTGTCCCTTTGTGTTTTCTAGCCAAACTTGTACACAACAGTACTGTAATAAAAGGAAAGCAAATTTTCACTATTAGTTCCTCCCCAGCACCAAATAATTGACTTAAATAACTTTAAATGAAATAAATATGCTGCATTTAGTTATTTTTACTTTGATTTCTAAAGAATGTATAATACCGAAAATGGAGTAATAACAATAACTTCAAGATTTTTTTTTTTAATTAGTTAATAGGAAGTACCCTTTTAACCCTATTAATACAAAATTTAAGCAATAGATATATACATAAGGAGGGAGAGATGGAAAAGAAAAAGGTTGAGAAGAAAACAAATAAAGTAAACATAACAAAATATGTATTAGATTATGATATACATACTTTCTTTCCTAGAATTCGAATACATATAATGATGTTTTATACATATAAGTTAGAATATTTGGTCGAGTATGAAAAGAAAAAAAATATTTATTCATTTATTTAAACATCTAAAGTATGAATTCAAGAAAGATAAGGAAATATTTTAGAGTTTCAGAATTTCCTTCTTCAATTTATGTTAATTTCAATTTATTTTATTTATCTATTTATTTATTTAATTTTATTTTATTTTATTTTTATTTTTATTTTTATTTTTATTTTTATTTTTATTTTTATTTTTATTTTTATTTTTATTTTTATTTTTATTTTTATTTTTATTTTTATTTTATTTTATTTATTTATTTATTTATTTTTTTTTTATTTACTTTTAAGAATTACAACTTGTAATTAAATGTTTTAAAGAGGATAAAATGAATACAAAAACAACAATAATTCGCCCGCAAATTATTGCCGAGTTTCATTCAAAATTAAACTTGAAGAAAGTTAATCTAATCACATTTGATAAAGAAAAAAAATTGACTGAGTTTCACCCGTGCACTATAGTAAAACAGTGTCAAGATTTATAATCATATTTAATCAAGTTTTATGTAGTTCATTTATCTGAATTTATTAATTATTCCTTTATTTATTTATATATATGTATTTATTCTTAGATAGATCTAATGAATCATTCATTTAATTACGCCTTTATGTTATGTTTTAATTTGCATATAATAATTCACTATTTTAATAAAACTTAATTATTATTTATTAACCAAATAATAAAATTTTATTAATAAACTCCACATATGCATACAATTAATGTCCATCATATATGGCCGTAATTCCCATGATCCATATCAACAAAGCATGACATCAGTATCGAAGTATTAATGAGAAATATAATAAATATAATAAAGTACACTACTTATATGAAAAGTTGTTATATTTTTGTCAATATATGATGTAATAAGAAACAATTCAAGCATTAAATGAAGTTTTATGTATATTTATACCTTTTTTTTTTTAATCCATATATATACATATATATCTGTACATTTTGTTATTTTGTAAGTTTTAACGCAAAATCAAAAATTTTCTCCGCATAATAATCGACAGGTTGTCTTTGTCTAAAACTATATTGGGTATTCGATATTTCAGTATTCGCAGAATCATGTTGTGAAGTTTGATCCACATCTGGAGTATAAATTTCGGTATCTTGCGAATCATCTGACGAATGTGGACTTTGAGGATTCGCCGAAGTGCTCCCTGTACTAGGTAATTCTCTTTCCTCCTCTACATGTAGCTCATTCTCTGCTACAAAAGAAGTTTCTCCACTTTCTCTGTTCAAAATGGGCGGTTCCGAAAGAATGAAAGGTAATAATTCATGGTTTTCAAATACTGCATGTGGTTTGGGGGTGTTCGTATCCTCATTCATATACATGTTTTGTGTGTATTTTGAGTCTTGAATGATACTATGAAATAAATCTAATTGCGGATTAAACGACTTGAATGAACTTTCATCTCTTTACCCCTGTTATCCATTGCATGTACTATAGAATAATTAACATTATTGTGCTTCTTTACGATTCTCATTGGACCTACATAGTTTCGTAATTTGAGTATTTTGTTATTTCGATCTTTTGCGGGATTATATAAATATACGAGTTCTCCTATTACAAAATTCCGAAATTTGGCATTTTTATGCTGATATGTTTCTTGTCTTTCTGCCGCACTCCGAATGCTTTCTTCTATTTTCTTGTTTGTATATTGAAGTTGGCTGATCTTTTGTTCAACAAAATCAGTATATGAAAAATAATCTTTGTTGTTGATCTCATTGTGTAAATCGGAAGGTAATAACGGATCGTAAGCCAGATGTAAAAAAGCAGGTTTTTCTCGTGTTGCCGAATGTATTGTGGAGTTATAAATGAGAGAATAATAATTCACATATTCATCCCATTGTCCAGTATTTTCTGCAAAAATTGAAAGAGATTTTTTTATATTTCTGTTGAGAGATTCGGTGGCACCGTTAGTTTGTGGATGTAGGGGGGTTGTGAAAAGCTTAACAACGCCCAATCGTTTACATAAACGCTTAAATAAATCCGCGATAAATGAATTTCCTTTGTCACTCAATAGTTTTTCAGGAACACCGAAAATACTAATAAAATCCAAAAACTTTTCCGCAGTTGTATGTGCTGTAAGGTCTGGTACTGCATAAAGTCGCAGATATTTTGTAAAATGATCTAAGAAAGTTAAAATGTAAACATTTTCTTTATTTGTTCTTTTAAAAGGGCCTACATAGTCGCAGCTTAAGTAAGCCATGGGTCTACTAGGAATAAAATTTCTCTGTATTGGGATGGGTTTTTGTACATTTGGAGATTTGAACGTATTGCACTGTATACATGATTGAACATAATGTTTTGTATCAGCATATAAATTTTCCCAATAATATTTTTCACGAATGGCATTATACGTTCTAATAAAACCGAAATGAGATATATGTTGTGCAGCTAAAATATGTGCTTTATATTTCTCTGGTATAACTATTTGAAGAATATTGGATGATTTCCGAAATTTCGGTATAAATGCAGAATGCATGAGTAGATCGTTTTTTATTAAATAATTAGGAAAATTAAGTTTGGCTTTATGAGGATTATTTTTTATTTCTTGAATAATTTTAGATGTTTTAGAGTCTGCTAATTGTTCTCTTTGTATATCTAGGATGTTAGGAAGATCAATTTGTATAAAATTTACATTTACACTAGGAATATGTGATGAATTCGCTCTTGTATCTTTGTCATTTTCTTGAATATCATTGTTGAATTTTTTTATTGGAAATGTTTGTTGGTCATTTTTGTCATTTAATTTGGCTTTTGTATATATAAGTATATATGCCTTTTGGTTTAAGACTTCTGTTATATTGACCTTTATTACTTTAGTATCGTCTAAAAGATACCATGTGTTTTGAGGTGTTTTGACATAAGTAAAGTAATGGCCTGATTTGTCATCTTTGCCTGAATGCACAATGATCGCTTGTAAATTGTACCAAATAGGTATTCCGTGAGATTTTTGTAAATAAGGACGCATGTTTAATTTTTCTGGATACGATATATGATTAGTAATTTTTGTACTAGATTTTCCATCAAAAGCAAATCTTTTAAATTGAAAAGTGATTACTTCAGAAGTTTGTGCGATTGAATTTTCCTTTTTAGCACTAACTTTAGGAATGTTACATTTACAAATATATTCTTGATCTAAAATCTCTGGTTTCATAAAATTATGCATAGCGTCTTCCAACGATTTAACGTTTTGCGTTATATCCAACATGAAATCTAAATTTTGATCGTATGTGAAATTTGTCTTTTTAAATTGCAAACAAGTAATTTCACTTCTAATGTTACTTCCAAAAACTTCTGTAATAGACTGTGCATCTCCTTTGGAATTTAATGATTCCTTTATTCCATTTATAATGTATCTCAAAAATTCATGGGCGTCTTGTTGCTGATTAGGCACAAATTGAGGTGCTATATTTATTAGATTTTCATATAATTCAATGGGCGCAATAATTTGATCGGGGTTTTCTACAATTAGATTAATGAGACGACGTAACGCACATGCAAGACAAAATCTTGAGTTTTTACAATATTTTTCGTGTAATTTGTCACTAAATAAACATTTTAGAAAAGGCGTACAATGAGTCAGACATTGGAGAACAGCATTCATGTAACAGGAAAATCCCAAGTTTTCTAAACCGTTAATCGTATATGCTAAATTATTTTCTTTAATAGAAAATTCTTCATTCGAACTTATTTCTTTACAATTTTGTGTGTTTTCATTGAATAAACTAGGCTCCGCTTGAGAATGCGTAGAATTTTCTAAATCCATAAGAATGTGTGAATTGATTTCACTCTTATTTATATGATTGTTATTTGAATAACAAAAACTTGGAACATTTAAATTATTACTTTTTTGAGTAAAATTTTCACAATTTGAATGTACATTTGATGTAGAGTGTTTTCTTTTTGAAACATTTTGTGTAAAATCATTTAAATGTGAAGTAGGACGCATAGGATCTTTTTGTGGAGAGAAAGAATTTTGATGAGTAATATTTTGCTTGTGTGTAGAGTTGTGTGTGAAAGAATTACTTGATGAACTTGTGCGAGAATTTTGTATTTGTTTATTTGTTTGACTTGCTGTTTCTTGGGGAAAATTTAAGAGTTGCGTTTTTCCGTTCGATTCATTTCGTTGTTTACTCAAATCTGATGCACTATTACTGAAATCCCTAGAAAGTATATCCGCCACTATATTCTCTTCTGATTTAATTAATTCAAACGTATACTGATAGTCATTTAAAAAAGCTATCCATCGAGCAACTCTGTCACTAATTGATTGTAAATTACTAAGTTTAGTGAGAGCGGCATTATCACATCTTATCGTAAATTTTCTGCCATAAATGTAGTATTTAAAATATGCTATGGCCTGAACAATAGCCATGAGTTCTTTCTCGAAAATAGTGTATCGGCATTGAGTTGGATTTAATTTTTTTGAAAAATATCCAATCGGACGAATGATACCATGCTCATCTTTCTGGCCTAACATCGCACCAAGAGCAAAGTCGCTCGCGTCGCAAGAAAGAAAAAAATGTTCCTCAAATTTTGGATGAATTAAAATTGGTGGTGAAATTAATTTTTGTTTCAAAGTATCAAATGCTAACTGCGTTTCTTCCGTCCATTTGAATTTCTGATTTTTTTTTTAATAAGTTCGTGAGCGGTGCAGCTAATTCTGAAAAGTTTTTAATATGTTTTCTATAATAGCTTACTAAACCATGAAAACGACGAACTTTCTTAACTGTATTAGGCACAGGAAAATCTTTTATTTTTTCAAATTATCTTGAAGTGGTTTAATACCTTGAGAGGATATTTCGTGACCCAAAAATTCTGTTTTTGGCAGCAGAAATGAGCATTTTTCCGGATTTAATGTGAGTCTGAATTCTCGGAAACGCTCAAATAATTTCCTTAACTTATAAATCATATCCTCTTCATCTTTCGATGGGACACAAAAATCATCAATGAAATTCGCAATGTTTAGATCAATTATGGGGGCTAAAATCCTATCAGCTAATTCAGAGAAAACTTCACTACTCAATGATAATCCTTGTGGAAGACAGACATAACGATAAGAACCAAAAGGGGTAGTGAAAGTGGTCATATCTCTGTCTTTTGCTTGTAATGCTACTTGCCAAAATGATGAGGATAGATCTAAATTTGAAAACAATTTAGCCTCACTTAATTTTTCTAATAGATGACTAATTATAGGTAGTTTATATCGAGGATATTTAAGATGTTGATTTAATTTACGAAAGTCACAAACCAGTCTCCATTTTTGTTTCTTAGGATCTGAACTGGGATTCTTTTTCTTTACCATAATAATTGGAAAACTAACATGACTATTCGATTTTTCAATGATATGAGCTCGTTCTAGTTCATTCAACTGTGTTTTTAATTCTGCTTTCAAAATATGGGGCAATGAATATGGACGTGACGACGGTAGTTTATCGTAATCAACTTCCATTTTTGGCTTAATGTTATATGTGCGACCAATCATGTATAAGTTTTTACTAAAAATATCCGCAAATTCAAATATTAAGTCCAATAAACGCGATTTAATTTCAGGTTTTAAATGTTAGATTAAAATCGGATTCTCGTAATTCTTGACGTCTTAATCTTTTTATTTCCTCTATATTTCGATAATCATAAACATCCGCATTTATGTTTTGTATATTTTGATTATTTTCACATCTCCAATCACTAGAATTAGCATTATTTTCATTTAAAATTTCTGTAGTTGTGTTTCCTATGACTAAAGTATTAGTATCCAAACACACTTTAATTTTATAGTTTCTCAAAAAATCTAATCCAATAATTGCATCATAATGCTCAGATAATTTATTATTAACAACATAAAATTTGTGCATGTATTTTCGAGTGTCTAATGTAATTGGTAATACCGTATAATGTGTAATATTTAAGGTAGCACCTGATATTGATTTTACTGTGACGTTTGCATGTTTTAGAATAGCATTTTTATCTTTAATTCTTCTATAAGTGTCAACATTTACCAAACTGATAGCTGCCCCTGTATCTAACAAAAACTTTACATAAAGTCCTGCTAATTGTGTTCGAATTATTGGCAGATTAAAATTGGTTTCCTTTTCCGTTAAAATTTGTGTATTTACAGAGATTTTCCTATTCCTTTTAACAGCGCTTTCATCTCCTGATACAACTGTGAAATTCCTTACAATTCGGGGGAGTCGCGAATCAGTAATATTTATTTGTCTGATCTCCCCCTCTGGTAGTTTAAAGGAAGCTTGCGAGAGTTTTGCTTGAAGCGATTTTGACGATTGTCATTGACCCTGCTTGTATTGTTATAACTAGGAGTGGAATCATGTCGCGAAAACTGTCTATGCGGGTTTGATCTTTTGTAGAAGCAAAAATATGAAGCATGGTTATTTCGTCCACAATGTTTGCATGCAGGAAAAGATTTTGTAAACCTGAAATCTTTGTTATTATGTGGAGATTTTCTGTAATTTGGAGAGTGATTTGGTGTACCTTGAATGTGAATTTGGTTGTTTCCTTTTAGTTTTTGTACTTCATTTGAAAGCGTACAAATAGAATCATATGTTTGTTTTGCATGAGCTTCGAGTAATGATTTAATTTCTTTATTTGAGTCTTTTTCTGACACAGAATTTATGGAATTAGATATGTGAGAATTTTCATCATATTGAGGAAAACAAAATTTGTTAGCTTCTAAAAGTTCTACGAAATCTAATGCGGCTTGAAATGATTGTGGATCTTTCATTAGTGTGGGGTGTTTATATTCAGGTAGAAGCCCCTCCAGAAATTTTGATAATTTAGATTGCTCGAATAAAGTCTTAACAGATGGATTGGTTAAATCCGGATTGTTAAAGAATTTCTGTGTTACAAGTGAAATTCTAGCAGCATAAAGTTTGATTTGTTCACTTGGTTGCATACGGCAGTTTGAAAATTGTTGTTGGCGAGTGGCCAAACTAACTTTCTTGTCAAAAAATGCTAAAACTTTAGCTTTAAAAGTCTCATAATTGTCTTCCTGACATAAATCGGGACAATTTATTAATTGTGAAAGTGCCTCTCCTCTCACACGAGATTTTAAAATCATTAACTTTTCTGGGTCAGTGCATTCAATTAGCGTTGTAAATTTTTCAAAGTTTTCAATGAAGAAATTAGGGGTGACTGCCGACGCGTTGTTGAATTGTGGGAGTATGTTTTGTAACGCCACAATTTTTTGTAATGGAGTATTTACCGCCATTACGAATAGATTTGGCTAATGATGAATATTTTATATACTACTAAAATACTTTTTTTATGAATATATATGAATAATGACATGTGAAATATCATACATAGAAAATAAAATTAGTACAAATAATTTCATTTTTAAAAATTATTAAACTTTCTATCATTCCGAAACTGTTTGATTAATAAATTTTAAAGTATAAAATAGGTTTTTATATTTTGTTTAATCACACTACAGCATAATAATAAACACATTTATAGATATAAAACAGAAAATATTGAAAGTAAAGGAATTAGTATATGAATTAAAAACATGATTTGAAAGTATTATGTATCGTTCAGATGTTTTCCTTTCTTTTTATTTTACCAACTCCAATAAAAGGGAAAATTATTATAGAATTAAATTTCTTAATAATAGAAGTAAATAGCAATAAGACAAAATATGTTGTCATGTATGCAAAATAACACTAAAAGAATAACAATAAGGGAAAAAAATAAAAGACTTGCAAAATAAGTTCTTATAAAATTGAATTAAGAAATTTTTTTATATATTAATACTATGCTCCATTTTTGGTATTTATACATTTTAGTCTTAAAATAGGTGATGATTGTCAGATAAATAAGTAGTTCAGATACACTACACCTGAAAAGGTGTACCTGGTATTTTTGGCACCATTGTTTTGACGGCAACGTCAAATTGTTTAAAAATGTACATGAAGAATTTGTACTTGCATTCCTTGAGTAATCTTAAGCTCTGATGTTACAGCAAGTTTAATTAGTATATGAAATTTTACCATTCCTGAATAATATGTAGTTAAAATTGGGACATATATAAAGCCGTGATTATATCCCAAATAATGAACCAAAGCATTAGGCATAAACATACAACATGACAATATATATATTTTTAAACGTTTTTATTATTTTTTTATTTAGATAAAAGACACCTGCATTATTATTCAATATAAATATATTTTACAATAATATAAGAAATCAAATCATCACCTTATTATGACAATTTCAATAATAATTCACATAAGCTAAATATAATTTAATTGCCCTAAACTATGCCCTCTGATTCCCTATCACTAACAGCTTTAAATTTCAATTATTCAGTGCTTGAGAAAGTAACAAACAGTAAAAATCGCTTACCAGACAAAATTAAGAAGCACCGAAGGGACATCTCTGGAGTCATGCTGGGTGACAGGGCACGGACCGTAGCAACAGCTGCTGCAATCGGATTACTCCGCTGGCACTCACAAAATTTTAAAGTTTCGCGATTATCTAAAACTCCGTATCACTAAATTTTTCTAACTCTATTTCCATCACTTATCTGCTCTCTGCTATCATCTAATATGCTCCTTTTCCCAGTAACCCTGTCTTAATACCCTTTTCCTTATTATCATTTTTTCGTTTTCCCCTCCTTCACTCTTTACTCTATTTTTACGTACATAATCCAATCTTAGCTGCTTTCTTTATTTCCAAGATTCTTATTGGGTTCTTTTCTCACAAAGACCTTTCTAGCATTGGCTTGCGAACCCCTTCTTTAATATTTAAATTTGTTTATTATTACAGTTCCCTCGATACGTGACTCTCCTTGCCAAAACGTGATGTTTTTTTGCACCTGGATACTGTATCGAATTCATATTCTCTTTTCGATAACAAGCCTTTTAAATTCCATTGCTATTCTTAACTTGATTCCTGACCCTATTATTTATTTCTTATTTGAAAGACGGGTTCCAGTCTTATAAAACCCCATCATTCCCTCCGCCATGGTGAGGGAAGTCACCTGTACAGAAAAAGAACCCTAGAGAAAGACTCCCTTTCAAAACGAAAATGAAATTTATTATAGGGTACACGTGTGAACACCTGAGCATTTTAACAAGGTACCTTTTTTCTACTTTTACGCACTTATAACAATAATCTGCTATGCAACTCTTTTTAATAAGACATCTTTATTTCCTATTCCTAAATGTGAAAGCTCAATTCTTGTTTCCCAGCTGTGCTGCGAACTTTTTATTTCTCTTCTACTATTATACTTTTTCTTTCATATTATTTTCCTACCTCCCCCCTTTTCTCTAATAATCTGGGGTTAGCGACTCAACAATATGTCATTAAATTTTGCATCTTTTTTATGCAATTGGTAGTATGTGTTTAGGGCAATATTTAAGGAAATAGTCTATTGCTTAGATCTTTTTCTATCAACTTGAATATATTAAGAATAATCGCTGAATTAAATGCTCTAACTGATAACTATTTGTTTCAAATTTATTAACTCACTGTTATCGATAAAATAGTCAAACGAAAAAGTGAGATTTAAATCGTATTTTATCAGTTTCTATCTGTTCGGAATTTATCATATTTTATCTAATCTTACGATTTCTGTTTGTCATATATCTGTAAATGATTATGTTATAAAAGTAAGAACAAATGAAATGATATCTCATCGTCATCATTTGTTTTATAAAAAGAGTAGAGCTCGTTTCTTGACCACCATATAAATTCTTGAAAAAAAATTATGGAATACTTTGCTTTCCAATTTTGTCTGTTATGCTACACACTTACATTTATTTGTTTTAATTGTAATTTTTTACATGCATTGCTATATAAATAGTACAAATAACTCGTAAAAATTCTATAGCTATGCAAATGCAAAACATTTATATTTAAAATATATATATATATATGATACTGAAAAATTGACTAGAATAATGAATAATAATTTTTGCGAATTTAAAACGATTTATGATCGCACTTTAAAAAATTATTTTTCTTATAAAAATTACTAAAAGTTTCTTCAATGTTAGCTTCATGTCATTTCCTGAAAACAGATATTGCTACATATGCTATGTATTATGTGAAAGGTGTAAATCGTTCAATAACACTATACAAAAGAAAAAAAAAATTAACAATGTGCATGTAACAGCCTATTTTGATCTTATCCACTTGAGAAACTGATAGAAATAAAGTATCCGAATAGTTATCACAAAGAACTTTGTTATTAGTGATAATTATAATGCAACTAAATAGCATTTTTTATTATTATTAATTTATGTTATTCACATTGCTACAAAACTGCTATGAACCACTAATTTTATTAAAACCACTAATTTCTAATAGTAATGCTCGCCTTATTTAATCGCAGAAATCAATAATTAAAAAGAAAAGGATAACTGATAACTATTCGAAAATAATGGTGTAGAAAAATGGAAGCTATTAGCAGCTATAAGTTTATATACGTTTATTAATCTACGCTTGTTTAAATTAAACGTACCACACAAACTGCATTTTTCAAATCAATATAATATGTAATTTTGATAATTGTTTTCAGATTGGGGAATATTATCGTCATCTTTCTGACAAAACAATATGTTACATAAGTGTAACCCTTCTCTACAATGAGATAAAACTGCGTTTGATTTTTTAAGTCTCTTTTTTTTCCCACAACAAGAACAGCTGATTATGTAGCATTTGTTCTTGAATATCTGCCAAAACTAAATATTCATCTGTTGCTAAATATACTGCTTCTTATTCTTTTAGATAGTATAAGTGTGTTTACTTTCCGAAAACTTTATTTTGTGTGAAATGAATGTAATTTTTATTCATTGAATTGTATATATTTTTAATCTTTCTCTTATATTCCTGAATATTTATTGGCGTTTTTCTGATGCTTCAACTTTTTTATTTTCCTTTGTTATAAAGGCATGTATTTCAACATTATTTTTCGACCTTTTTTATGGCGATGAAGCTAATTTATATCAAATGAAATAGGTAAAAAGAACCTCCCCCCCCCCCCCAATATTCTATTGCATTTTTTTTAAAATACAGTCGAGTCTCTATAACGAAACTCCATACATCGAATTTCTCTATATAACGAATTTTTAGTAGGAACGGTCCCCTTTTCGCATGATTACATTAAAAACAGTATCTATATAGCGAAATATCTATCTCCATATAACGGATTTTTTCATGAATTGGTCTTAATTTATTCAGTTAGCTTCGAAATCATATGGAATCCATTTTCCATCACTTATTTTTCATTTATCGTCAGTGCTGACTCTTTTATATATATATATTACGTCTTTCCTTGTTCTTTAAATCCAACGAATTCATCCCACCTCCCGCACACCTTTCCACATCCTTCTCAAAACAGAGTCAATTGGATTGATACACATGTAAGAGAGAAATCAATGAGAGGCACGTAAGAGAGGCCTTCAAATGGAAGAAAATGTTAACTACAAAACTACAATTTTTCATTCCTGGCTAAAATTTGAGGGTTTTTTTTTTTTTTTTTTTTTTTTTTTTTTTTTTTTTTTTTTTTTTTTGAGAGCGTAACAATTTTAAAAACAAAACAACAAAAAATTACAGATTTTTTCGTCTGAAATTCATCCAAGACTTCCTTATTTGATTTTCATTAAGCTTTTAAATAAATGTCTATTCTCTTTTTTTTTTTTTTTTTTTTTTTTTTTTTTTTTTTGAAACAGCTTAAATAATTAAGAAATAAAATGTTAAGTTAATATTTACTTTTAAACATTTCAAATTCTTAATTCAAAAGATCAAAAATAATATTTATTCAAATTTTACATATTAAATACGATTTTTAACATCATTCTCTATACATCGAATTTCTCTATATAACGAATTTTTTACTGGAACGGTGGATTTCGTTATATAGAGACTCGTCTGTATTTACATTCTCTTTCTTCTCCCTTTATTTAATCCGCATTTCTACCAAATTTTAAATAAATAAATAATAATCACAAAGCGATTGGCACAATAAAAAACAAAAATTTTCTGCGAAAATGCCGAAACCACCATGGAAACCCACCAGGTAATATAATCCTTTCTGGCACAAAAAAATTCTGTTCGTAAAAGGATGAAATGATTGACTGAAACCGGAATTTACAAACGACTTCTTTTAGAAATTAACAAGTTGGAAATTGCACGTGAAGCGTAGAAAATGAAACGCGTTCGTACGATAAAGAAGTTTTTAAAATATCACTCTCATATATCAATCTCATTAAATTATAAATAATTAAATACAATTAAAATGCGCACCAAACAATGTTTTCCCTATCCCATTATGTAATGGAATACTTTTGAATGGCCTTGTAAATCAATAACAAATATTCTTTGCACCACAGATTATGCAAAATGTATATTATAATATGTACTTTATAGATGCATATCAATTTTATTATGTTCGAATGAGTGTAACACCATTAAAATGCATTTGAAACATTTTTCCCCATTGACGTAACGGAATACTTTTGATTGTCCTTGTAATTGAACTATGGATCCGATTTTGATAAAATTTGAAATAACTCGACAAAATTATGTAATAATTATGTATTTTAAATTTCAAACAATTAAAATGCATTTGAAACTTTTTTCCCCATTGATCGTAATGTAATGGAATATTTTTGATTGTCCCTGTAATTGATCTATGCATCCGATTTTCATAAAATTTGAAATGACTCGACAAAATTATGTAGTAATTGTATATTTTAAATTTCAAACGATTCGGCTGAGTAGTTTTTGCGTTGATATATCCGGACAGACGGAAAGACTGAACGACAGCTATAGGTGCTACGTATTTACATAATTACGAACGCACCTAAAAACTCGTTACTTCCCGCTTTCATTGTAAAAGCTAAATTTTATTAAAAAAATTATTTTATTATTCTTCGTGCCATTAGGAAGTTTGGAATAAAAATTAAGTAGTCCCAACGTGGGATCATTGCCCCGAATATGGTTAAGGTGCTCAGAATCTTTCATTATTCTTACCAGTCATTTTTTATTGTAAAGTTTACCTTTGCTTACTTATTTACTTATTCAATCAGAGCATTTTTGCGGGGTTTTTTTTTTTCGTTTTCCTGTAAGAGCTGGTTTTTTCAGAATAATATTAATACGATACTTTTTCGTCAATCCCTATTTTTGTTAAATTTGTTTTTGCTTTCAGAGTTGGTCCTATCAAAAACTTGTCGAAATAAAAGTCGTAGATAATATTAAGAATATCCATAATAAATGAATAAATAAAGCGGATATGATATGGGAATTGACGAAGTTACAGTAGCGTAGCTATGTTTTTTGGCGCCCGGGGCCAGCAAGAAATTTTGCGCCCCCACCCCAATATAGATATATAGCAATTTCTCTCAATTTGGCGCCCCTAGGCCTCGGCGCCCGGGGCGGACGCCCCCCTTGCCTCCTCCTTAGCTACGCCACTGCGAAGTTATGAGTTGGTTTCTTCTTTAAACCAACCGCCTTTTTTTATTTCATTTATTTATTTATTTATTTTCGTTAAGAGTTGGTCCTGTCAAAAACTTGTCAGTATAAAAATTTTAGATAGTATTAAGAAAATTTATAACAAGTTTGAGTGAATTTTATATTTTGAGAATTGACGAAGTCATTGAGCCCATTTTTAATTTTATCAAAAATCTGTGAGCCATATATTTTGTTTATTTTTCTAGAATTAGTAATAATTTTAAAGTGATTGGATATGTGGTATAAATAAAAAAGTTATGATGTTTTTTCTGTGTTCCGAAAATCCTTCTTATTTCCACCCTCTTCTTTTTTTGTGCATTGACGAACCTAACCCTAATTTTTTTTTTTTTTTTTTTTTTTTTTTTTTTACTCCTTGATTTTATGTATCAGTTTGGAAAAGACTTAATTAGAATTATGGAAGTTATCGTGTCCATAAAAAAGTGATATACACTGTTAAAAAAATTCTGAAATTCACGAACATTTTTTTCCTGAATTTCACAGAAAAGCTCCCTTTTAACAACTAAAGGGTATTTTCCGTTACAGATCACAAAGTTCCATCATATTTCCTGAAAAAAAACGAAACGGATGGAAATAAAAACAAAAAACGGAGACGCACCGTTGTGTGGGGAGCTCCATGGCCGAGTGGTCAAGGCACCACACCGCTAATCGCCTGCGAGCGCAGATTGAGGGTTCGAGTCCCATTGGCGCCATGGAATAATGAAACATAAAAATTCCTTTTAAATTACATTTTTCTGTTTATTTTTCTCTTTTTTCTTATTAAAAATCTTTTAATTTATTAGCCGAAAAATAAATAAAGAAAGAAATAAATAGTGTACGACAATTTCAAAAAAAAAAAAAGTCTATATATATATATATATATATATATATATATATTGTAAAAAAATTGTTAATAAAAAATTTTTATTAAAAAAAAACAGTGGTTTCAAACAGCGATTTTTTTTTAATTTAAACTATTTAAAAAATTAAAAATGATTTTAAAAATAATAAATATTATGCATCAGTCTAAAATAATCCGTTTACGAACATTCTAAGGAATATATTTGAAAGGAAATCTTTAAAAAGCACAACAGATTTTCCCACTAACTCATAAAAGACATACTTTGTACCGTTTAGCATCAGCCACTTTAGCTCAGTTCGTAAGAATTTGTTCCGCAATCTGAAGGTCCCGAGTTCGGTCCTGAGGACGGCGTGAACTAAATTATCCAAAATAACAATTAAGTAAAATAACATAGCAGCTTAAAATCCCTCGATGATTTCGAATTCTTTGAAGATTAATCGGTAAATCATTTTTAAAAATTATATTAAATTATTACTATTATAAATCAAACTTTGTAACGGAAAGTTACTGATTCTTACACCGGAGTTTTCCCTTCTTGTATTTCCCTCAACGGAAAATCTACTAACGGAACGGTAAAAGTTCGGCTACATTGCTGCCGGTAGTTTCACCTGGAATTCACAGATTTATTTTTAACAGTGTAGATAAATAGATAAGTAAAATTTTGAATTGGAGGTAATTTTGTGTTCTAGGGATTATATTTGGCATAGATCTGCAAAAAACTTTTCAGAAATTCCAACTTAAGGAACGATTAGTATTTTTTACGAAATCTACTTAATTTGTTTTATTAAAATAAGTACGATAAATCAGCAAACAATCCACTCGTAGGATTAAGTAGGATTAGCTTGAGTGTTTCTTTTCGTGATTAGTGTAGGTTCTTAACTCTTAAAACCGTTTCCAGTTTTAATTTTGTTGCTCTTCATCTACTGTTCTGGCCATGACGCGCGACTAATTTATATGCCTCTGGAGTATCGCAACACTTTCAAGTAATAGGATGCAGTCCAGAACCCCTTGAAGGGGGAAACATATTGTATTTGCTTAAACTGTAGTATATTCACTGCCCACTCACTTATAATTCGGGTATTTTGAAAGAAAAAACATATTTCGTAAAAGGACAATCGTTTAAATAAGTAAAAATATCACATTACCTTTCGTTTCTTGTACGTGTACATCAACGCTTCTTTAAATGTATCTTCCCCTTTTTTTCTACCAAATCAACGGCCGTTTCATGCTAAGCTAATTTCTACTTTTAATAATAAATGTTTTAAAAACCTTTCTATTCTTACAAAATTTAAATTATACTCTTCCAAGATCAGTTGATCAATCTTGCAGCACACTTACACGAAAGCTTGCTTAAAATTATTTTCTATAAAACTTTCCCGAATTTTTCAAAGAAGGATAAAAATATAATATTACTACAATCTTTGTAATATAACATGTGAAGAGGTCAAATTATAGTCTTTAATCAGATACTTTAAGAACATAAGATTATTTTTTAAAGTTCCAAAATCTTCCAAAAATTTTAAACTTATAACTTTTAAAGATATAGTAAAATATGGATTCGAATTAAAATTTTATCCTGAACACATTTTGTTTCTTCTTCTTCTCACTATTATTTTCATGAAACATATGTTTAACCATATAAATTAATCATATGAGATTCAATTGTAAAATGTTCATATAATTTTATTATTAACATTAACTGAAGATGCAGGTCCGTAAACATTTCCAACCCAATAAACTTTACCTGACAGAATGATAAATCGTTTCCGCAAATGCAACATAAAATTATCAGAAACCAAAAGTTGTTTCTGTTTTTTGGTCTTGGTTTTTGTTTTTGTTGTTGTTTTGTTTGTTGTTGCTTTTGTTTTTATTCCCTTTTTTTTCTTAAACATTTATTTTATTATGTTTTGTGGCAGATAAAAGAAATTATCAAGTGTGACGTTAGATATCTTTTTTTATCTGATATTAATTCACATGTGACTCTTTATCAGAGCTGTAGTGGAGAGCATACGGTGGTATACGCCATATACCTTCTAGATTATTTTAAGAAACATGTATGCCATCCTTTTTTGCTTTTATTGTTGTTTCTTTTCTTTTTTGCGATCATAGAACTGCTTATTGCTCGAGCTGATTTATCTCATAACTGCACCATTTAAGGTGAAATTTGTACGCCTTTTTTGTTAATGTCAGCGGCAAATTGCAAATGATAGAGGACGTATTCAGATCACTTGATCCTTGTATAAGACCCTAGATTAAAAATAAAAGAAAAAGAAAAAATTCCGTGTCAACGTCGAACATTTTCTAGAAAGATTCAATAACAAGGTTTGAATTCTGAAAAATAAATGTCCGAAAGCACAAAAGAAGCTTTAAAAATATATTTTACGCATAGATTCTGAAACACTGTTTCAATGGTTTTTTTTTTAATTACCATTAACATGCTGTTACAAAATTTCGTTTTTCAAAAAAGCTATTTAAATATGAAATTTAAAGACATAACACAGTTAAAAATCTCTTTTCAGGAGCTACCACCCATCGACGACAACACACATCGCATTGTTTTGTGCAGATCTGAATTACTAATCCATTTTTATGCATAGCGCATATACTAAAATTCTGTCGACTAAAATTTTATAAGCTTGAAAACGCATAACACAACTGAAAAAATATATAAATATTGGCAATTATCATTCGTAGACGACCGCCACATCTCCATGTCCTTTTGTGAGCCCCGTACAATGAATTTATTTTTTATGCCCTGACCACATAGTAAAATGAAATTTTGTACAGCTGAAAAAGTCGCAACACAATAAAGAATGAACCTTTGACAGATCCCATACGTACTTAGTAGGGGAGCTGCCGTATTTAGAAGTTACTTCGATTTCTTCTGAAGAACCCATACACTATATATCAACTATTGAATTTATACGCGCCACATATTGTACTAAAATTTAATTAAACCTAAAAATCTTAAAAACATAACTAGAAACGCACTTCTGATAAACTGATGCTCACAGAAAAAATGTATCTGAATTCTTTTGTGCAGTCTTGGAAGAGGGCAATATAAACACCCACAAAATTCTACTCACATCATTATTAATAAGGAACATATTGTAGAGAATATCAATTTTGCAATGTTTCAAGTGCTGTGTACTTCAAATATTAAAAGATAACTATATTTAAATTTTAGAATTTAAATCAAAAAACAAATATAAAACATAGTGAAAATTCATCACTCATCAATATTATACGTAAAATAACAAAAGATGACTTAAAAAAACTTACGAACATATTGCGTTAAATTTTTCGTGATTTTACGTTGCATAGTGCTGATGAGGGGTGAATTTTCATCCGAATGCCTATTTTATTATTTTTAACATGTACTATTCGTACTTTTAATTTAAAATGTCTGAAATTTAAATATAGTAAACGATTAATATTGCATTATGTGTACTTTTAATTTAAAATGTCTGAAATTTAAATATAGTTATTTTTTAATATTGTATTCAGATGTAACGTTCTCTTATTTTAAAACACTTAAAATATATTTCAAATCATTAAAATTCATAAGCCATAATGCATTTTAATTCTTTTGACTGCTCTTTTATACGAACTATAAATATTACACACTTCATTCATCTCAAAAATGTATGTTAACCCCTTGGAGACGAGTGTCACGTATACGTGCCGCTTAGAATCACTGATTATTCCCAGCAGTTATTTTTTATTCTAAATTTTGCTTTACTGAATAATGGAATTTTCCCGATTCAATTAAGCAAAGATTTCTGTCTTGAAAAAACCAGTGATAAAATATTAAAAATTCTGCAAAAAACGCTCCTTGTGAAGGGGTTAACTTCATAAAGTGTACTTCAAACAATTACTGTCAATACAATAAGGGCAGTAATGCAATCCACTGGACCGAAACTATCCCTTTTTGCGGCCGCGGCAAACATGGATTTTGGCATTCCTCCCCTTCTTCCTACGCAAAGAATATTGAGCAAATGCAAAGAGATTTTTACTAAGTTTTTAATAGCCGACTTATTTTAAAATTAGAGTTATGTAATTATAGCATAAGTTATACTGAAATACGTGATCGGCTTTGTCAAATGTTGATTTATGAAAATCTTAAAAACAAAATCGAAAGTAAGCAAAAAAATGTTTCACTGTATACAAGTTTACATCTTAGCAGTCATAACCGTTGATATTCTTCATGTTGAAATTAATTTTTTTCTTTTTAAGATCGGATTCCGTAATAGGCAGATTTCATTTTTTATGGTACCTCTAGTATTACAATTGAGGCGTTTAAAGTCTCAATAGAGGTGTGCACGCGGGCCTGAATAATCGGGCTCAGGCATGGCCCCGCCCGAACAAAAATTATCTTAGCCCGGCCCGGTGTAAAAGTTATAAGCTCGTCGCAAACATGGTCTGGCCCGGCCCATTTATATTTTCACAGTTTATGGTCCGACCCGTGTAGAAGAAATCAACAAAAACAAGTCCGTCAGGATCTGGCATGCCTCAATTTCTGCAAAACATTTCAGATTTTATTCTACATGCAACTGAGATTCCTTTAAAGAATACTGCATACATATGTATGGGATACATTTACAGTATATTTTAAAACTACAATATGGAAGACAGAAAATACACAATAGTAACATTAACATTTACTTAGATTCTTATACGTTTCAATATTTAAATAAGGATTTATTAACCCTTTCAGTAAAATTAACCGTTTGCAGTCTGCAAACGGTTAATTTTACTGCTCCGATTGCGAACTGGCACCAGTAAATTTTTAATCCAACTTCGATCTCATAATAAAACGTGAAAAAGAGCTCTTGATTATTTTAAAATTAATTTGTTCGTAAATTGCGGTGTGAATGAATTATTTGAACATTTCAGAAAACTATGGCCTTTTAATAAATTAAAAAAATTTTTTAAAAATAAATTGCTTTTTTCATGTAATTCTTATTTTAGGTATTGTTAATACGCATTCTTAAAAAAAATACATTAAATGTACAAATCCTAATATATATATATCAATGAAATAAATGATTTTCATCCGTATTCTGCAATTCGGGAAGACTTGATATATTCCTTTGTTAAAGACAATGAAATTTCCGCTTTGGTTTCCCCAAAAGCAGGCAATTATCAATCTAACTTAAAGATTCATCAAATCCTCCAATATAAAGCTGCATTTTTATTAAATTACAGAGGGGTGCTACGGCATCTGTGTTGCTTAGTTTTTTTTTTTTTTTTTTTTTTTTTTTTTTTGTATAGAAACGTAATTTTTAATTCACGAAAAATCTCTAAACCTGAGTTTAAAATTCATTGAAATTCTGAAGTCCAAAGACATAATTTTCTTCGAATAGTGGAAAAATCTCTTCCAATCACAGGAGTGTTCTGGCAGCTTGTTGTTTCTACTTTTTATGTTTTCTGGAGGAAATTATTTATTAGAATACTCTTTATGAGTTTTAGAAATTTTTTACTAATATTGAAGTATCATTATCTATCACTTTCTGAATATTGTTTTTTAGTTTGTTTATTTGTTTTTTAATAGTGGTACATGTGGGACATTTACTGAGGTGTAGAAAACTTAGATCCCGGCAAGAAATAAATCAAATATTTTTATTTATTTTTATTTTTTACTTATACATGTTTTTTCAGTAACGAATGTAAAAAAAGACATCATTATACTTTTTATTAAAATAATATTCGACCCTGTTCTGAAGGTGCTGTTAGTTTTGTTCACTATTGAGATTTGCCATCTAAATTAGCAATTGCATTATACGCATTGCTGTTGTCTAAATATATCATAACATTTTATGTTTGCGTTGTGTTATTATCAAAGTTCACAATGTCTCTTTCCATTAATCTTGTTACATTTACATCAAGTTCGTCATGCCATTTTTGAAGTGTACAGTGCCATTTTTTATCTTCATTACACTGTTCTTTTTTCCAGGACAAAGTCTTTTTTCCTCAATTGTTTAAGAAAATTGACTCCAAAATATACAACAAATAATCTTGAAAAAGCACTGCAGCATTATTGTTTTAAAATGATAATGTTGCTCACTTTATCAGCAGTGAACTTTCCTTTTTTTCATTATGTTAATCGCTTAAAAATAAATGAAAATAACTAAAACGTTTTCATTGAATCACTGAGATTAGAAAAAGAAAATCTGATGTTTTATAATCTAATCATGATTACAATAAGCAAATAAATGTTATGACATTGAAATTTGTCTGGCTACCCAAACTGCATTATCTCTTATCTTATATTAGTTACAAAAGTCACTCCAAGGTTATAAAACAATATATTTGATCAACGTAATTTCGCGGTCTTATCACAAATAATATTTTCAGAAAAAGTGAAATACACTTATACTCTGTGCTCTTCCTGTATCAGAAGCATCAAAAGAACCGCCAAAGCCAGTAAAAATTGCATAGTCTTCTAAATAAATAGACAGCACAAAACTTCGATCATTTCTAAGATTTCCCTATTATAGAAAAATCACCTTCTGAAGCATTTCTTAATGACTTCATGTGAAAAAGAAAAGAAATGAATTATTAATATATTTTTTAACTCCATTATATAGGTTTCGTTGTTTTTCAGTTATTTTCTAGCAGAATTTTACGTGAATATGCAGAAAATGAAAATTCTTCGAGAATTTAGAAGAAAAAAAAAGTTGTAAAACAAGATTTACCTTAAATGTTATTGATGAAATTATGAACACTTAAGGCAGTTCTCAAACACAATATAAAATATTTTATGACACATTCCAGAATTCCTTATTGTTTTTAAACGCATGAAATTGGCAGGTGCTCTTATTTAGACACAATAAAATGATATATTTCCGTTTAGTAAAGACAGAAATTTTTCATCGTTTGCTGTCAAAACTAAGCATTTTGAAACGAATTACCGGACATGGCAGTTTAATAAAGGTCATCGTGATACATTAGTCTCTTATAAATCGATCTATAATTCATGCATAAAAATATCAATGAAACTACTAGATTCCAAATAAATTCAATTGCAATACCTGCAAGTGACACATTTTTATGTTTAAAATTTTGTGCATAAATGTTTCAGAAAGTTTCGTGTTGCTGAGTGGAAGAAAAAATATTTTGAGAACATTCTTAATTTGTTACACGCATTTTAAAATTACACTTGGACAAATAGAAATTTCCCCATAAAATAAAATTTTAATATAGTATACTAAACATAAGATTAACGCCCAACTTTATATCGCAATCTTGCTTCAAAAGTGGCACAACTCAAAAATTGGGTTTTTTGAATTATGGCTGCCATTCTACTTTGTCTTTACACCTCAACCAATCACCTAAAAAACTAGATAGTGCACTGAAAATCTAGCCACCAGATAGGAATGCTTGCAAGATGACCATTGACACTTCCACAGCCGAGAAACAGTTTTTTGCATTTACTTAAAAACGGAATTTTTTGAATTATAGCACTTTTGAAGCAAGGGTACAATATATGAGGAGCCCAGAAGCCAAGGGGTATAAGTGACAAAATTGAAAAAAATGAGTTAAGTGCACAGGCTATCTGGAAATATGTCTATTTATTTGTAAGTAAAGAGTTAAGAGTGATTTTTTCATTATGTACTGAGTTATAGGGGTCAGTCACTTAACCTCTTTCCCAAAACTGTGAAACGGTTGGAGGCCAAGGGGTATAAGTGCAGTTGTGTCCGTTAACGTCTATATAGCAGAAGCACGACCAACGACATACATACAAAACCATTTGCTTTTTTATGCATTAAATATATGCATTTTAACTGTTATCAAGTAAGAAAAATCATGCATTAAGCATGGATTATGAAACACTTTCGAACACTCCCTGAAATCTTTAAAAATTTTTGCTATTGAGGGTAATAAAGTGTTACAGTCCATTGCCAAATATGTATTCTGATACTTTTTAACAGCCCTATGTTTTATTTGTCGGTTGATATATACTGTATAATGGGAAAAATTAGTTTAGCAAGAAAACGCATAACAGTTTGAAATTTCTCTTTCAGCAGTTTATATTAATAGATGGAAGCACACTTGTATACTTTTGTTCATCCTGTAGTTTATCTTGAACCTTTATTATACGCCAGTATTTAGCTGAAATTTACTTCAAATTAAACACACTTAAGACTACTGAAATCACATTTGCTGAAATTATCATTCATCGATGACCATGTATAAAAATTTGTGTGTGATCCTGTATATCATTTTACCTATATTTTACAAGCATTTCTTAGTAAACTGAATGCAGTTCAACATAGAAATACTAGACTTATTTAAAAGAAATCTTTAAGTAAAGTACGCTCATAGTCTGTAACCTTTACGAATATTTTTGTGTAGCCCTGTATATGAACTATAGCATTTATACATATCATATAACGTGTATACATTTAGTGAAACTTAAAAGCGCAAATCATAATTAAAATAGCATTTTGTTCATCCATCAATCATCATCGATAATTATACAGTAATTCGGATAGAAATTCGGTAATATTTGAAATCTTTTTTGTGTCCCTGTAAATACTGTGTACTTTGTATTATGTGCGAAATAATTTATATTAAGCCTCAGCGATATACATTAATTTCATTATACATGAAAATTGTAATATAATTAAAACAAGTCGCAAACAATTCCCTCTTTATTATTAGGTAATGTAAATCTTTGTATGGTCCTGTAAATAATTAATAACTATTCTTTTCACCTCAGATTTTATAGAATGTCTATTTTAGTGCAATTCATAAATGCATATAAATTTTAACATGTGACAAGGTATAACATATTTCAAATTCATTTAAAAAGATTTTTCTTATAATCCATAATGTAACGGAAAATTTTTGATTGTCCCTGTAAATAAACTAATCATGTTAGAAATATGTGCAATAAGTTGCACAGAGTCATTGCAAGAGTCATTTGCAGTAAGTTCGTGTTGAAGTAAGCATGAATAATTCCGAAAAATTTCAGGGCAATCCGAATATATTTACGAGAGTTAGGACAGACGGACGGACAAACCAAAATCATATTCACTTTTCAACTTTGTTGGTAAGTGTTAAAAAATATGAAATTCCGATGTTTCTAAACTTATAATAAAAATTTAAAACTTATATTAGAACAAAAGTTTTTCATTTCATTCATTATATCAACATTATTCATAAATTTTTCGTAAATTCATTTTTTTATTTCATATTTTTTCCTTTTTTAGAATTTATATTAAAACAAAATTTTGTCCTTTGATTTATTTGTATCAACATTAATCTTAATTTTTTCATAAATACAATTTTTTATTTAAAATTTTTTATTTCTTTTGTTCATTCGGCACTTGTACCCTTTAGTTTTCAAGCAGTTTTCATTACTGCTTGGAAGCCAAGGGTTATAAGAGCCGAATGATGATAAATATTGCTTAGTTATAAATTAAAAAAAATATCCTATTCCACATTTTTTTAAACAGTTATTGAAACAAGAGTTCAAGGATCATTAAGAAATAAGCAAAATTTTCATATCTCAATTCATTCAATTACAGTCGATGTGTAACTTTGAACTCAATTTACTCGAAATCTAAATTTTGTCACTTGTACCCCTTGGCTTCTGGGCTCCTCATATATCAATGACATTATTTACTCAGATTGCTCTATCAAAATTATATAGTTTTTATTTCACTTTTAATCAAACCTAATGCAGTATTCACCACTCGCGCTAGGGAAATATATATATATATACAGGGTGTCCGAAAAGTCTGGAAACGGTCGAATAACTCGAAAAATACGTATGAGATTGAAAAACGTAAATATACGTGTTAAATATTTTTAAATAAGCTACTCAGTGATACGAAATTTGACCTTCGTAACCGACCCCATGGGGGTCAGAGGGGGTCCAACTTAGAAATCTTAAATTATAACCCCGATTTTTTATTGCAGATTCGGATTCTACGGACAAAAATACGTAACTTTTGTATTTGATGTTTATTTCGAATCCTCATTTATCACGGTGTAATTGAGCATATTAAATCGATACATATTTCGGCTTTTCCAACGGGATTTTCCCTAATCGAAACTAACAAGGAAGGTCTCCATTGGGGGCATACTCAGAATTTTTTGAAAAAAATACGAATTAAACTACTCATGAAGGTAATAAAGGATCAGTGAAAATTAGCGGCGGAATTACATTATTAGATATATAAAAAAATAAAATAGTTTGGAATAATTTGCGTGAAAAGCTGAAAGCGACGCAGGATTTGGCGAGCAGTGAATTTCCTCGCCAAAAGCAGACGATTTTAATGAATCTGAAAATTGATTTTAATTGACTTCACTGTTAAAAATTTGCAGCATTTACTGCAACGTCACTCCACTACTTTTATAGAATATCTCTCTTCTGACAAATGAGAATGCTCCATAGCACGGTGAATTGACCGTTTTCTATAAAAGTGGTGGAGTGACGCTGCAGAAAACGGTACACTGATAAAAATCTGCTGCATTTTGCTGCAACGCACTCCACCGCTTGTATATAATATCTCTATTCCAACCAATGAGAAAGCTTCATTTCACGGCCAAGTAACCGTTTTCTATACAAGCAAGGGAGTGCGTTGCAACAAAATGCAGCAGATTTTTAACAGTGTATTTTTCAATTTGGAACAATTTTAATCAATTTAAATTGTGTTTTAAATGATAAAATATATTAATTTCATTTTGTTATAAGTACTTGTAAATGTTTATGACAAAATTACACTTAAAGTAAAGTAAAAATGCAAAACTAAAATTACTTAAACTAATTTAAATAAACTGAACATAGAAAGTTTTTTCCTTAAAAAGTATTCGAAGCGTAAAAGCGTATTTTTTATTTATTTATTTTTATTTGAACAACATACATCAGACTTGTATGCTCGACATCAAAGCCTGCTTATAAATCATCGTCATAAAGCGTATTTTTCAAAATTTCGTTTTTTCGCCAACCGGAGATAAATCGCCAAATAAACGAAATTTTTATTATTTTTTTACGGACGTTATAAGGAGATTCCGCCGAAATTTTTTTAT
This sequence comes from Maratus speculifer, assembly GCA_964019185.1. Taxonomy (NCBI): domain Eukaryota; kingdom Metazoa; phylum Arthropoda; class Arachnida; order Araneae; family Salticidae; genus Maratus; species Maratus speculifer. Next base: position 202,219,796 of record OZ025293.1, on the reverse strand, counting down.
AAACATATATAACTATATGCGAAGAACATTCTGTAATTTTTTCAGATTTTTCTGACAAGGAAGGTCTCCATACGGGCATACTCAGAAAAATCTGAAAAAATTACAGAATGTTCTTCTCATACAGTTATATATGTTTATAAAAAAATTTCGGCGGAATTTCCTTATTACGTCCGTAAAAAAATAATAAAAATTTCGTTTATTTGGCGATTTATCTCCGGTTGGCGAAAAAACGAAATTTTGAAAAATACGCTTTTACGCTTCGAATACTTTTTAAAGAAAAAAACTTTCTATGTTCAATTTATTTAAATAAGTTTAGTTTAAGTAATTTTAGTTTTGCATTTTTACTTTACTTTAAGTGTAATTTTGTCATATTCGTTTATATGTACTTTTAACAAAATGAAATTTATATATTTTATCATTTAAAACACAATTTAAATTGATTAAAATTGTTCCAAATTGAAAAATACACTGTTAAAAATCTGTTGCATTTTGTTGCAGCACGGTTACTTGGCCGTGAAATGGAGCTTTCTCATTGGTTGGAATAGAGATATTATATACAAGCGGTGGAGTGCGTTGCTACAAAATGCAGCAGATTTTTAGCAGTGTATGACGCGGTCAATTGACCGTGCTATGGAGCATTCTCATTGGTCAGAAGAGAGATATTCTATAAAAGTAGTGGAGTGACGTTGCAGTAAATGCTGCAGATTTTAAAAAGTGAAGTCAATTAAAATCAATTTTCAGATTCGTTAAAATCGTCTGCTTTTGGCGAGGAAATGCATTGCTCGCCAAATCCCGCGTCGCTTTCAGCTTTTCACGCCAATTATTCCAAACTATTTTATTTTTTTACATATTTAATAATGTAATTCCGCCGCTAATTTTCACTGATCTTTTATTACCTACATGAGTAGTTTAATTCGTATTTTTTTCCAAAGATTCTGAGTATGCCCCCAATGGAGACCTTCCTTGTGAGTATGCCCGTATGGAGACCTTCCTTGTAAGTGGGGAGAATTTATGACATCAAATTCCTCGTCTTTTGCAATAATAGCGTTTCCTGAAAATCACCCGTGCCGATTAATTCGGTAGTGCTACACAGTTAAAAATTTGATCCATTTGCTGTAGCGTCACTCCACAGCTTTTATAGAATATCTCTTCCATGACCAATGAGAATGTTCCATAACACAGTAAAGTACACTGTAAAAAAATTGACCCTTTTGCTGCATCGTCACTCCATCGCTTTTATAGAAAACGATTACTTTACTGTGTTATGGAGCATTCTCATTGGTCACAAAAGAGACATTCTATAATAGCTGTGGAGTGACGCTGCAGCAAATGGGTCAAATTTTTAACAGTGTAGCACTCAAGATGGATTAAGAAAAAAACCAAAGTTTTTTATCTATAAAGTTTTTTTAATACCTGTATTAACAACTTTATATTCACATATTTACCAATTATATCAGGTATTATCGTAAGTTCAAAATGGGGGAGTTTTCTACGTCCAACTACCAAAAAATTCAAAATTCTTTTTCAAAAGATAGCATATAAATATATACACATATAAGCACATACTCTATGTATATTTCAACATGTTTATTTATATTATATCAGTTATTAATGTAGTATTCTGTACAATTTATTATATACAATAAATCCAATTCACAAATCCTTTTTTAAAAAGTAAGCATATTGCATCGAGTCTTTTAAAATGTTTAAAAATGATGATAATGATAGTTCGAAGTTCAAGTTAAAAAACCTAGATTTGTCCACAAAAATTGGTCCAGAGAGTCCCAGTATTTAAATACATAAGTTCATATAAGATTCATTACCTTTTTAATTTTCATTACTAGTTCAACGTAGTTCATTTCCTCCATTTTTTTCTCACTTGAAAACGCTTTCGCCTATTTCTAAGGCATCTTCAGTCAAGAATAAACAACTCATTCAGTTTTTCGGCAGAGATTTTCGAAATTTTCCCCCTTTTCTTTTTGCTTGAGATATCAGCTGGCGCCATCTATTATCAATAATTGCATGTGTCATATCATTACATACTATTTTCTCATTTTCTTCTTGTAAGGTTTTTATTTCTATTGCTTCTCTGATCAAAGCATTGTGAAGGCATCCATAATTTGCAATTTTTTCAATCTCTATTGTCTTATTTTTAATCGGAGTTTCTATGTTTTTCCTTGCCAATGCTGTTTTTTGATTATTGTATTTTAAGTCTCGTATATGCTCGCTTAATCTTTCCTCAATTTTCCTTTTGGTCATCCCTACGTATACAATATCTTCATTATTATTATTTTTACATGTAATTTTATAAATACCAGCTGTTTGTAGGTCATCGTATTTTTCTATATCGTTGCGTATTAAATTGAAAAGGGAGGGATTTGGTGTTAATGGTACTTGTTTTCCTAGTTTTTTTATTTCTCTTTTTATTTTAAGTGAGATGCCGTTTAAGAATGGAAAGGGGGGTGTGAAATCATTTTTCTTCTTCTGTGCTGGCTGGATTAGGTCAAATTTATCTTTAGTTTTCTGTATTAATCTTTTAATCGTTTCTTTTGAATGTCCTGCATTAATTCCTATTGTTTCAATTGTTTTTAGTTCTTGATTTAATAATTTTTCGTTCGAACATACATGCAGTGCTCGATTTATATAGGTATTTAACGCTGATAGCTTATAGGTGAGTGGGATATTGGCTGCATTTGAGATTATGTTTAGGTTAGCTGTGGGCTTTCTGTAAACGGTCGTTTGTATTTCGTTTTCGTCGTACATTAGTTTAACGTCTAGGTATTCTAGGGATCTGTTTTTTTCTTCTTCTATTGTAAATTGGATATTTTTATCGTATAGATTGACTGCGTTCAGTAATGATGTAAGATTAACTTTATTGTTCGTTATTATGAATATGTCATCTACATATCTGATCCAGGTTCTTATTTCATTTTTATGGTCGTTTATTATTTTTTCTTCCAGTTTTCTCATTTTCCATTCTGCTATTACATTTGAGATGGGAGACCCCATCGGAACCCCTTTTAGTTGCTTATATATTCTATTGTTAAATTTAATGATGTAACCAATCTATTCCCATCAATAAATATTAAAGAAATGACCAAAGAAATAGAAGACGCTATAGAAAAAAATTACAGTAACCCAGATATTCGCAACACATTAAAAAGCGCGACCAACCTAATACTGAATGAAAACTACTTTAAATTTAACAATAGAATATATAAGCAACTAAAAGGGGTTCCGATGGGGTCTCCCATCTCAAATGTAATAGCAGAATGGAAAATGAGAAAACTGGAAGAAAAAATAATAAACGACCATAAAAATGAAATAAGAACCTGGATCAGATATGTAGATGACATATTCATAATAACGAACAATAAAGTTAATCTTACATCATTACTGAACGCAGTCAATCTATACGATAAAAATATCCAATTTACAATAGAAGAAGAAAAAAACAGATCCCTAGAATACCTAGACGTTAAACTAATGTACGACGAAAACGAAATACAAACGACCGTTTACAGAAAGCCCACAGCTAACCTAAACATAATCTCAAATGCAGCCAATAACCCCCTCACCTATAAGCTATCAGCGTTAAATACCTATATAAATCGAGCACTGCATGTATGTTCGAACGAAAAATTATTAAATCAAGAACTAAAAACAATTGAAACAATAGGAATTAATGCAGGACATTCAAAAGAAACGATTAAAAGATTAATACAGAAAACTAAAGATAAATTTGACCTAATCCAGCCAGCACAGAAGAAGAAAAATGATTTCACACCCCCCTTTCCATTCTTAAACGGCATCTCACTTAAAATAAAAAGAGAAATAAAAAAACTAGGAAAACAAGTACCATTAACACCAAATCCCTCCCTTTTCAATTTAATACGCAACGATATAGAAAAATACGATGACCTACAAACAGCTGGTATTTATAAAATTACATGTAAAAATAATAATAATGAAGATATTGTATACGTAGGGATGACCAAAAGGAAAATTGAGGAAAGATTAAGCGAGCATATACGAGACTTAAAATACAATAATCAAAAAACAGCATTGGCAAGGAAAAACATAGAAACTCCGATTAAAAATAAGACAATAGAGATTGAAAAAAAATTGCAAATTATGGATGCCTTCACAATGCTTTGATCAGAGAAGCAATAGAAATAAAAACCTTACAAGAAGAAAATGAGAAAATAGTATGTAATGATATGACACATGCAATTATTGATAATAGATGGCGCCAGCTGATATCTCAAGCAAAAAGAAAAGGGGGAAAATTTCGAAAATCTCTGCCGAAAAACTGAATGAGTTGTTTATTCTTGACTGAAGATGCCTTAGAAATAGGCGAAAGCGTTTTCAAGTGAGAAAAAAATGGAGGAAATGAACTACGTTGAACTAGTAATGAAAATTAAAAAGGTAATGAATCTTATATGAACTTATGTATTTAAATACTGGGACTCTCTGGACCAATTTTTGTGGACAAATCTAGGTTTTTTAACTTGAACTTCGAACTATCATTATCATCATTTTTAAACACTTTAAAAGACTCGATGCAATATGCTTACTTTTTAAAAAAAGGATTTGTGAATTGGATTTATTGTATATAATAAATTGTACAGAATACTACATTAATAACTGATATAATATAAATAAACATGTTGAAATATACATAGAGTATGTGCTTATATGTGTATATATTTATATGCTATCTTTTGAAAAAGAATTTTGAATTTTTTGGTAGTTGGACGTGGAAAACTCCCCCATTTTGAACTTACGATAATACCTGATATAATTGGTAAATATGTGAATATAAAGTGTAGCACTATTGAAATAATCGCCACGGGTGATTTTCAGGAAACGCTATTCCTACAAAAGACGAGGAATTTGACGTCAAAAATTCTGCCCAGTCAGTTTCGATTAGGGAAAATCCCGTTGGAAAAGCGGGAATATGCATCGATTTAATATGCTCGATTACACCGTGATAAACGAAGATTTGAAATAAACATTAAATACAAAAGTTACGTATTTTTGTCCGTAGAATCCGAATCTGCAATAAAAAATGGGGGTTATAATTTAAGATTTCAAAGTTGGACCCCCTCTGACCCCCAGGGGGTCGGTTTCGAAGGTCAAATTTGGTATCACAGAGTAGCTTATTTTAAAATATTTAACACGTATATTTACGTTTTTCAATCGCATATGTATTTCTCGAGTTATTCGGCCGTTTCCAGACTTTTCGGACACCCTGTATATAAAGTATCATTTCCCCATTCCAATTAAATTTTAAGTACTTATTTTTAGGTTTAAAGCTTAGAATTGTCATTTTACATCACACTACAGATAGAAAAAACATAATTTTTGTAAAATTTTACACTTGTAGTAATTTAGTAATAATCGGAGAATAGTGTAAAATGATATTTTTTTCTTTCCTTTTTAAAAAAGGTTTGCTATGTTTTAAAGCAAATTTGTAACTTTTCACTTCTGTGTATTATTATAATTGAAAGACTCGCAACCAAAGTAGATCAAGTATATTTTTTAAAAAAATGAGATAGTCTATTTATAAGGCGCATAAAATCTGTTTTATGTACTCCCTAGAGGTCTGCACGGGCCGGAATTTCCAGGCCCGGCCCGGCCCGGCCCGTAGGAAAGTTATTTCGGCCCGGCCCGGCCCGTAGTAAAACTCAAAAGTTCGGCCCGGCCCGTTTAAATTTTTATGTTTTAGGCCCGGCCCGTTTAAATTTCTACGATTTCTAAAAAAATCTGATTTTTATCATATAACTAAGATTCCTATATAGAATACTGCATACATATCTATAGAATGATTTTACAGTATATTTTACAGCAAATACACATTAACAACATTAATGATTACTTAGATTCTTAGGCTTTCAACATTCGAATAAAGATTCATTAAAAAAATAACATGGCTTAGAATAAAAGAAAAAAGAAAAACAGCTAAAAACATCGTTAATTTTGAAGCTGTTTAATAAAAGAAGATTTATAAATATATTTCTATATCATTTTATTATAGATTTCAAATCCAAATTCATTCTTAAATTCAAAGAAGCTCCTTTCTGATACATTTCTAAATTCTTTTTTTTTTCCCCTCAGAAACGCGTAAGATTAGCAGATATCTTTATTCAGAAACTATATAATCGAATGGCGTTATCCATTTTTTGATACAAGCAATTTAAGAATACTGCAAACAAATAAAATACTGTCATAATTAGCGTTTTGAATAGAATTTCCGGAAGCAATAGCAAGGGAAGGGAGAAAAACCTGCAATCATTTAAGAAACTATTATATCTCAACAAGGCTATACAAGTATTTTATTTACCAAAAATGAAAACGCTATTCGATTCCAAATCCCTTCAATAGTTAGGCTTATCACTTTTATACTTTTACAATTTAAAATTAATCAGAAAATGTGTCGAACTTTCGCATTATTGGGAAATTATTTTAAAAATCATCAAGAAGTATAGATCCGAAGATTAAGCTAACATAAGTTTTTTATCGCTGTTAATAATTTTACAAATCATGTTTTCTGCCAATAATGAAGTATATTACCGGTCCGGCCAGTCTATATGTAGAAAAGTAATGCAAGCGTGATCTCGGACCGGCATGAGTCAGCTAAAAAAATATTAAAACGGGTTACACATAATGTAATTCTCCGATGCTGATACACTGTGCATTTTTATATTGATTCTGTCAAACTAGTATGGCCACATTTATACTTATTCTCTTTAAAACCATTTCCGTAAAAAATAGCTCATATTTTATCGTTTCTGCCTAAATCTTCAGAACAGGCCGGCAGGCCCGAAAATTTTTTTATCGGCCCGGCCCGGCCCGTCTGGCCCGTTATATTTTTTGCCGGCCCGGCCCGGCCCGTTTATGTTGTTTGTCGGCCCGGCCCGGCCCGTTGAAAAAACTATTATAAATCTGCGGGCCCGGCCCGGCCCGTTAGAAAATTCGAAACGATTCCGCCGGCCCGGCCCGGCCCGCGGGCCGGGCCGGGTACGGGCCACGGGCCAGGCCCGGGCCCGTGCAGACCTCTAGTACTCCCACAGTGAACCAAAGCTCTTTTCACATTCTTCCTCACATGTGACATCTCTTCACTTGAGAATAATAAAGTTCTATCTGTGTTTTTGAAAAAATTGGCTTATGAATATAGATAGGTTCTATTTGTATCTATGAAGGCATTTTTGCATGAAAATGATGTTATGTATAATTTACATATGACATTATTTTAATTCAGAAATGCCATCATCATTACCAATATAGAAATTAAACATTTCTATATTGGTAAATCATTTTTTTTTTCAAAAACGCAGATAGAACCTTATTGTTCTCAGGTGACGATCTGTTTGCAGACTTTGTTCACAGTGGGAGTGAGAAAACACAAACTTTCTGCACATTTTAATTGGACTATTTTTTTAATAAATTTGGTGTACTATGGTTGTGAGTCACTAATTTAATCATATTATATTACTTAAAATTATTTTATAAACAAAACGTGAATTATTACCTTACTAACAAATTATGTAAAATTTGTTATTTTCAGCTCATTCTTACTGATTGGTAAAGATACCATATGAACTGCGTTTTTCAAATAAGCAAAAAAATATTCAGGTTGTGGAATTGGAGCTCAAGAACATTTAATTTCCTCCGATGTACAGTATTTATCGTTTGTTGGGTACCATTTTTGCATAATATCCATCGCATGCCTATTATGTATCCATCGTTTAATGGAATTCATTACTTGTACTATATTCTATTGAGCTGTCTCCATGGCAGACTAGATACTATGGCCAATTAGGTTATCTGAGTGAAATATGTCCGCGATGGTCGGCCCAGGTAGCTCAACAGATAAGGAGTTGTCAATTTAAATCAAAAATCTTGTATTCGACTCTCAAACTGTGCATTTTTGCGCGCAGTACAATAAAGTCCGTAAAATTATGTACAGATAAAAACTAAATAAACGCAAGCAATCCTACTCAATTTGAAAAAATGTAGTATCATTAAAATTCGGTATTAAAAAAATGTAATTCCGAGAAAATGTAGACAAATTTTCATTTAGATTTAAAAAGCATATTATAACTAGTTGTTTATGACTGCTAGTGGGCATCTTTTTTTTCAAACGAATTTCTCGAACAAATTTCTAGAATTTCTCGTAAATCTCGAACGGAATGAACTTCGAACTGGGTCCCTGCACACTACGGCACCGTATAGCAGACGTGCTGCGCACGCACCCAAATAATTACATAAGAGCGTAAATTTATACGTAATCTCAAAATCTCGAACTGAGTGAATCTTGAACTGCCTATGGCTATAATATGTCAACATTTGAACAGAGGTTGGTTTCGGGATTTGAGGGTCATGATCGTTGAAAATATACTGAGATTACATACCTTTACATATTGTGCTTCTGTTTTATTTAATAGTAAAGCTTCTACATTTTCGCACACATTCACGTCCTATCTTTCTCTCTCACCGCTTGTTTTTCATTAACTACGCATGCTTGGTTGAGGAATTCCGACTTGAATCTGCTGAAGTCCTATTGAACTCGGCGTTAGTTTTCAACATCGAACTGGTCCGGTAAGGTAAACGGTGCATACGATTTGATCGTTCGACCTGGGTTTCGCGCGTAACTCGGGGTCGAAGAAGTTGGTGAATACAGATTTCCTACCTTCTACATTAAAGCCAGATATACAGGGTGTCCGAAAAGTCTGGAAACAGTCGAATAACTCGAAAAATACATATGAGATTGAAAAACGTAAATATACGTGTTAAATATTTTTAAATAAGCTACTCAGTAATACCAAATTTGACCTTCGTAACCGACCCCCTGGGGGTCAGAGGGGGTCCAACTTTGAAATCTTAAATTATAACCCCCCCCCCCATTTTTTATTGCAGATTCGGATTCTACGGACAAAAAAAAGTAACTTTTGCATTTGATGTTTATTTCGAATCCCCGTTTATCACGGTGTAATTGAGCATATTAAATCGATACATATTTCGGCTTTTCCAACGGGATTTTCCCTAATCGAAACTAATTGGGGAGAATTTATGACATCAAATTCCTCGTCTTTTGCAATAATAGCGTTTCCTGAAAATCACCCGTGCCGATTATTTCGGTAGTGCTACACAGTTAAAAATTTGATCCATTTGCTGTAGCGTCACTCCATAGCTTTTATAGAATATCTCTTTCATGACCAATGAGAATGTTCCATAACACAGTAAAGTACACTATAAAAAAAATGACCCTTTTGCTGCATCGTCACTCCATCGCTTTTATAGAAAACGATTACTTTACTGTGTTATGGAGCATTCTCATTGGTCACAAAAGAGATATTCTATAATAGCTGTGGAGTGACGCTGCAGCAAATGGGTCAAATTTTTAACAGTGTAGCACTATAGAAATAATCGCCACGGGTGATTTTCAGGAAACGCTATTCTTACAAAAGACGAGGAATTTGACGTCAAAAATTCTGCCCAATCAGTTTCGATTAGGGAAAATCCCGTTGGAAAAGCGGGAATATGTATCGATTTAATATGCTCGATTACACCGTGATAAACGAAGATTTGAAATAAACATCAAATACAAAAGTTATGTATTTTTGTACGTAGAATCCGAATCTGAAATAAAAAATGGGGGTTATAATTCAAGATTTTAAAGTTGGACCCCCTCTGATCCCCAGCGGGTCGGTTTCGAAGGTCAAATTTGGTATCACAGAGTAGCTTATTTAAAAATATTTAACACGTATATTTACGTTTTTTAATCTCATATGTATTTCTCGAGTTATTCGGCCGTTTCCAGACTTTTCGGACACCCTGTATATATTCTAAGAATAGAGTGAAATGAAAAATAAAATTAGATAATGCAAGGACTGTATCAGTGTAAATGTAAGTCTTTTGAAGGTTTATCGAAATTCTTATTTATTTGTAATTTTAATATTAAGGTTAATAGTTACTAATATTAAAAATCGGAAAGTGAGTTTGTTTGTTTGTTTGTTCCGCTTTCACGCCGTAACTACTGAACCGATTGCTTTGAAATTTTGCAGACATAATGTTAGAAGTCCGGATTAAATAATAGGGTACTTTTTATCCCGGAAAAAATTGATATTCCCGAGGGAAAACAAAAATATAGTTTGCTTGATGGATGGATTGGAGATGGCGCTGTGTGTCGTTTAAAACAAGATAAAATATTGCAAACGAATATAAACATGTAAATTTAGAAGCTAAATGATACGATAATGAATCTCCGAAAATGAGGAATTCCCGAGGGATGACGTACAATTTGTTTTATCGTCTAAACTGTTTTTTTACATCTACTTATATATTGCAAACGAATATGAACATGTAAATTTAGAAGCTAAATGATACGATAATGAATCCTCGAAAATGAGGAATTCCCGAGGGACGACGTACTATTTGTTTTATCGTCTAAAATGTTTTTTTTTACATCTACTTAGCCTGAAATAACTATAAGTCAACGAATTACTAATTGGTATAAGTATTAGTTACGTTATTTAGTTCTTGAGGTATGCGATAGATGGCGCTGGATGTTTTTAAAACGTGGTAACGATGTGCAGTAGCTGTATAATAGTTAGGTTAGGTTAGTGTAGTGCTTTTTTTCTAGGTATATATCTAAAGTAGTTATTGTTTTTTCGATAGGTAATTACGTCGCTTTGTTCGTCGTTTAGATTGTTATAGTTTAGTTTGGGATTTTAGTTTAGTTTAGGTTTATAGTTTACTCATATTTTCACAATGCCTCGCAAACGTAAATCTCATTTGTCGAGCACCTCATCTAAAGCTCGGGCAATGAAAATTGCCCTATCTCAAGAATCGTCTCTCCATGCTGAATTAAGAAGGCGCGAACAAGCAGAGCGTCAGGCTGCTTCGAGAGCTGCTGAGCTACCATCTCAGTGCCAGCAAAGACTTGAGGAGCAAGCCGCTCGCCAAGCTTCTTTGAGTCTGAAACTTCTGAGAATGATATTCGTACTCAAGTCCGTTTATCGCAACAGGCTCAACGTCAGCATGGTCAGCTCTATGTAGCGTGTTCCCGGGTTTCCAGTGCCCAAAATCTGCATGTTTTTGCTCCACAAGGGAAAACATATAATATAGTGTACCATTCAGTTTTGGTTTAACAACTAATCGTATCCAGCGTTCATCGCTCTTCTTACATTTTTCCGTGGAAATGAGAAGTTTTCTTATAGTTGTGCTTTATACCGCAATATAACCGAATTCCACGCGGGCGAAGCCGCGGCAGAAAGCTAGTCTTTCATAAAGAGCATTTTGGAGCTTTAAAGATAGCAAATTTAAGAGAAGGTTCTAAACAAAGTTAAATATCCTTACGAACTGTATTTTTCAAGCAAATTCAATTCTTTTATATTTATTTTTTTTTTACTTTTAATTAAATATGCAGTTAATTTTTTTTAATTCACTGTTAGTTGAACAATGAAATGCCGAGAGTTCACCATGTGAAATATATTTTTAAATATAAAGAAAATTGTTGAAAAGTTAAGCTGTCTACTTAATACCATACTCAAAATTCATGACGATTGGTCATTTTTTACTAAAGTTATAGTCCAAGAGCCGACAGCACTAAAACCTAAGGTATCGAGCAAAAGAAAAAAATCTTTATTTTATGTAAGAGTAATAATACGGGAATCTAATGATTAATGTCTGCAAGAAATGAAATGGTGCATAAACCAAAAATTAATACCACTAGTGGTTTACTCATACCGGGTGTCCCAAAAATGACTGATGGATTTTAAAATCCAATAACTTGCAAACGGTGACAGCTATTAAAAAAATTTTTGCAGGAGGGCTATGTATAATGTCAGGAGTTTTTTTACCGCAATTCTTGATTTTAGTTCGAATTTCGAACAACAGATGGCGCTGATGGCAATTAGCGGCCAATCGACACCGAAACTTACTTCATTCAGCTTTGACGCAAAAGAAGGAGATTAAGGCTATGGAGTACGTCTCATTCGACAGTACAGTCTTGCTCTCAGGCCCCGATTCTGGACTCATTCGATATGATTTCAATGGAATGCGTTGTTGCCATGGAAATAACAGATTGTTCGATAGTGGAATACAGCGTTCAGAAGTGGGCATAAATTTCGCAAGCAGTATTTGAGTTTGCAGAAGATTTTCGTTTAGGAAGTTTCATTTTCCCGGATTACATTACTTTTTTATGGCACGATTTAAAGAATATTTTATGCATCATATTTTAAAACTAGATAAAGAGATTTTTTCAATTTGATGATTTTTGTTACATTCTTAAGAAATTTTAGATCTTTTAAGAAAATTCGTCAGTAGATTTTTATGAATGTTCAAAAAATATTCATGAAAACTGTTGATAGTACATTATTGTGTAAAATAACTACCAAAAACAAATATTATAAGTTGCCTTGCTTAGCCCTTTTCAATAGGATTAGTCTATCGTTGCATTAAAATAGAAAAAAATAAAATAAATGTGAGTTAATTAAAATTTATTTTCCCGGATTAAATTACTTTTTATGGCATGATTTAAGGAATATTTTAGGCACCGTATTTTAAAACTACACTGTTAAAAATTTGAAACCTTTGCTACATCGACACTCCTCCACTTTTATAGAAAGAGATTACTTGACTGTATTATGGAGCATTCTCATTGGTCAAAATAGAGATATTCTATAATAGCAGTGGAGTGACGATGCAGCAAAAGTTTCCAATTTTTAACAGTGTAGGTGAAGATATCTTGCAACAATCTTTCTCTTACACTATAAAAATCTGCTGCATTTTGTTGCAACGCACTCCGCTGCTTGTATATAATGTCTCTACTGCGACCTATGAGAATGCTCCTTAATACAGTCAAGTAACCGTTTTCTATACAAGCGCTGGAGTGCCTAGCAAAAAAATGCAGCAGATTTTTAACAGTGTACGCACACCGCTTGTATAGAAACGATTACTTGATTGTAGTATTATGAAGCATTGTTATTGGTCAGAAAAGAGATATTATATACAAGCGGCGGAGTGCGTATGAAGCAAAATGCAGCAGATTTTTAACACTGTGGGGCCCATTCTGAACTCATTCGATATGATTTCAATGGAATGTGTTGTTGTCATGGAAATAAAAAATTCTTCTGTAGAAAAATACAATATTCAAAATTGAGCATGAATATAACAATCTAAATCGATTTAAAATTTCTTAGAATGTAACAAAAATTATCAAATTAAAGAAATCTCTTTATCTAGTTTTAAAATATGATGCATAAAATATTCTTTAAATCGTGCCATAAAAAGTAATTTAATACGAGAAAATAAAACTTCCGAAACGAAAATCTTCTGCAAACTCGAATGCTGCTTGCGAAATTTATGCCAACTTCTGAACGCTGCATTCCACTATCGAACAATCTGTTATTTCCATGGCAACAACGCATTCCATTGAAATCATATCGAATGAGTCCAGAATCGGGGTCTGAGAGCAAGACTGTACTGTAGAATGAGACGTACTCCATAGCCTTAATCTCCTTCTTTTGCGTCAAAGCTGAATGAAGTAAGTTTCGGCGTCGACTGGACGCCAACCGCCATCAGCGCCATCTGTTGTTTGAAATTCGAACTAAAATCAAGAATTGCGGTAAAAAAAAAAACTCCTGACATTATACATAGCCCTCTCACAAAAAATTTTTTAATAGCTGTCACCGTTTGCAAGTTATTGAATTTTAAAATCCATCAGTCATTTTTGGGACACCCGGTAGGATTATCATTGTGCGTGCCGTACAATCATTTCATATATTTGATTGTACGGCAAGCACAATGGCAAACCTACCAGCAAACCACCAGTGGTACTAATTTTTCGCTTATGCACCACTTCACTTCCGGCACACATGAATCATTAGGTTCCCGTATTACTACTCTTCCATAAAATGAAGATTTTTTTTTCTTTTGCTCGATATCTTTGGCTTTTGTGCTGTTAGTTTTTCGACTATTAAGGCCCATAAAAGTCAAAACTGAAACATGAAGGAGATAATATGGGATTTAGAGTGACTCATAGAGTTTAAAGTGACCATTGCACTGTTGGAAATTTGAAACTTTTTCTGCATCTTCTCCACCGCTTTTAATGAATATCCCCACCGCTTTTGACCAATGAGAATGTTCCATAATACACACTGTTAAAAATCTACTGCATTTTGCTGCAACGCCCTCCACCACTTGTATATAATATCTCTATTCCAACCAATGAGAAAGCGCCATTTCACGGCCAAGTAACCGTTTTCTATACAAGCAGGGGAGTGCGTTGCAGCAAAATGCAGCAGATTTTTAACAGTGCAGCGAAGAAATTGTTTTTTATTACAGCGGTGGAGTAACGATGCAGCAAAAGTTTCAAATTTTTAACAGTGTGGGTACTGACTTCATTTTTTTTGTTCATGATTGTCTCACAAAATTTATGCAGTTTTAAGTTTCAACCGTCATGTACTGTTAAAAGTCTGCAGATTTTGCTGTACGGTCTCTCCACTGCTTTTATAGAATATCTCTTTAATGACCGATGAGAATGCTCCATAATACAGTGAAACCTCCAAATAAGGGACACCTATGGGACCAGAACTTTTGTCCCTTAAATAGAGGTGTCCCTTATTCAGAGTTTTTTGTATTATTTTTAATTAATAGTTCAGTAGGACATATAAATAACAAAGCATTAAAGGGGAAATTTAAATGTATCTAAAGTGCATAAATTATGTTAATGAGACAAAAGGAAGACAAGAGAATTAATTAATTAAAAATTTCAATTCATTACTAAATCATTAAATGATTTATAGAATTATTGATTTATATTTTTATGCAAACAGTATGCATGCAAAATGTATAAAACCATTTGAAAGAATTTTACTTGAAGTAATCAATCAAAAGGGATTGTTTTTGAATTTGCAAATTTTCAATACAAATCTTTCAAATGTTTATTTACCATACTTATAAATTTTAGTTCTTCATTATCAGCAGTATTTACAAAAATAAATAAAATAAATAAATAAAAAATAAATAAAAATAATAATAAATAAATAAATAAAAATAAAAATAAATTTAAAAAGAAGTAATTAACTGATTTGCGTATTTTAAGGGAACGAATATCTAAATTGTTCTGCTCAGCAATGAGAAAACGTTAGGACACGTTTACAAATTCCTTTTTTAAAGGAAAAGTATAAAATTGGAACATTTGACTATGGAAGTGATTTGGATTTGAACTGTGTTTTTAATTTTTTTGTAAATAAATTACCTATTGAGACATAAGCGATTTTGATCACGTGACAAAGGCATTTTTCTACTCTTTCTTGAGTAGTTACATTTCTTTCACGTCGAAATTCAGTTCAAATGTCTACTTTGACAATATTTTTTGAAAGATCAATTGTATTTGCAAAAAAATAGAAAAATTGATCGACTGCATATTTTCAGAACAATAACTTATGTTAAAATAGCAAATAAAGCCTTTGTGCAGAAAAGTTTAAAGATAGAAAACCAACGAATATAAATGCACAAATAAAGTATGAGAAGGTAGCAAATAGCTATTTCGAATCTACTAACGAGATTCTTCATCAGTGCAAAACTCAGCGAGCTAAAAGTAGCAAAACTGAGCAAAGAGACAGAGAGACGCAGGCTTATATACCCGCAATGGGAACAAACCTTTAGGCGGGATTGTTCCCAGAGTTGGGCAAAATACATCGAAAAATCATTTTCGATACAAAATACAAAATACTTTAGTTTTAGAGCAAAAAAATACAAAATACAAAATACTTTTCAAATAAAAAAATTCAAAATACAAAATACATGTATTTTCAAAATACATTCAAAATACAAAATACATTTCCAAATTTTGAAAATCGCTGGGTATTACACTGTATAAATAAAAAGTGCTTTTTTCAAAACAGGAAACTTTTTCCAACACATTCAGAAAACTGTAACAAATCTTTACAGTTTATTAACCCTTTCAGGGGCAAAGTATTTCTGCTCCAAAAATGTTCAAATGGTTAATTCATATGACAATTTACGAACAAATTTATTTGAAAATAATCAAAAGCTCTTTTTTAGGTATAATATGAGATCAAAACTGTACTAAAAATTTATTAGAATCAGTTCGCAGTTTGGGTATTAAAATTAACCGTTTGCAGACTGCAAACGGCGCCCCTGAAAGGGTTAAAGAGAATGATGATGTTTAAATAAAAAAATTGAAAAGGCATAACGCATTTGAAAACCCAATTTATACTATTAGTATTAATAGTAAAAAAAATATCGGATTTTTTTTTCTTTTGTGCAGCCCAGCATGTGATCTATGGATTTGTATGTATATTAAATAGTATGTTAATTTTTTTCTTTTAGTTAAACGAATATTTCTCATTTAATAATTTACATGAATAAACGAAATGTACTTGAGAAATTTTGTACAGTCCTGTATAGAATCTATAGAATTTAGGCACCCCAAAACATGTTTTAAAAAAGTAGTTCAATTAAAAACATACTTCCAGCAGTTATTGTTCATGGCCTTCAAAAGTTCAATTTTGTTTAGTTTCTTCTGTAGCCAAGTTCTTTTATGCGTCTTTGTAAATGAATGATAAATTGTATGCACATCATATTTCACAGTAATCGTTATGTATAGTGTACTTCAGTGTTATGTATATATTTCAGCATGTTTAAGTTAGTATAATATTATTAAAGTACACCGCAAATGATTTTTTCTAATGCCCATAATGTAACGAAAGTTTTTTTCTGTGTTCCTTTAAATGTTGATCTGATGCTACATTTTTCATTTTCAATATTGAACATGCCATAGTAATTTCCACTAACATCTATAAATTTCATGGAAATCGGACTGTATTTACGTGAATTAGAGTATGGACAGACAGACAAGCAAACTGAATTCATGAACATCTTTAAACATGTTAGAAAGCGTTAAAAACAAAATGAATAAGTGTTAAAATGTAACAAAAAAATTCAGTCTGAATTCTAAACGAAAACGCATCACATATAGTAATCAAAGATATTTTCAAAAAGGGTTGTTTTCATTTTTGACTTTAACTCTCTTTCTGCAGCATACATATGCGGCTCAATTTCGGGGGATCGAGTAACAAAAAATATACATTTATAGCTAAAAACATTTCTTGTTTTGACGGTGCAATTGTTTTCCAAAACTTGCGAATTTTAACACTTTCAAAAAATTTGCGCCTCGTGGGGACGATATTTTCCTACGCTAAAAATAGCTAAATGTATGCATTTCAACATACATGTAATATTTTTTAAGCTTCTCGTCAGACTAGATTTATATCACCCAGAACAATTTCGAAACGTTTTGACGAGTAATAATAATAGTAATAACATCTGAAAATTATTCGATGAAAACTCTAAAAAGCGAGGTATTTCGGCACATCTTCGATTGACTTTCGTTTAGGTTTTCACAGACTAAGTATACATAATTTTTGCAAAATATTAAAGAGGGCTTGAATACAAAAATATTTACAATCGATTAAAATTTCATGAAGTTCGAGTAATCAGTGCTATATTTTATTTCTTTTATGTTACAGGATCCAACTCGGGGAAAAAAAAAAAAAGAAGAAAACCTTTTTTGTTTTACAACTATATTAGTGTTTTTCAGAAAATTATTACACAAGCTGCAAAACCGTTATATTTATAATCGATAAAAATTTCAAAGAGTTTGGACAACAATTTTTTTTAAAGCTAACGAACGACATTACGGGAAAAATCAAGAAAATGTCTTCTTACAAGTGCATTTATCTTTATATATATATATATATATTTCATGTTTCACATGTAACTGAACTTCTTGTTTTATACAGTTGGCATTTTTACTTAACTTTTCCATTATCATCAACAGACATTATTTTGAAATGTTTTTTGTCTAATATTGTCTAATATTCATGCTCAAACCCAATCAAAAAGAAAAAAAAATCGATCCGTCCTGTGCGGTTTGTAGAAAGAAATTTATTGCTAAAAGTTCAGCCCGGCCTGAGTGAATTTCACCAAAACATTGATTTTTTTTTCTCGTACAGAGGAATTCTGACCAAAAAAACCTTTTTTTTATGTTTATAATCTTTATTAACGCAGAAACGCCGTAGATTGCGATATTTAGGTTTTTAATAAATTTATGTTTGTTATATGTAAATGTTACAGTTATCATTAATATTATTAATACATATTCCATGACTCAAAAGCATGAAAAATGGTATGCAGTACAAACTTCTAAGACGCAATCGCATAGAAATGTTAAGAAAATTCGTTACAGGCAAGTTTCTTAGTAGCAGATTTTTCTCGCTTATTATTGTATTCATTTCACATAAAAGAACACATTTTTCAGTTTAAAACAACATTCTCTCATTAACAGGTTCTTTTTCATACGTTTAAGTATATTGTAATTTAGATGTATTTCAATAAACCTTGACGATGCTTTAAAAATAATAAATTTTAAGATTTAATTGAAGAACAACGGCGATTTAAAAATATATGCATTTTTTTGCAAAAAAAAAAAAAAAAAAAAAAAAAAAAAAAATAAGCCAGACCAAATTTTACTGATTTTTGAACAGACCTGGCCACGCTGAAAAAAATGTTTTCATACGGGATGGCTCAAATTGAATATTTTGATCCGTGATTACGAGGAAGAATTAAATCAATCCCGGAATAGAATGGGGAAAAAAAATTAGGACCGTTCCAGCCTGGCCCTATTCTTCAAAAAAAACAGTAAGGCTCGAGCCTGGCTCAGAAAGAGTAGTGACTAGGCTTGGTCCGATCCAGCTTTAAAAAAAAAAAAAAAAAAAAAAAAAAGTAAAGCTCCGGCCCGGTCCGACCCGAGTGCCGAGAATGAAAATCGGCCTGGCTCGGCTCTGCCCGCGGGTCGGATTCAAGCTTTGGGCCCAAACTTGACCCGTGCAGATCTCTATTGAACACCATTTATTATCACAATAAAATTATTCTCTTTGTAGATATTTTCATCGATAACGCCAAAAGTATTATTCAGCTTTACACGAGCCTATAATAGATAATAGCACTGCATTTCTAACGTACTTGAAAATAAATAAATAAAAGCAATAAGAAGTAAAACTCTGTATGGGTCCTTCCAGTCTATCATGGAATACGTTGTTGTGTAATTCTCGCAGCAAATGTAAGATTTATAACATTATTTTTGTAACTATTCAGCATAAATGCTTCTGGAGAAGCTAACAATCTTTATCGTACCACTAGTTTGAAAAATATGTTTACATTAATGCCCAGAAACGAATTCAAAGACTAAACAAAATGAAAATTTCCTTGTTATGTTCCATATCTTTGATTTGCGGTTTACAAGACCACAAAGTTTGAAATCTATAAAAATGTATTTTGATTCAAAATGTATTTTCAAAATACAAAATACTTGGAAAAAGCTTTACAAAATACATTACTGAAATACTTTCGTTTCATCGGATTAAAATACAAAATACAAAATACAAATGTATTTTGAAAATGTATTTCAAATACATGTATTTTCGATACTGCCCAACTCTGATTGTTCCCATTGCGGGTATATAAGCCTGAGTCTCTCTGTCTCTTTGCTCAGTTTTGCTACTTTTAGCTCGCTGAGTTTTGCACTGATGAAGAATCTCGTTAGTAGATTCGAAATAGCTATTTGCTACCTTCTCATACTTTATTTGTGCATTTATATTCGTTGGTTTTCTATCTTTAAACAATAACTTATGCTAGTTTTAGGCATTTCCGAATAAAATTAAATTAAAACTTATGTTTTAGAAGTTGCCTTATTTTAATTTGAGAACAGCGTAAAAGCATCTGTAAAGTTTTTTATGTTACAATTTTATTTTACTCTTCACTTTCAGAATCATCCTCACAATTTTCAGCATTGCTTTCAATATGGATAAATGCTTTGATATCGAATCAGAATGGTGGGTAAATAAATAGTTGTTAATTGAGTCGTATGCCTCTGTATCAACATGACTGTCTGTCTGTTTGATAAGTTCACAAAAATCTGTATTTTCATTTTCATCACAGACTACTTCATTATCTGAAATGCAAAAACGAGTCCCTTTGATCTCATTATCAAGTGTCCCTTAAATCGAGTGTCCCTTATTCAGAGGTAAATACATTACACGTCCTATACCAAGGGACTGGGACCGGAGGTTTTGCCCCTTATTCGGAGTGTCCCTTATTTGGAGGTTTCACTGTATTGTCAAATAACCGCTTCCTACACTGTTAAAAATTTGACCCATTTGCTGCAGCGTCACTCCACCACTTTTATAGAAAACGGTTACTTTGCAGTGCTATGGAGCATTCTCATTGGTCATAAAAGAGATATTCTATAAAAGCGGCGGGGTGACGCTGCTGCAAATGGGTCAAATTTTTAACAGTGTATAGATATGTGCATGGTAACGTCACGAACAGGCTTTTGCTGCTGTTCTAGGCGAGTTATCGGTGCCTTTATCAATGCTTTTTCTTGTGTATCCTACAGCTTTTTCAACTTTTTTTGTAAATGCCTCGTGATGTAAGCTGCTTTATAAAAGCTGTGGATTGACTAAGCAGTAAAAGCTACAGATGTTTAACAATGTATGAAGCACAGACTTCAAAACTTCTAATGTAACTGCACGCACAGAAGTAGTAACCTTTTCTTGAAACAAATATTGTTCTTCCCACCATCACGTTATGGTGGGAGGGGGGAGGAGGGCACAGGGGGCAACTGCCCAGGGGCCCGGTACCAAAAAAAGGCCCGGTTTCGAATAGGAAAATTACCGGAATTTCATTATGTTGCAAACCTTAATCTGGTCATACTTTTTTTTCCTTTACCAGCTGAAAAACATTTCCCAGAATTGTAACTGAATATTTCCAACAAAGTTACGGAAAATCTCCCATTGAGAGTTCGATAAAAGCTGTGAAATAGTTGATAGTGTTAGAAAAATTCGGGAACTTCCTGTCTTCTTCTCAGATAGCTGACCACCGTGTTTATGTCTTGAGGCAAAAAGGGTCATTGCTTAGTTCCATGTGTCTCCCATGTCTTATTCATTGCAATCCTTATGTCTCATTGGACTTTCTATTGGTATCAAGCTGTAGGTTTCGATAATTACTTTAGTTAAAATATTATTGTGCGAGTGACAGGGAAATGCAGAATAGGCGATAGGAGATATAATTGTATTGGGCCCTAAGCTGAAAAGGGAACTGTGAGGATCGATTTTATATTAAATACATGCATTCAGTATATACAGGATATGCAATAGGGCCCATCTCATCTTTGTTCCAGGCCTCCAGTTTTTTCTCCTATACCTGACGAGCGAGCTTAAATTAAAACCATTATTATGAAAAGATAAACAAAGAAAGAAAAATCTCTGAAAACAGAAATATGTTAATATATATCTATTAGTATCGTTTAAAATATCAAACTCACTTATAACTTCATTAAACCCGAATTTCAGTATGCGTAATTTTTTTTAAATAATATTCAAAATCCACCATTTTCCCTGAAAATTGCTGGTCCCTAGTCCAGCGCCGTAGCGACCAACTCCCAAATTCAGGGGCCCTAGTAGTAAGCTATTGTTCTTTTGAACCGAATAATATATTTTTTATTTTTTTAAATCATTGTTTTAAATGTATTTTCAATAACATTTTGTTTTGTTTTATCGGATTTTTTTTTTTTTTTTTTTTTTTTTTTTTTTGTCAAAGATTTTGGTTAAATTTTGAAAATAAATACATATCTGCTTTCTTTCTATATCCACCATTCTTTATATAGATGTCCAGATGGTAGAGCTTTTAAAGGCTCCAAATACTATTTTTAAAAAAAAATGGCATTTTAGTCTTTTTTTTTTTGAGGGAGGGCTATTAATGGGGGGGAAAAGTGAAACCAAAGATTCAAAACTTCCTTAATGCTATATATTTTTTAAAACCAAAACAGATATGTGCATATATATATATTGTCAAAGATTTTGGTTAAATTTTGAAAATAAATAGATATCTGCTTTCTTTCTATATCCACCATTCTTTATAAAGCTGTCCAGATGGTAGAGCTTTTGAAGGCTCTAAATACTATTTAAAAAATAAAATGGTATTTTAGTCTTTTTTTTTTATTGAGGGAGGGCTATCAATGGGGGAAAAAAGGTGAAACCAAAGATTCAAAACTTCCTTAATGCTATATATTTTTTAAAACCGAAACAGATATGCGCAGTGTTAGGTTCAGACACTTTTCTGTGGGAGGGATATCTCTGACTCCGGGGTAGGAGGGGGGGGGGGACTGCACTTTTTTGCCATTGAAAATACAAATCTCAAATATTTCAAAGAGGGACATCTCTTTGCTACGGGGTGAATGTCCCCCTCCCCTGGGCGTTCCTAGAATTTAACACTTCCTACAGCAACCACTCTTTATAAAGATGCCCAGATGTAAGAAATTCTGAAGGCTTTAAATTCTTTTTAATTTTTTTAGGCATTTCTATAAAAGTGCAGAAAATTTGGAATCCGAGATTCAAAATTTTTAAACCCATTTTTTTTTCATTTAAATATTTTTAAAAATATGCTTTTTAATCTCGTTAGGGCCATAACAAGTTTCATAACATCCTTAATACTATTACTTCCTTTAACTAAAAGTGTTTTCTTTCTATATAATAGGGAGTATTCTTTTTAAAGGCAGCGTAATGAAATTTTGGAGGATCTAAATACTTTTTAAACTGTCTTTTGAGGAATCCCCTAAAAGTCTAAAAATGATCAAAAGTTGAAACTTAAGATTCAGACCTTTTAGTCCTCATTTTTATTATTCAAACGTTTTTAAAAAGTGCTTTTTAATCTTGTTGGGGGGACCCCAATAAGTTCCAACATTTTCTTAATACTATTAATTCTTTTAACAAAAAGAGAGATGTGCTTTCTTTCTATAGCCAGCATTCTTTTTAAAGGTGCCCAGATGAAAGAAATTTTGCAGGCTCTAAATTCTTTTTATATTCTCTTTTCGAGGGCTTCTTATAAAAATGAGGAAAAATTAGAGCCTAAAATTCAAAAATTTTAAACCTCATTTTTTTATTCAAATGGTTAAAAAAATTGTTCTTTAATTTATTTGGGGGGGGGGGCAATAAGTTTCAAAACTTCTTTAATACTATTACTTCTTCCAACCAAATGTGTTCTATTTCTATAGTCATCATTCTATTAAAGGTACTCAGAAGAAAGAAGATTTGCAGGCTATAAATACGTTTTAAATTGTCTTTTTTAGGGCCCCCTATAAAAGTGAACAAAAACTGGAACTCAAGATTAAGAACTTTTAGAGCCATTTTTATTGTTCAAATGTTTTAAAAATGTGCTTTTTAGCTCACAGGCTATCATAGCCTGAGAGCTTATGTGCCCGTCCGTTCTGTATGTATGTTCGTATGTACGTAACGCGATAACTCATGATAAAAATATCCGATCCACTTGAAATTTTGTATGTAGGTATATCCTGACAAGGCGCTTCCCTGATTAGTTTTTGGAGTTCATTCGATATGTATAAGAGGGGGAACGGGGGGCTCATGCCCCCCGTTAGTTGATATAGATGGGATTTTCATGCAGAATTAAGTTTTCAAAATTTAGATTAGGATCATTCTGATGAGGCGATTCCGTGACTGTTATTAGGTGTTCATTGATTAAGTATAAATAGGGGGAACAGGGGTTCTAATGCCCCCCCCCCGTTAGTTGATATAAATGGGATTTTCATGCAGAATTAAGTTTTCAAAATTTAGATTAGGATCATTCTGATGAGGCGATTCCGTGACTGTTATTAGGTGTTCATTGAATAAGTATAAATAGGGGGAACAGGGGTTCTAATGCCCCCCCCCCCGTTAGTTGATATAAATGGGATTTTCATGCAGAATTAAGTTTTCGTTCAAAATTTAGATTAGGATCATTCTGATGAGGCGATTCCGTGACTGTTATTAGGTGTTCATTGAATAAGTATAAATAGGGGGAACAGGGGTTCTAATGCCCTCCCCCCCGTTAGTTGATATAAATGGGATTTTCATGCAGAATTAAGTTTTCGTTCAAAATTTAGATTGGGATCATTCTGATGAGGCGATTCCGTGACTGTTATTAGGTGTTCATTGAATAAGTATAAATAGGGGGAACAGGGGCTCTAATGACCCGTAATGATGTCTCCCGTGCAGACCTCTACTCCGAAGGCGATTTCTGCGCAATTCGCAAGAAAAATATAAAAGGAAAATCTTTCTAAATAAATATTGATGTTCAGTTCGTGGACTTTGGGGAATTCTGTAATGATTGTTATGTATTATAACAGTATTTATAAAGTTTATTGATACTGAAAATGATCCTGAGAGTTAAGTCCTCTTCTAGTGTATAAGAAAATGGTATCCAATTCAACTCCGGAAAGCGAAAGAGTAATTATCAGCTGCATGAATAACATCATGACCGGTACGAAAATTTAAACCTTTATTTAAAAAAGCCAATTCACTTATATTTATAAGATCTAGGATCTTCCTTAAAAAATTTTTGTCCTGCCCCATATGGTCATTAATCGTGGTTGTCAGAAGAAGACTGGCAGACGAGACATTTTGCAGAAAACTAAAATCTCTTATTATCGCTCTTTATGAAATTAAATTTTGCTTCATGATGGAAAATGTTACTACGCGATTTATAAAATTAATTTAAAGAATGCTACACAATTATAATACCTAAAAACTAAAGTATAATAATTAAAACTGCTAACTCAAAAAAGTTGATTTTGGGCTAAATGTTTTACATTGCCTTGCAAAAACCCAGTAACACCAACATGGACTCTATCGAAAAGTGAGTTCCTACAAATATTTTTTTCCAATTACAGCACTGTATGCTACATATTACGCGTAAGTAATAAACAAACGTGTCATAAACATTGGGGTTGTCAAGCTTATAAAATTTAAAATTTCAGAATACCCTGAAGTAAATCATTTTATGACAAAATTCAATCAAAGTTTAACAATCACCTTTTAAATTAAACCTGTCAGTAAATCTGAACCTGATTTAATTAGGGGGAGTAGTTTTGATTCAAATAAAAGACAATAAATATTATGTTCCTAAGTTAAAAAATATATAGATATATCACTGATTCGATTATACGATGATTCGAATAAGTGGCGGATTTTTGTACTTTTTCTTGTAGGGGCCCGTAATTTTTGCCTGTCCAAGGCCCCGTGAAACCTGTCATGGACCCTGCTGAGAGGATTGCGCTTCAAACCAGTTTTTCCCTCCAAAAACTGTCATTGGAATAAGGAAAGGGCATATTTACAAACACTTCTGTTAACCAATCTATCGCTATATTTTTCTCAAAGCGATCGTTGCAGGAATCCTTTTGGCGACTTAGGCCAATCACATCATAATTTCAGGAGCGCACCCAGGGACGTAGCTTTAGGGGGGGGAGGGGGGGGAGCCTCCCCTCCCAATATGTTCAGGTAGTAGGGCGCCAAAGAAGGCTTAAGGGCGCCGTCAGGCACCCGAAAAAAAAGGCTTTGTAAGTAGTAATAAGTAATTATAAAATAACTTAATTTGAAATGTAAAATTACAAAATAAATTACTATTCACTTACAAAACATGAAAAAGGCACCTAATTTTAGGCTTGTTACTACCTCTATTCCCCCACTCCTATCCCGAAGAAAATTTATGCATCCAAAATAAAAAATTTCAAAAACAGGCTTGTAATGAATTTCCGGATAGATGTACATTTATTTCCTTCTTATAGTAGTTGTTGGTCACCCTTAGAAATAGATAGAAAGGGAAAAGAAGTGTGGAAACGACTGTAGTGCGTTTGGATGGTTCTATAATATGTTTTAGTAGTAGGGCGCCACTAAAGCTTTGGAGGTGCAGTCAGGCACCTAAAAAAGAGGGTTTCAAAAAGAGCGCCATGGAAGGTTTAAAGGTGCCGTTTAGGCACCTAAAATTTTTATTATTAATGTGGCATTCTTAGATTATTTTCTACACACACACACACACACACACAAAAAAAAAAAAAAAAGGGAAAAACGGAAAAAGAAAAAATAATGAAATAGCAGTAACATGATTTGGAATTAATATTATTGTAAATTTATAAAAAAATAAATTATGGTTTCAAAAAAATATAGGCAATCCATTACATTTGAGACATTTTAAGATTACTACTAGGCGCTATCTCCAGTGCGAAAACAAGAACACATTCCGGAAATGGACATTGTTCGATCACTACATGTAATGTGATTTTTCGGAGAAAAGCTCTCTCCTTATTCCAATTCAAGGTTGGTGGTCCTCGACAGGGTCATCTGACCTTAATTATTTTAACTCCCCTCTTATGTCCTTCCTTGTGTGAGATTAGATAATTTCCGGGCGTCACCTACATACATCTTTGTTGTCCAGTGTCTAGTGTTGACAGATTGTACTGAAGCTAATAACGTGACTTTTCAAAAGTAGCGATTTTTTTCGCTAAATTTTTAAAATAAAAATAAAAAGCTGTCTTTCGTAGTCATCCAGAGAGAAGAAATTCAGTCTTGAATGATGACTGAAATAAAACATAAAAATAAAAAACCAGGAATAAAAGAGAAAAAGAAGTTATGAGGCGAAGAAATGACGCAAATTTATAAAAAAGTGGATAAAAAACGATGATGCAGTCGAAGGTAAAAAATGTACATATTTTCCTTTAATTAAGCATGTTCTTAAAGAACAATGTTTATATTTCTGACGCAATTGTGAGTTCATTTATTATCAATCATTGCTATTATTATAGGAAAAAATCGAATAGCATTCTCAGTTTTCCGGTAAATTTAAGTTTTAATGATTTTTATTATTTATTTCCTAAACAGATAGCTATTTTTTGATTAATGGTGATTTCTGAAACTTTTACATTATTAATAATCGACCTAGTTTTAACCCAGGACTGGGCAGGAATGAAGCTTTCCCCAAAAATTAAAAGAAATATATGTTTAAGGGTGTACTCAAAAACATGCTTTTCTACCTTCAACACCTCGAAATTTTCTGATAGAATTTCAGACTCATTTTTAAAAATAGAAACATGAAACTTGCTGGAGTGATTTTTGAAGAGATGTACAAGGTGCCGTATGATCTTATTTTTCGCTCTATTTATTAGAATTTGATTGATAAACAATCATTGCTTGAGCATGGTTCTTTTTTTCGTCTCCAGGTCTTCCGCTTCGGAAAATTCGGTTCACAACACCCACTTTGACAGCATTTTCCCCTCTATTTTCTGCCTTTATCAAAATATCGAGATTTACGGTACCTTGTATAGTTTCTGAATAAGAGAATCTGTCAGTCTGATGAATTTGAGAGCAAAAGTGAATTCAAAATTAAATGCGAAAATAAGCAGTTTGGATCGGAATGCACCATTATTTACAAATGTTTTTCGAAAAAGCAATCGAACATAGTAAGATGCAATCTAATGGAACCAAACAAATATTCAGTTTTACATGATTTATTATTATTATTATTATTTAGGTTTTTGGTATCCACATACTACATTTTCACAGATTTTATTTTATAAAACACTGTATATTAAATTGTAACATTATAGTTAAAAATGCATTGTTTATGATCAAGTGGTACTGATTTCATTCTTGCAAGGGTGATCATGTGGTAAAAAAAAAATTTTTTTTTCAAAAACATTTTCAACTGAGCAATATTTTTTGGGGGGCTTTATTTTTGTTTTATAATATGATTCCTAAATATAATTTTGTTATGTTTTATCAATTGTACATATACATTTCAAGTTATTGTCACTCTTCTGATGGGTCTTTTTTCTGCCTTGAGGTGGACATTACAGCTTAAATTTGATTTATCTGAAAAATAACAGTTTTAAATTAACTGTATAAACATCTCGATGTACCGACGTGCAAAGTGAACTCTTCTATCTGAAATTCCAAAATACATGTGTATATGTCTTTATTTTAAATCCAGATTGAAATATTCTATGCATCTGAGTTTTTTGCGTCGCTAATTGCTATTGTGATAAATTACTTTTGACGAAATTTAATGATATCCGGTATTCAGCATACTATTGCTAAATTGAACATGTTGCTTAAGGGGTTAAAAATGTTTTTGTTCAATGATTGGATAAAGGGATTTGGAAATAATTGATTTTTGCTTTTAAAGTAGCCATTGTCAAAAGAGAGAATTAAATTTATTTTGAACGACTGCCTTTTAATGTTAAAAAGTGACAGGAAAAAAGTATTCGTTAATGTACTGTATAATTAATACATGCCTCGGAGCGAGTCGCTAAACTCGCTTTTCTCGCTATTTTTTTGCATTTGTCTCTTTTAGTCTATATTTTTCAGATTTAGTCTCTTTTTTTGCTTTTTTTTTTTAAATGTTCCTTACCCATCGATCGATCGCAGGAAAAAGATCGTAACTTTCCTCATTTGACAGTGGGAAAAACATCGCGAAATTCAACAATTTATCGTGAGGAAATATCGAAAAACTTGTCAGTTTGTCGCAGGAAAATCTCGAAATTTGTTAACTGTTCGCGGGTAAAAATCGCAAAAAATTTCAGTCGGAAATCGGCGGAAAATCATGGATTATGTTAATCTGTCTTAGGATGAAACCATGAAATTCCGTGAAACTATAATGAAACTTAGTCGCGGAATAAAATATACCGAATTTCCCGGGAGCAGAATCGGCGCAACGCTGCGACGTACGTCGCAGACTCTTGGGAAGTTTCGCAGACTATTTTTCAACTGTTAAAAATGTAGCAAAAATTATAAAATTTCGGTCCGAAATCCGAAAATTCGGACATAAAATGTATCGCGAATTTCGACAAAGAGTCTTCGAAAAGAAATCTATTTCGTCATAGATCGCGAAAAACGCGAATTTCGTCCAAAAATCGCGAAAAAACGGCAAATTTCCTCAAAAAATCACAAAAAACGGCAAATTTCTTCAAAAGATCGTGAAAAAACCGGCAAGTTTCTTCAAAACATCGCAAAAAATGGCAAATTTCTTCAAAAGATCACGAAAAAAACGGCAGTTTTCGTCAAAAAAATCACGAAAAAACGGTAAATTTTCTCAATTGCGAAAAACGACAAATTTTGTTTAAAAAAAAAACCGAAAAAATGGTAAATTTCTTCAAAAAATCACGGAAAAGTTTAACATTTCTTCAAAAGTTAGCAAAAAAAGGCAAACGTCTTCAAAAAATCGCGAAAAAACGGCAGTTTTCGTTAAAAAATCCCGAAAAAAGCTGCAAATTTCTTCAAGAGATCGCGAAAAAATGGCAAATTTTTTCAAAAGATCGCAAGAAAACGGTAGTTTTCGTCAATAGACTGCGAAAAAAATGCAAATTTCGTCGAAAGATCGTGAAAAAACTGCAAATTTTGTCAAAGAGGAGCCTCCCTCCCCTCTTTAGGGCAATGTATGAGGCATTAAAAATTCTGAGAACAAAGGCAACTTTTTTTTTAAAGTATACTTTTCTTTTATGTCTATAACAAATACTTGAAGATTTGAGTGCAAATAATGTAATGCGAGGGATTGGTCTGCAGACTGTTTTTTAAGTTTTTACATGTGTTGCAGACTGCAGAAAAAAATTCTGCTGCAGAGCCAAATTTGTCTCTCATTTGCAGGGGAAAAAATTCTAAATTTCGTCACTCTGTCGTGGAAAAATGGTTACGAAATTAGTATATCGTTCGCAGGCAAGAATTGCAAAACTTTTCTGTCGGACACTGAAAAGAAAGTGAATTTGGTCAATCTGTGGCATAAATGCAAAATTCAATAATCATTCGAGGGGTAAAAAATCCATCAATCAGTGGCAGAATCATTGCAAAATTTGTCAGTCACTCTTGTGAAAAACAATTGAGAAATTCATCAGAGGATTGCAGGAAGGAATCTCAAAATTCTTATTTTGGTCGTTATACAGTATATACAGGGATCACTTTTTCGACAAACGGCAGAATTTCACGTTTTTTAATTTTAAAAAATCTGTGATTTTCATAAAATAATCACTGGCAAAACTGCGATTCTAATTCATTGATCACCGGAAAAAAGACTATTTACATTAAACAATCACGAAATCAAGCCGCGATTTTCACCAGACGATCCCGAAATAAAATCGTTGTTATTTCCAAACAATCCCAAAATAAACTCATGATTTCTGCCATACGATTGCGGGGAAAAAAGAAACCCCGAGATTTACTTCAAACCATCCTGAAATAAGACCGAGCTTTCGTCAAATGATCGTAAAATCGAAATTCATAGATACCAACTTGTACGGTTTGGCCGTACAATGTACGGATTTTGTTCTAAGTGTACGGATATACTAATGAACAATACGATTTTGTGCACGGGAAAAATAATCGCAGAGAAATGCAAATTTCGTGAAAGGATCGCCGAAAAAATTTGTGATTTCTTTACGCGATCGATAGTCTAAATTTGCGATTTTTTCTGAATCGTTTACCGAAATGCAGTAAATGATTATTTTTTGGTCCATTGTTTTAGAAATTCGCTTTTTTCTGCTTTTATATGACTAAATTCGTCATATTTTCCGCGATCATTTGCCGGAATTCACAAATTTTTGGCGATAGATTGGCGAAATTCAAAATTCTTTCGCGTTTATTTGCCGAAATTCATTTTTTCCACGATCGCAGAAAAAAATCGCGAATTTTGACAATTGATCATTTTTCAAAATTCGTGATTTGTTTTTCTTTGCAATCACGATTTTTTTCCGTGCGATTTTGCAAATATTTGCAAATGCTCGCAGCAAAAAAAATCACGAATTTTGTTATATAAACACAGAAAAATAGTAAATTTCTGCAAGCAATGGCAAAAAAAAAAATTGTGAATTTTGGCAAATGAAAGCCAAAAAAAAAAAAAAAAAATAAGGTCACAAATTTTACTGAAAAAAAATTGCAAATGTCAGCGAACAATTGTGGAAGAAAAATCGTGTATTTCCGTAAGCAATAGCGTGGAAAAATCATCACAATTTTCATATTAAATTGCGGCAATTGGTAGCGGGGGGAAAAATCTTTGATTTCTTCAAATGGTCGTGGAAGGAAATGTAGTATGCCAACTAAATGTGTCCTAAAATATCCAAAAAAGTTTGTTGAAATATTACTTGGCACCAGTACATCCCATGTTTTCACTTTTTTCACCAACACCATTTGATAAATTTCGTCATTCTTTTCCTGAGATAATTTGACAAACTTTACTGTTTTATACTGTAACTGATTTTCGCACATATTAATGTAACCCATTGACAAGCATCCTTGATTTTTTTTATGGCTTTTTTCTACGAAATCCGTTTTTTTTCTGGCGATTAGTTGATAAATTTCACTATTTATTTCCGTGACCTTCGACAAAATTAGCAATTATTTGTATGATCGCTCTTCGAATTTCGCAATCATTTAATGAATTTTGTGATTCATCCCTCTCTTCGAGACCCATTTGATGAATTTTATGATGTTTAACACAAGATCCATTTGACTAATATCGTGATTTTTTTTCAAGGCCATCTGATAACTTTCGTGATTTTTTTTTATCCTAAGAACATTTGACTAATTTCGAGAATTTTTTTCGCAAGATCATGTGACAAATTTTGTGATTTGTTTTTTGAGACAATTTGATGAATTTCACCAATGTCCTGATTTTGTCTCCATGATCATTTGGTGAATTTTTGATTTTCTTCCATGATGAATTGTCGCGATTTGAGATTTTTCTGCAACCAAACAACAATATTTGCAATTTTTTCAAAACTGACTGAAATGCATTGAAAATGTATTCCACAGATGGTGTTAAATCTTATAGTGCTTGTCTGTATACCAAAAACATTTAAGTAAAGAGAAAAAATTGTTTTTTATTTGGTCTCCTTTTAGTCTCTTTTTGTAAATTTTGGGTTTTTTTTAGTCTCTTTTTCTTGCGATTTGGTCTCTTTTCTCTCTTTTTTTAGAGTGACTCAGCAGTCCTAGGCCTGTTAATAGAATAATCGTGCAACCGATTTAAAAAAAATGCACATTCGAAAAAAATAACTACTTTAAAGTTCTGTGTTACAATTGCAGTCCAATACAGGTTATTTTTTACTTATCTGTATTTACTGGGGAACTAAGATTATAAAAGGGAAAACATGTTATTTCATTTTACAGAAACTGGAATATTCAGTATATTTGGTATATAGACCACCGTTACTTCCTTGAAAAAGGGTCGAATGTTCATCCAGAGATTTAACATTCCTTTTTTACATAGTTCCTTTTTTACTACTATCACTACTACTATCACTATTACTACTATCACTCCCACCATATTGATGGGAGTGATAGTAGTGGGCCCGATCTCGGAGGATGTCACCAGAAAAAATTGAAGGCTAAATTCAATTATATTGACCAGTAAGCTTCGGGCGGAAGCTGCGGCTTTGAAACCACTATAATTGTATTGTAATTAACTTTGTGTTCTGTATTTTTATTTTTCTTCCAAATACAATTGTTCTTATCAAGTTAGGAAAATTAATTTAAGGATCCAGGATTCAGATTCTCTTCAAATATTCTACATTGCCTTTTTAGACCTTGAAAAAACAAGAACTGGGAGAGATATTTTATCAGCACATGTGCATGCACGCTGGAAATGGAAGTTTAATCATGGCTGCATCACTTATATCACCTAAATAGATGCCATTGCCATGAATAATTAACTAAACATAAAAAGTAGCATAACTACCCCTCCCCCTCTCCTAAAAATGTGCAAATAATTCAAGGGCGCCAAAACACTAAAAAGCGCCAAATTTTGGTTCTTCCCCCCCCCCCCCAACAAAAATTCCACGCTACGCCCCTGAGCGCACCCAGTACTAAACTTTGGAAAAGCTAGCATATTTTAGAGGTCTATATTTTCCTGATCTGGCTCGTAATGCCGCACTTCTAAAAATCTGTTGCAAATCTGTTGCATTTTGTATCATAGGCACTCCACCGCTTGCAATGGCGAATGGTATAGCTCTCTAATAGTGCTACAGTGCGTGTCAAAAGCTTAAGCACAATAGCAATTTTCTAATAAAACTTTAAATATTCACTTTATTCCAATATCTGTCTTGTATGGGTGATTCTACGATAAGAGGTTCAAAAACATGGAGAATTCGGCCAAAAAGAAAAGTTTGAGTTTGATCAAAAACCTTTAAATTATGATTTTTGTCCCGTTTATTTACTTTTTCATATAAGGCAAGTCACTTTATACATATTTTATAACTTTTTCTGGTCAGTGACTCGCTCCTCTGGCAGTTATCGTGCCAGGGGAAATACGGCAGGGGAGAGACATTTTCGTGTAAATTCAAACTTTTTAACTGATTGAATTAGTTTTTCGGTTAATTGTGTATTTCACTTTAAGTATTACCGTATTGTTTAATTAGGGCAGTAAATGCAATTGAATTAAATGAATATTATAAGTTTTATGACTTACCAGGGGAGATACACGATCACTGTGCGAAACCACTACAAAACACGGTCGCGTCGCAACAACTAAAAATGGCGACGCTTAAATGGCTTGCGCGTTTAGTATTGCTAACTTCAAGCCGATAGATGTCCTTAAGCACTACTTCCAATATAGCCATCGTTGAATTTATCTTTGTTTCAGCGGAACAAAATTTGACAGGGGAGAGACACAAAAAAAGCGGGACAAAAGTTAATTTTAAAAATTATTTGAAATTAACAAAAATATTTTATTCTTTATTTTATAATACGTAAGTATAATTACACTGCTGGCCACCCAAATTGCAACACCAAGAAAAACAAGAGATATCACAACAAAATTTATTGTGTAGATAACATGTTGACCAAGTAACAAATGATTAAATTTACAGCATTCTATGAAGCGTGGTTCCTGCCAAAATCAGTACCCAGAGTAGCCGCCGTTGTTGGAGATCACAGCTGCCACACGCCTCGGCATTGATTCAAAGAGACTTTGAATGTGTTCTTGGGGTACAGCAGACCAAGCAGCTTCCACACGTTGTCAAAGTTGATCTGGTGTGACAGCTGGGGATGAACTCTGGGTCAGTCGTTGAGCAACCATGGACCACATGTTTTCTATCGGCGAAAGATCCGGAGAGCGCGCCGGCCAGGGAAGCAATTCAATCTGGTGATTGACGAAGAACCCTTGGACAATGCGTGCCACGTGTGGCCGTGCATTATCCTGCTGAAATATGGCTGTTGGCAAGCCCTGAAGGTAAGGAAGGACAACTGGCTCCAACACCTCGGAGATGTAGCGCTGGCTGGTTAAAGTACCGGCAATGCGTACTAGAGGAGTGCGAGAGAGATATCCGATACCGCCCCATACCATAATACCCGGTGCAGGACCAGTGTGACGGTGCATAATGCAGCTGTTCAGCATCCTCTCTCCACGGTGTATCCAGACTCGAATCCGACCGTCGTGGTGTTGCATACAGAAGCGTGACTCGTCAGTAAAGAGAATTTCATTCCATTCTGTCGTCCACATCCTTCTTTCATCGCACCATTGGCGGCGGAGACGTCTGTGGTTCCGCGTCAGAGGTAGATAAAGCAACGGACGTCTTGCGGAC
Organism: Maratus speculifer; assembly: GCA_964019185.1. Lineage (NCBI taxonomy): Eukaryota > Metazoa > Arthropoda > Arachnida > Araneae > Salticidae > Maratus > Maratus speculifer. The sequence goes on along the minus strand of OZ025293.1, from coordinate 202,185,313 downwards.
AGACCATTCTGCTGTAAACGACGTCGAATGGTACGCGCAGACACTGGATGATGCGTTACAGACTGAATCTGCTGTGATATGGTTCGTGATGTGACTGAGCGGTCCGTCACTGCCATGCGTACAATCTGCCTGTCATCACGTGACGTGGTACACTGAGGTCGATGCGGTCGATCACATCTGTCCGTCGTACCCTGTTGCACCCAACGATCACATATCCGCATCACAGTTGTTTGGTTTCGTCCAACACGACGACCGATATCCCTGAAAGATAACCCACAATCTCGGTATGCCACTATCCTTCCTCTGTCAAACTCGGATACTTGATCAAAAGATGATCGTTGTTTCCTACGAGGCATAATTTATCGTTTTTTTTTTGAAAAAAAAGCAAGAAAAACACAATTGCTGTACTTGAAACCGTCGAAATCTCCAAGCCTTAAATAGCGCTTTGAGGTGGCGCCACAGGCGCGCTTGATATGCGTCTGCGCTGAAATTCTAATCATTTGCATATCTCACCTCAGCTAATGCATGTTGTAAATTTCATATTATTTGCATGCTTCCTTCAGGGTGTTGCATTTACGATGGCCAGCAGTGTATTTAAATTCCAATTAAACATACTTTAGCTAAGCATCTGGCGGAAAAAATATATGTATTGTTTGAAAGTTAAATTTAAACCGGCAAGGGGACATGCCAGGGGAGGGGACTTTTTAGACTTTGTAAGAAATTTCAGAAAAATGTGTTTAAATTAGGCATTCAATCGTAATGTTATTTAATAAAGTATATTAAGATGATGCGATTCATTGCAAAAAATAGCAACATATAGAATAAAAAATCTGCTTTAAACGGATTGCCGTACAAATTACCTCTTATCGTAGAATCGCCCGTATATGTTAATAATATCTATTTTAACACCATATTCATTGAAATTAAATTGTAAATTTTATTTCAAAGCATGAATTTTAAGAATAGAAAAAAAATAACCGTGTCAAAAGTTTAACACAAAATCGTTTTTATGCAAATTTTACAATCTGACGTAAGCGGTTGCGTACGCAAACAATTTCTGGATGTATAAGAAGCAGTTAGTTGTTTATGAGTTAGTACAAAATGCCTCGGTCGAAAGAATTTTCAGAGGAGGAGGTGATAAAAATATGGAGTATGAGAGCAAAATCTAAGTCTGTTTCTGAAATTGCAAGTACATTAAAAAGATTAAAACGAGGTATTCATCAAATTTTGGCTCGTGGTAATAATTTCAAACGAAAATTTTGTTCAGGAAGGCTGCGAGTGACTAGTTTGCGCAAAGATAGCCGTATCAGATTCAGAAATTTGGCTTCAACTGGTAATTACTTCCTTTCGCAAATAAAACATGCAGTTGGAGAACAAATATCGAAAAAAACTGTTCATAGAAGAATTTTGGAATTCAAATACATGAAATGCCGTAAAATGGTTCGATTACCGTGTCTCAAACAACACCATAAAGAAGCTAGATTACAATGGGCCAAAGAGCATATGTCATTTGGGGAAAAGTGGCTGAATGTCATATTCAATGAAGAAAAAAATGGAACCTCGATGGCCCTGATGGGTTTAAGTACTATTGGCATGATCTCCGCAAAGAACCTAGGAGTGTATTTAGCCGACAATATAATGGTGGTTCTGAAATGGTATGGGGGGGATATTTTTTTCTATGGTCAGACATCTCTAGCATTCATCAGCAGTAGTGAAAACTGTTAAAATTTAATTTTTATATAATTGCATTTATGCCAAAGCAGTGCTAAACTTCTTTTTCCCTCAACTCAACAGTCTGAGTTTTGTAACTTGCCTGAGTGGCAACATTAAGTTTTTTGTTGATGTTCGTGTGATCGCTAGCACCATGCTCTGATGCTGTCAATACAATCTTGTCTTTCTATTTTAATTAAAGTTTAAAATCCCAGCTACAAGTGCAGTTATTTTTAGCATGTTTATTTTTTCTTTCAACACGTTATCAGCACGAAAAACTCTGATGAGCATTTTTTTAAATAAAGCTCATAAAGCATGCTAAGCCTTGCACGCTCGTTAAGACTGAAGTAGATGTACTGAAGGTATTTGATCGCTAATATTTTTTTTTGAAGAAGTCGTGAAATATTGTAGCGGTAAGGACTTTTTGATACATTTTTTCAAGTGTGCATAATGGCTTACGAAGATTATAAAGTGCCGAAATTAAACGGCGAAAATTACCACGCGTGGTCCATTCGAGCACGTGCTGCACTTGTTCAGAAGAAATGCTGGGATGCCGTAGAACCTGGATATGGAATAGAAATGACAGAAAACGAGAGAAAAAAAAACGACGAAGCGCTGACTCTCATGTTTTTAATTGTCGACGATACTTTTCTTGATGATATCGGTGATTGCAGTAGAGCCAGAGAAGCATGGAATTCATTGAAGGAAATGCACACAAAATTCGGATTGCTGCATGTATTACAATTAATGAAAGATTTTTTTAACACCTCAATGAAGCCTGGAGAAACTGTAAAATCATATCTTGGCAGATTAATGGACATCCATCGTAAGCTGTCCAGTGGCGGATATGCATTTATGGACAGAGAAGTAGCTCTAATTATGCTCATTGGATTGCCAAAATCTTATGAATCCCTTATCATCAATCTAGAAAAGGATGAAGAAAACCTCACAACCGCAGTTGTTAAATCAAAGCTCTTAATTGAAGAAAAGAGAATTTCTAGAAATGAATATGCTGACGTAGAGAAACATGAAGAACGAGCACTACACGCAAAAAGCTTTAACTCAATGCAGAAGAAGCCTGTACATGAGAAAAACAAGAAGTGGGCATCTAAGAAGCAAGAAGAAGCTGAAAGCTATCAAAGAAAAACTAAGTGTTTCAGCTGCGGTGAATGGGGCCACATATCCAGACACTGTGAAGAAGCGAAGCAGAAGAGTCAAAGTGCCGCAAAGACCGTCATAGATCTCAAGAACTGGGCATTATCAGTAAATCTGAAAAATGAAAACAAGTCAAGATTGTGGATTTTAGACAGTGGAGCCACAGAACACATGACGTCCGATAAAGCAAAATATGTAAATTTCAAGCACTACAAATCAACTGTTGAAGTTGCAAATTCAGAGAAAATTGAAGTTACTGGAATAGGTGACTTAAAGTTGTTATTACATGACGAAAATGAAGTATCCAGAACTGTCACCCTTGAAAATGTCCTGTACGTCCCGAAGCTAGGAGGGAACTTACTTTCAGTCGGAAGAATTGAAGAACGGGGCCTTAAAGTAGAGTTTGCAAATGGTGAAGCCAAAGTAACAGAGAAAAATGACGAAACCGTTTTCATAGCCAAGAGGAAAGGAAGACTTTATGTTGTCGAAGAACAACAACCCACAGCTTATGTTGCAAGAACTGCCAGTGAAGAACTATGGCACCGACGTTTGGGGCACCCTAGTTATAATGCCTTGAAAGGGCTGAATGAAGATATTTGTCATGGTGAAGAACTTATCCCAAAACAAGAAAATCTTTGCTCAGTGTGCATACAAGGAAAGATGAACAAATTGAAGTTTCCAAAAACTGATCATATACGGTCCCAAGATGTATTAGATGTAATTCACTCTGATGTAGTTGGCAGAATCACTCCATCATCATTGGGCGGCTCAAATTATTTTGTGACATTTACAGAAGAATACTCACATTATACTTGTTTATACCCAATGAAGGCGAAAGATGAAGTCTTGGATAAATTTGATGAATACAGGCGAATGGCAGAAACATTTCATGGCAAGAAAATAAAAGCTCTAAAGAGTGACAATGGAGGCGAATACAAGAGTGAAAGGTTTGATAATTACCTCATCAAATTTGGAATAAAAAGACAGCTCTCAGTACCAGAATCCCCACAACAAAATGGACTGGCTGAAAGATTAAATCAAACATTAGCGAACATAACTAGATGTTTTTTGATAGAGTCTGGAGCCAATCTCAATTTTTGGGCTGAAGCTGCATGCACAGTGGCATACGTTCTCAATAAGCGACCATCTACAGCAATCAAGGGAAACACTCCAGAAAGATTATGGTCAAACAAGGAACCAAATTTGAAGAACTTAAAAGTATTTGGAAGTAGAGTTTGGAGCCATGTACGTTCCTATGAAAAGAGAAGCAAATTTGATCCTAAAGCCAAAGAATGTGTATTTGTTGGGTATCCTGATGGAATTAAAGGTTACAAACTATGGGATCTAAAGAATAGGAAATTCTTTATTAGTCGAGATGTAGTGTTTGAAGAAAATATTTTTCCTTTCAAGAGCAAACTTCCTGACACTAATGAAAACTTCGTTGGACTTCACATTGAAAATGAAGAAATCCTGGAAGATTGCACAATGGAACCAGAAGTCCAAGAATCATGTACAAATTCAGAACAAATTTTTGATACGAACAACTCAAATGAAGCAGTTGAAAGTTGCCACATAAAAGATTTAGATGCATTATGCTTGGATGAGTGCAATGAGGAATCTGCAATTCAAAATACAGATGAAAAGGTAATAGAAGATGACAAAATTGACCCTGGAAGTGAGACTACAACTGAAGAGCCTAATATATCTCCTGGTTATCGACAAGCTAGCGGAATGATCAGAGCAAGAAGACCACCACAATATTTAGATGATTATATTCTGTACAATGTGAAGGAAATGAAAAAACAAGATAAAGATCCAATATCAGTCACAGAAGCTCTGTCATCAGATGAAGCAAAAATGTGGAAAGAAGCTATGACAGAAGAATTCGACAATCTTCTCAGCAACCAAACATGGGAATTAGTTCCAAAACCAGGAAACACCAAACCTATTGGTTGCAAATGGGTGTTCAAAAGAAAACTAAATTTAGAAGGAGAAGTAATTAAATTTAAGGCTCGTTTGGTTGCAAAAGGCTACTCGCAGGTCCCAGGTAGAGATTTCTCTGATACCTTCTCTCCTGTTGTAAAAATAAAATCCATACGTATTCTTTTAGCCCTTGCCATGGAGCTGGATCTGAAAATCCACCAAATGGATATCACCGCAGCTTATCTAAATGGGACACTAAAAGAAGACATATACATGTTGCAGCCTGAAGGTATGCAACAACAAGGCAAAGAACATCTTGTGTGTCACCTGAAGAAGACCTTGTATGGCTTAAAACAGGCTGGAAGAGAATGGAATGAATGTTTTGATACCTTCCTCAAAGAATTTGGACTGTGTAGATCTAAGAGTGATCCATGCATCTACTATCATCCAAAGAAAACATTGTATCTTGGTCTTTATGTTGATGATATGCTGATTGTTGGAACTTCTGAAGCCATAAGTGTTTTCAAGCTCAAGGTTATGCAGAAATTCCAAGCTAAAGACCTTGGTGAAGCAAGTGAAATTTTATCTATGAGAATCCAGAAACAAGCTGATGGTTCACTTACACTGGATCAAACAGCCTACATTGAAGAAATTCTGGAAACATTTGGAGCAAGTTCAGTTAAAGGAGCATCAACCCCTTTAGACCCAAGTATTAAACATCACAAGGTAACTGATGCAGAATGGTCTAACATAAAAGAGAAGAGCAGTGAAATTCCTTATAGGCAAGCCATTGGAAGTCTGCTGTATGTTGCCTGTGGAACACGTCCTGACATTGCATTCAGTTCCACCTACATGAGCCAGTTTAATGAGAGACCTTCTGAGCAGCATTGGAGGAGCATTAAACACCTCTTTCGATACCTGAAAGAAACCAAGAACCTGTCTCTTACCTTCAGAAAGACTGGAAGAGCTGTGGAAATTTTTTCTGATGCAGATTGGGGTGCAGATCATGTGGATAGAAAGTCCTTCAGTGGATATGTGATTATTTTTGGTGGTGCTGCAGTTTCTTGGTCGAGTAAAAAGCAGTGTTGTACTGCATTATCTTCTGCTGAATCTGAGTATTTGGCATTAGCCCATACCACAAAGGAAGTGTTATGGCTGAAAAGTCTAATGCAAGAACTTGGTGTGGAGAAATTTATCCATACACCAGTGTCAGTGAAAATCGACAGTCAGGCAGCTATGTTTATTGCAAAAAATCAAACAACATCTGAGCGCAGTAAACATATTGATATTAGGCATCATTTTCTGAGGGACTATATTGAACAGAATGTTATTTGTTTAGAGCATGTAGCCTCAGTGAATAATGTTGCTGATCTTTTAACTAAAAACATTTCAAAGAAAACTTTGATTGACTTAAGAAAACATTTAGGTTTTGAGTATTGAGTTTTTTAAAATTGATGTGTTTGTAGTATGCAAGTTCCTTTTTTTTTGGTTTTACACAATGTTTTTGTATTTGTGATGTAGTTAACCTGTGTACTATTTCTTGGGGTAAGTCTATATGTTTTTTTTCAGCCATGCTTTGGCAAGGAGGAGTGTTAAAATTTAATTTTTATATAATTGCATTTATGCCAAAGCAGTGCTAAACTTCTTTTTCCCTCAACTCAACAGTCTGAGTTTTGTAACTTGCCTGAGTGGCAACATTAAGTTTTTTGTTGATGTTCGTGTGATCGCTAGCACCATGCTCTGATGCTGTCAATACAATCTTGTCTTTCTATTTTAATTAAAGTTTAAAATCCCAGCTACAAGTGCAGTTATTTTTAGCATGTTTATTTTTTCTTTCAACAAAAACTATGAAAACTATCAAGAGACATTTGCCAATCATTTGCTTCCTTTTGCCGAGGTTTTGGGGGGAGAAAAATGGTTACTTCAACATGACAATGCTTCGATCCATACCTCAAACTCAACTTCATCGTGGCTTAAGTCGAAAAAAGTGTCTGTTTTGATATGGCCGGCAATTAGTCCTGATTTAAACACTATAGAAAATATGTGGGGTATTCTCACTCATGCAGTTTATCCAAATGGAAAGCAGTATTCTTCAGTTAAAAGATTTGAAAGATGCCATTGAGAACGCTTGGTTTAAAATTGAACCAGAAACAATACAGAATCTCATTTTATCGATAGAAGACCGTATATTTAAAGTAATTCAGCAGAAGGGAGCAATAATCAAGTGTTAATTTTTTTTATTCTTGTTCTGCTAAATACTAAAAACTACTGTGCTTAAACTTTTGACACACTCATTTTTGTTGTTTTGATAAATTTTATTATTTAAGATAAGTTTTATAACATAAATCTGTTAACTATCTTTTTAAAACTATAATTTGTAGATTATGTGAAAAGGAAATTAACTTTCACTCATTAATAAAATTTTATTTTGAAATTTTCTGTTGTGCTTTAACTTTTGACACGCACTGTATTATCCGATGAATAATACAGTGGATAATACATTTCCAGGCGTCTTCATGTTATCCAAAGCACCAGAGGAGTCGCTTCGAAAGTTATCCGAAGTTGTTCGAAAGTCGGTCAATAGTCGTTTCTAAATTGTTCTGATTTATCAGAAAATTGATAGTCTTTAAAACCAAGGGTAATTTTTCACGATATTTTTAACTGTTAGATTTGCAATATTTAGGCAAGAACATTTGTTTACACTGATAAAAATCTGAAACTTTTGATGCATTGTCACTCCACCGCTTTTATAGAAAACAATTTCTTCACTGTATTATAGAGCATTCTCATTGGTCAAAATTCAAGTATTCAATAAAAGCGGTGGACGATGCAGAAAAAGTTTCAATTTTCAACAGTGTAGTGCGTATCCCGCCACTCTAATATAGAGGCACCTTAATCTGAAATCATTCTTCAAAGGACTGTCATTGGTGGAAAATGGAAGCTAACTGGAACAAGTTTTCACTCTACGAATTCGTCCTAAATTTCTCTAAAATAAATTAAAAGATATTTTTTCAAAATGTTAACAAAAAGAATAAGAATAAAAAAGCAGCCAATTTAATGTGAATATTGGACATAAAACCATAAAATAAAAATAATTGTTTGTTTATTGTTTGTTTATTGAACAACATACATCTGACCTGTGTGCTCGACATGAAGCCTGCTTATAAGCCATCGTCAATTTACAGGGACGAGATAGCACACAAGGAAATATTACAACACAAGAGAAGTACAACCAGGAGCTCCACACAAAGAGTGCGTGCAATGGAGCCAGTGGGATTCGAACCCACAACCTCACGATCAGCGGAGTGATGTCTTAACCACTCAGCCACGGAGGCCCCAATAATAATAAAAATAATTAAAAAACAACTCATGATGAAGTAGTTTTTTTTTCTCGGTGAGGTTGGTGCGGTGTGGCAACTTCTCCGACGTTTACTATACCGTAGTGGGCGGTGTGTGTATTTGTGTGCGAAGTGTGCACGTTGTTGAATTTTTTGTTTTGTTGTTCGGAAAGTTCTACCATTTCGGTTCAGGTTGTATATTACTCGTTTTTTAGTTCACTTACACTGTAAGCTAGGTTTTTATTTTGTGTTTTGCTCATTTTTCGTGTTGTATTGTTGCGTGGCTCTAGTTCATGTTGTTACAGAGCTGAGCTGTTTATCATGTCGGGGTCACCCCAATCTCTAGTAGTCAACGATACTACTCCAGCAAGTGTACTTACTCCAGATAATAATATCGAAATGGAAAATACAGGAAAACAGGTTGAAAATAGTGCTTTGTACAGGTCAAGTAAATCTCAAGTTGAAATCTTAAATGAAGCCAATGAGGATGGCATAGCGAGTGTTGCGATATTGGTTGCTGCTGTTTCAGGAACAATTCCGAGTTCTCATCCGAAGGCTCTACGGGACGCCATCTCGACACAAGTTGAAAACCACATGGGAATAGATTCGCTGCGGCTATCTCGACAAGGAAAGCTCACATTGACTACTCAGAACATCGTAACGGCTACTCAAGCGTTAAACATCAAAACACTCCTGGGTATCCCGGTTTCTGCCCAGCTGCTAACGGACAATATTACCACCAGGTTTCTGCTGCGCAATATGAACCCTCAAATTAATTGCAAAGACATAGCTGAAGAACTTGAATTTTCTGGAATTCCCGTCTTGGAGGTCCGTCGATTTATACGTAAAGACTCTGGCCCCACTTCGACTGTTCTGGTGACGAAGCTGGGATGCAACTTGCCGGATACTGTTAAACTGTGGTATCAAGTCTTCCGCATCTCATTGTTTATTGATAGGCCGAGACAATGCCGTAAATGTTGGAAGTTCACTCATGGTGCCGGTGTTTGCAGAAGTGACTTTGTGTGTGCCCAGTGTGCTAATGTTCATCCGGGTTCCTGTACGGTGGACCCCCCCACTTGCGCAAACTGCAAAGGCAGCCATCTTGCCACAGACAGGACTTGTCCTAAATACATACAGGAAACTCGATTTTTGAAATTTAAGTGTGAGCACCACCTGGGTTTTAGTGAAGCACGGAAATTATTCCCGACCAGCGGCTATGCTAAAGCCGAGTCCTATGCCCAGGCCGCCTCTGCCTCTCCCCCCCCTCCGGCGGACTATATCACTAGATTGGACCTTCAGACTATGCTACAAGGTTTTGCCGAGAATATCGCTGCTATGATGCAATCTGTCCTGGCAGCCCAGGCTCAAAATTATGAACATATGTTGTCTGCTGTCACCACATCCGTGGTAGGGGCCCTGCGGGACGCTCTCTCCCCAGGTCACCCCCCTCCTTCACATAGCGCTACTGATAAACAGCAAAAGCCGGGTCAATCATTGACTCGCACTATTTCACGCAATAGCAACGTCAAAAAATTGTGCACCGGGACGTCGAATCCAAACAATCTTCAAACTCAGAACATGGACTCTTCCTCAGGGGATGATTGGACTTTAGACGAGCATTCCTCTATAAGAGACAAGCCCGAGCTCAACGCCTCCATCACTTAGAGTGGTTGAGGTAAGCGTCTTCTTTTGTATATTCCTTTTCCTTACTGGTTTTTGTTTTCATGTTTATCTGCAGTTTGTGGAGTTATTGTCTTGTCCTATTTAGTTATTTTTGGGTTTTTGTTTCGCAATCGAGTTTTTTTCCATTCTTGCTTTCCGTGTCTGAGTTCCGGGGGTTGGGGTACTCGTATCTTTATTTGATGGGGTTTCTTTACAGAAACTCTCTATTTGTGAGTTTTCTTTATGGTCAGTTTTTTAGTTCATTGGAACTGTAGAAGTGTCCGGGCCAATGGCCATTGGCTTCGCTCTCCCACCTTCGCCCAGGCTCGCATCATTTGCCTGCAGGAAACCTTCCTTACGCCTTCGGATAGTTTTTCTCTCCCGGGCATGAATGTTTTTCGGAAGGACCGCCTGGATGCTCGCGGTGGTGGCCTTGTGACGGCCATTAAGACCTCTTTGGATGCTCTGTTGGTGCCTTTGCCTCCCTGTCCGCAGCCAGATTTTGAAGCTTTAGCTGTGAAGATCTGGTTTAACCGCTCCTGGGTTTCCCTGATTAATGTTTATTCCCCTTCGGGTCTTTTCCCGGGTGAGTGGCTCTCTGGGGTCCTGGATTCGTTGTGTTCTCCTATCATCCTCTTGGGTGATTTCAATATCAATCTTCTGGGTCATGACCCTCCGTTCCCTCCTAGGGTTCGTCACCTATTAGATTGGGCTGCCTCTCATGAGATCTGTTTCCTAAACCTGCATTCGCCGACACGCTCTGCTCCTAACGGGTCGGCTTCGTTGTTAGACCTTACCTTGTTGTCCCCTTCACTTCATAGGGACATCCACTTCTACATCCACCCTGATAATTTTGACTCGGACCATCATCCGGTCTTTCTGTTCCATAATAGCCTGATCGCCCCGGCTGGTCCGGGTCGGGTTTTGGTCAATTGGTCTAAGGCTAGCGCATGCCTCAATGAGATGTTAAACGCCTCCAATCCTACCTACTCAGAGTTCGAACAGTTCTGTCACCGGGCTATCCAGGCTCAGCAAGTGTTCCGGCGTTCCCAGGCTGCCCCGTCCCCACCTTGGTGGGACGCTACCTGCCAATCTCTATTGCGCCAGAAGCGGAGGTCCCTAAAGTGGGCCCGCTCTACTTGTTCCAGGGATCATTGGAAAAATTACAAGCTGTTTGCTGCCAAACTACGGCGTCACATGAAACTCGTGTCTCGTCAATACTGGGATAAGATTTGTCGGGATAGCTGCTCAAGTGGCAGAATATTCAAGATTCTGAAGCGTCTTGCTAACAGGGAGTCCACTCATGTGGACAATGTTTTGTGCAACCCTCACCCTGTGGTTTCTGCCCATCTTCAGGCCGAGGTTTTCTTGCAGCATTTCCAACAACTAGATGCCTACGAACCCCTGCCTTTTGACCTAAGTGACGGGGACGTTTCTTTGGATGCCAGGTTTTCTTTGGAGGAGCTTTCAGATGCACTCAAACATACCAGGCCTACGTCCCCCGGCGCTGACGGTATTTCCGCCCGCCTTTTGAAAAATCTCCACTCCGACAATCGGCAAAAGCTTCTCTCGATCTTCAACGCCTCGTTTGAAAGTTCGTCGCTTCCGGCTTCCTGGAAATTGGCCACTATCATCCCGATTCGCAAGCCGGGTAAGCCGACTACGCAGACAAGTTCTTACAGACCGATTGCCCTGACTTCCGTCTGTGTCAAGGTGATGGAAAGAATGATCCTCCGTCGCCTCCTGATCTGGACCGGTGTGCGGAACACCTTTCCTCCCAGCCAGTTTGGTTTCCTCCCATTCAGAGACTGCACTACGGCTCTATGCACACTTGTTGATCATGTACGTCGTGCGAGGGCAAACAACCACTTTGTGGCCGCTGTGTGTTTAGATATTAAGGCTGCCTACGACTCCGTTTGGATTGACAACCTCATCTATAAATTGGCTTCGCTGGGAATTCGTGGGCGTATGGGCCGTTGGATCGCTGAATTTCTAACTGAGCGCCGGATCCAGATCAGATGGAGGTCGGCAACTTCTGGGGTTGGCCCCTGTCGTCATGGCGTGCCTCAGGGGAGTGTGCTATCCCCTTTTCTATTTCTAATCTACCTGGCTGATATCGTGGAGACCTTGGAAGATGGCGTCTACCTCATAGTGTACGCTGATGACATTATCGTGTACGTAATTGGCCTTAACGAGCGTCGTGCCCGCGAAAAGCTTAACAGTGCCCTGCAGAGGATTTGTAATTGGTGTGCGGCCAACAAGCTAAGGATCTCGCCTGAAAAGTGCTTGGCCATAAATTTTTCACGCAGCCGTGACCCGGGCAACCCTCCGTTTGTTGCGGGGCAGGAGGTCTCTTGGAGCACCACGGTGAAGATCTTGGGTATCTGGTTTAGTCGCTCCCTTAACTTTCGCTCACACTTTTCGATGATCCGTATCAAAGCTCTTCGGCGTCTCAACTACATTAAGGCTGTGGCCAGCCACTCCAGGGGTGTTTCCAGCACGCACCTGCTGCGCATAATCAATGCTCTGATCAGAAGCCTTCTTGAATACGGATGTGCGCTTTTCTTTGATTGTAACAAATCTGCCATGATCACTCTGGAGAGAATCTACTATGCTGCTCTTCGTACTGCTACTGGCCTTCCCATGTGCACCCCCATTCCGGTCCTTCAACGTGAAGCTGGTGCAACCTCAATCCGCAGTCGCCTTCTGTTCCTGGCGAAGGCTTTTCTCCTACGGCAGCTTGCCCTTCCCCCGGGACTTGTTCTCAGTGACTCTCTCAGGTCGACTCATCCTCCCGATGGCCTTGGCTCTAATTGGGCTCGCCTCTGTGACTCCTTGTCCGCCGCTTATGGCTTTGATTGTTCTAAGATACTTCAGTTCATCTGGCCTCCTCTTCCTCAGGAATTGACTCTTCACATAATTACTGAGGGCCTCCCCTTTCAGGACGTCTCGCTCCCTGATCGCGTCCTTGCAAGCGAATGGGTCCGCTGGCGCGAGGCCCACCGCTACTGTACTGTCTTTTCCTCCGATGCCTCCAAAGACTCTGCAAAGACATCGGCGGCGGCAATTGATGCCGACTCCGACCGTGCCGTGGCTGCCTTGCTCCATCATTGTAATTCCATTTTCACCGCCGAGGCGATCGCACTCTGGTTGGCCATTACTCACCTTCCTTCGATACACAAGACTATTTTCCTTTTAACGGATAGCTTGTCTGTCTTGCGAGCTCTCCAGGCCTATTCACTTCGTTCTCCTAAGGTCATTCTACATCTGATCCATAGCATTTCGGTTTTGAGTAGTAGGGGCTACTCCGTCACTTTGATCTGGTGCCCCGCCCATAAGGGTATCGTCCCGAACGAGAGGGCCGACGTTCTGGCCAAAAATGGTCCTTATCTCTGCCAGTCCTTCCCTTGGGTGTCTCCGGAGGACCTACGCTCGCACATCAAGAAGAGCTGGCTTATTGAAAATGAGTTCTCTTGGCTCAACAGTGATTACGCTCCTACTTACCCTCACCTCACCACTGACCGGTCTTATTCGTTGTGGACCCCCTCCAGGCGAACGGATGTGCTTATTGCCCGATGGAGGGCTAGGATGATCCTCACCCAGCAGCGTCTCTTTCGCATGAACCAAGTTTTTTCCCCGCTGTGTAGGCATTGTTTTGAGTTGGATACCCCGGAGCACGTTCTACTACATTGCATGGTTCTCAAAGACTCTCGCCGACAGCTGCTCTTGTTGCTCAAGCTACCTGCCTCCTCGAGCTATAGCGAGATCATGTCTGTGGCCCTCTCATCTCCTCATGGTGTTGCGGCCCTAATCCGCTTTTCACGTGTGGCTCTTCCCCATCTTGTTTGACCGCTCTAGCTGTTAGCCTGTGTGGGCTTATTATTGTTTTGTTTTTTCTTCCCTCGTCCGTCTGTGTCGTACATGATTTGACCCTGGCTGATTAAGTTTGTGTTTACCCTGGAGTTTCGAGACAAAAGCCTCCCTAACGGGTAGTAGCATACGTCTCAGTACTTGCCCACCAACCAACCAACCATGATGAAGTAAACAAAATGCTTAAAGGAGAAAAATAAGGCGTGTTCCAGAGACACCCTTTTTGCGCGCACGCTCTCAGAAGATTCTGCATGGAGTAGGCATTATCGAAGAAGGGAATTTTAAAGTTATTCAATTATTGCATTATTTTTATGGTTCAAAATTGGTAAATACAAATACTAAATCCCTTTATCCTTCCAAAGCCTGATTCTCGTAACAGAAATACATACCTGTGGTCACTCAAATAAAATCCAAAATATTCCGAAAAAGTATGACGTGACCTATTTCATCTAATTAAGCCCGAAAATCATTTAAAATATGACCGCCAACCCTGGTCAAAGCTCGCGGGCGCGACGTAAAAGAAACTGCTGGGCGATTTGATCACATGATTGCGCGTTTTGTACTTATCTGTTATTGGTTGCGCTTTATTTAATAGGTTGAGTGATACAATTTAACAATTCAATTGGTGATTTAAATTTTTTAATAATTTTCTTTTTATTTATTTAAAAATAATTTATAAGTTGCTTTATATTTTCCGTGTTAAATAGAATGCTGTTAATAAACCAAGGTTAAGATATCCACATATTGCAAGATTTCAATGGAATTTGCACTGTTAGTTAGACCATTTATCATACATTTCCAAATCATGTAAGTATTAGCAAACACTTATTTATACTTTCAATAGAAAATTTATAAACATTCTAATCATACTTTATTCATTATAAAACTAAAAAGTAAACACCAAATATTTCATCTCTTTAAAAAATATGTGTGCAGATATTTTTAGTTTAAAAGATGTATATCTTTTACATTTTGCTTTTATATTTTCCATTTTGATCCACGCATGCATTATATTTGCATCCTAATCTCGATAAAAACTCACTTCTAACCCCCCCCCCCCAAAAAAAAAAGAAAAGAAAAAGAAAAACATTAAGAAATTACTTTACGGTTATATGGATATTTTCGCAGAATACTTTTCTTTTCTTTTTCATTTGCTTAATGTATATATAAATCACTTTGGAACAAAACTTAGAATATTAAACGGGTTCAAATATAAAACTTTCTCCTCAAAACATCTCATTTTCTCGTATTTAAATAAGTATTTTATTATTATAATAGAAATACATGTGCTTCTGTATTAGTAATATAAAATTTATCTTTAATAAAAATTTCTAGCTCAATGCTCTAACCATTCGGTCATCAAGCTTACCTTCGTCTTCAGCAGATTATCTTTGATCTGTTCTCAATCTGTTATAAGAAAAGGGCAGCTGACGTCACTGTGGGCAAGCTGTTTTCGCCCGTGCTTCGTTATAGCACAGACTCTACATATGGATTCAGGCATTCTGATTGGTCTACAAATTTTATTGTGGTTGTCTGCTTGCTATGATTGGGCTACGTCGTCAAGATGATTTCTACAATGATCGCAATGGCAAAAATGTAGCGGTAGATTGGTTGATAGAAATGTTTGTTTGTAAACATGCCCTTTCTTTATTGAGCGCACAGTTACAGTACCTGTAGCGCAGTAGCGAGTACTGAACGGATATCCCGTCCGCGATAAGAACCCACTCCATCTTCTGCCTCCTGAGCTCTCACGCACGGCGCGCGTGATCTTAGAACGCAGCCCTAGAGATAATTCTACACAGCGCCATCTATTGTAATTTGCAATAAGTATATTCGATGAAAGTTTAAGTACATTTATCAGTTAGCAAAAGGTTTGGGAGTGAGGAAGGTAGTGTGTGAGCTAGTGTTGTTTTTATTGACAATTTGTTTATTTCTTAATCACATTTTAACATTATTCTAAGTATATTTCTCAAGTTCCACATGAGTTAGCATCCCCTGTCTAAGTTCATCAAATTAGTTAGTCATCAGCTTTGATTCCTTATATTCCGAAAGGTAAATGGACACTTGTTTTGTTTTCAGTTTCGATCTGTATGTTGCTCGTATTTTCTTAAACGTATGTAATGTTTGTACGAGTTTAAGTTTCTGCATCAAATCTGCTCCTTGTGACGAATGTAAAGGGATATTTCTTGAAATTTAAATTCTAGATCTGAATGTTAATTCACGCATGTCTTTTGAATTCTTAATTCGGGTTTCAACAAACTATTTTGTGAAATAGTATTTCTCATTTCTCTTAGTGCCTTATTAGAGTTTTTGTAAATTTTCTAACTACTTTGTCGTGCTTATAAATTATGTACAAATTCTGATTGATCTTTAATAGTTGTATAGAAACTTAAGTATTGTACAATTAGCATTTATTATTAAATTTTATTATATCACTACAAAATGTAATCGAATCCCTTTCTATTTTATAATTTTAGAGCTGTGGTGGAAGGTATACTGTGATAAATACCTTCTTGATATTTTAACGATTTATAGGGTAGATGCTACAGTTTTGGCCACAGTTTTTTTTTTTTTTTTTTTTTTTTTGTAAATTTATGTTAACAAATTATATGCATTCTTACTCCTTAATCAAACACTCTTATGTCATTTCCAATCCCATTTGCTTATCTTTGGATAAAATGTGACTAGGGAAAAAAAAGTGTGAAACTATAGTGTGTGTTATGTATTAAGATTTTTGCTTAGCTAAGTTTTCAAAATCCTTCAACATTAGACACTTATCGGACTTTGTTTTGAAACAAATTACTATTGGGTTTTATGAGCTAAACTTTCTTTCTATTGTAATTTCACATTTTTAAATTCGGTATTTTAACAGCTTAAAGAGGGGTGGCCAAAACTGGTGCTTTAAATTTGCTATGTGTGCCAGTTATGGTCAAAAAGTGTACAAGATTGTGTTCCACTTTTGCAGGGCTGCAAAAAAGCCGGCCTTTTCTCCAAAAGGCCAGGCTGGCCAGCTTTTATTAGAAAAAAAACAGTTTTTATTGGCTTTTTTCCCAAGGCATATCTTGCAACTATATATAGGTTATTTTTTACAACTATGCATGTTAATTTACTTTACTAATAGCTATTTTCTATAAATTCAAATTAAATATTATGAAATTGCTTTAAAATCATGTTCAGAAATTCATTTCTTATGTTCAGCCAATTTTTTTAACTACAACTTTTTTTTTATTGCTCTATACGGTATCGTGCAGTAAGAAAAAAAATCGATCTTCTAAATAGCTTTTCACAAAATTTTCACCCATAATCCCTTTTGACATCCCTCGCTCTCCATGTAAAATTATTTTTTAAATTTTAATTTCTAACTTACTATTTACGTTTCCAACCTTCCATTATATATTTATTTTTTTTATTTATATGCGTATTTGATGTATGAAGCTTAATACTTGATCCTTGATTGCACCACGTGCCATATCTAGACTTACCTAAAAAATTATGATTTTTATTATGTGCCGTGAATTTGGCTTTTTAAAAAAATCGATTAATAAAGAGTTTTTTTTTATTTTTTACTGAATACTAAAAAATATTTATATTAATGCAGATAAATATAAATTATGATTGCTATTTTCCTTATTATTAAACAGATAATTAAAAAAAAACCCATAAAAATAGAAACAATTGTGCAGTGGAGGGTTAATTTTACAAAAGTGAACACTGTAGTAAATTATTTCTAGTAGTTTAATATTTTTATTTTATTAAATTACGACATGAAAATATTTTAAACGTAATTTTATTCAATGGTATTACTAAGTTAAAATCTAGGTTTATCTTTAATTATTAAAATATAGCCCTTAGATTATGTTAAATATTAAAACTTAATTTCATTGAGAAAAATCGATCTAAAATAGTATAATATTTTCTTAACTAATAATAATATATTATAAATAAATAAATAAAATATTAACGCGTAGTTATTTGGAAAGAATTGGTTAAAAAAAAATAAATAAGTTAAAAAAATAATTAAAAAAACTAATTTAAAAAAAAAGAAAAGAAAAAAAAAGTCTGAAAAAAGTTTATTTTGTAGCAAAATATAGCAATACAATATTTTTAAACCCTAAATATGCACATATAGAACACACCATAAACTATCAAATTTTAGCTGAAAACTTTAAATTTAATTATTTTTCTCATTATGATACGAATATATAGATTAAAAAATAAATAAATAAAAAAAAAATCATAAAAATAGAAAAAATCATACAGTAAAAGGTTAATTTCATAAAAATGAATACTGTAATAAGTTATCTCTAGTAATTAGATATTTTTATGTTATTAAATTATAACATAAAAATATTTAAAATGTAATTTTATTCGATGTTATTACATTAAAATTTATAATTCTTTTTAATTATCAAAATAATGATATTTAATATTAAAACTTAATCTCATTAAAAAAATCAATCTAAAAAATATCTTAACAGAAACTAAATTATTAAAAAAATTAATTAATTTACTTAAATATGAAAACTTAGTTTTTCGGAAAGAATAGATTTAAAAAATCAAATTTATAATAAATCTTAAAAAAAAAAAAAAAAAAAAAACACCAGGTTTCGAACCCACAATCCTTGGATTACGAGAATTGCATGCTAACCATTACTCCATCCCATCTGCCTAACTTTAAGCGAAACGACGCTTTTACACTCGATACAAGTTCATAAGAGTATTTGGCTTTTGGCGTTCTTTTATTCATCGCCAAACCTATTTTGATTGCTTATGTCGGAAAAAAGGAAAAAAAAAATACTTGTAATGGGATTCCATCAAAACAAAGCAAAAATATATATACAATGTAGTCATACAAAAAAAAAATATTTCAAATTTTATTTATATATATTAATAATGAAAAAATGATGGGATATTGCTCGTGCTGGCAGAACAAAAATGAAACTTATGGAAGAAAAAAATATTTTTTCATGAAAATTGCGAATTTCATAGACAAAATTGTATTTATATCCATAATATAAACATTTCTGAACCTGAAAATTGATGTTACAAATCGAAAAAAGCTTGAAAATATTATGAATGAGGAGGATTTTAAAACCCTCTAATTTCATCCCATGTAAAGTCTATGGTAGCGCTACAGTCAATTGCCTGTGTCGGTTGAAAACAGATTTCGTCTAATCAGAATTTATTGCCATCATGTCGCAACTCTTACCGAAGGATGTAGGAACTCTAAGAGATAATTCTACACAGCGTCATCTATTGTAATTTGTAATAAGTATATTCGATGAAAGTTTAAGTACATTTATCAGTTAGCAAAAGGTTTGGGAGTGAGGAAGTTAGTGTGTGAGCTAGTGTTGTTTTTATTGACAATTTGTTTATTTTTTAATCACATTTTAACATTATTCTAAGTATATTTCTCAAGTTCCACATGAGTTAGCATCCCCTGTCTCAGTTCATCAAATTAGTCATCAGCTTTGATTCCTTATATTCCGAAAGGTAAATGTACACTTGTATTGTTTTCAGTTTCGATCTGTATGTTGCTCGTATTTTCTTAAACGTATATAATGTTTGTTTGTACCTTCTTGATATTTTAACGATTTATAGGGTACATGCTGCAGTTTTGGCCACATTTTTTTTTTTTTTTTTGTTTTTTTTTACTATTTAGCCTGTAAATTTATGTTAACAAATTATATGCATTCTTACTCCTTAATCAAACACTCTTATATCATTTCCAATCCCATTTGCATATCTTTGGATAAAATATGACTAGGGAAAAAAAAAAGTGTGAAACTATAGTGTGTGTTCATACGTACAGTACACTCCCTCAAACCCGCACATATTTTACGGATGTAAACAATGAAACATTCAGTTCAGATGTAGGTGCAAAATTTGACTATTTTAATTTTATATCAGTTCCATACATTTTTTAATTTGTAATTTTTGTTAAAGTTATTGAATTCGTGTTTTTTCATGAAAAAAGAATAATTTATTTCTGAAAAAATAAAGATATTGCTGATATTATTGGTAATCACAATTTTACGAAATATATTTACGTATTAATCAAGTTTTTTTAGTTATTAAGTATGGAGCTAAACTTGAAATAAGACTTCATTATTTTATGATTTTAATGTGAATTAGTAATGTACCTTTAGGAGGCAAGTTTCACTGAATAATTTAGGAAAAACACATTCCATGTTTATAATGAATATTTTATTGTACATTATTGATTATTAAATTGACCTTTGCTTTTAGTATAAATTTTAATCATTTTAAAAACTAATATTTTAGCATATTGTAAGCATTCATTTTACTTTTGATTTCATTATTAATTACATTCAAATTTCTTTTTTAAAAATGTAAACAAAGCAATGACCAGAAATCCACAGAATTCTAAAATCCGCAAAACCTCTGGTCCCAAGCTGTGCGGATTTGAGGGAGTCTACTGTATTAAGATTTTTGCTTAGCTAACAAGTTTTCAAAATCCTTCAACATTAGACACTTATCGGACTTTGTTTTGAAACAAATTACTATTGGGTTTTATGAGCTAAACTTTCTTTCTATTGTAATTTCACATTTTTAAATTCAGTATTTTAACAGCTTAAAGAGGGGTGGCCTTAAACTGGTTCTTTAAATTTGCCATGTGTGCCAGTTATGGTCAAAAAGTGTACAAGATTGTGTTCCACTTTTGCAGGGCTGCAAAAAAGCCAGCCTTTTCTACAAAAGGCCAGGCTGGCCGGCTTTTATTAGAAAAAATTAGTTTTTATTGGCTTTTTTCCCAAGGCATATCTTACAATTATATATAGATTATTTTTTACAACTATGCATGTTAATTTACTTTACTAATAGCTATTTTCTATAAATTCAAATTAAATATTATGAAATTGCTTTCAGAAATTCATTTTTATAGCCAAATAGATATACCAGAAAAGGGTCATTCCATGCCAAATCAACCAGTGACTGAACCTGACCCTTTCCGATTTCAATGAAACTGCTAGGGATTATTCTGTATGATGATATAAATTAGAGCATATTTTTATTTTTTGTTTATTGCTTTAATTTTTTATACAATTATTCAAATTTTGAAAAATCATCATTGACTTGCATAAATATTTTCAATTTTGAATTTCTCAAGTTCTATCAAACATAGAAAATTTTATGACCACTCATTGCAAAGAGGAATTTATAGGGTTTAATTTGATATGCAAGTCGACTATGTATAGTTGAAATAAATAAAATTTACATTTTTTTTTAATTTTAAATTTGAAAATTTTTTAGAGTCATTTTTAAAAATTTTGAAAAAATTGTATGTTTGTTGTAATATTATAAGCTTTAAATTCTGAAAGTTTTAGAGTCGGATCTCAATGGGATCAGGAGTTATTAAATAAAAGCAAAAATTACCATTAAAATAGCAATTTAATTCTGTCTATTTTGTTATTTATTTATGATTTGTATGGTAATTTTCAGCTTTTATTTCATAACTCCTGATCCCATTGAGATCCCACTCTAAAACTTTCAGAATTTAAATCTTATAATAATACAAAAATCATACAATTTTTTCAAAATTTTTAAAAATGATTATCTAAAAAATTTTCAAATTTAAAATTAAATTTTTTTTTAATTTTATTTATTTTAATTATACATAGTCGACTTGCATATCAAATTAAACCTTATAGACTCCTCTTTGAAATGAATGGTCATAAAAATTTTTATGTTTGATAGAACTTGAGAAATTCAAAATTGAAAATATTTATGCAAGTCAAAAAATGATGACTTTTCAAAATTTAAATAATTAATTGTATAAAAATTTAAAGCAATAAACAAAAAATAAAAATATACTCTAATTTATATCATCATAGAGAATGATCCCTAGCAGTTTCATTGAAATCGGAAATGGTCAGGTTGAATATTGAATTTTTTTGGTTGATTTGACATGGAATGACCCAAAAGCATCCTAAATAAACAAAATGATTGAAATAAACCTTTACTATAGGTTCAGCAGCACTTTCTCTGTTTATTAAAGATATTTTCATGCTATGGGTAAGGATTACATTCAAATAAATACTGTACAAAATGAAACTGTCTATAATATAACGCACTTGGAAAGTGTCTCCTAGCATATATGAATGCATTAGTATTATGAATAAAAATAGGTGATACAGCTACCTTGTCAAAAGCAGTGGTAACATGGTTAGATGTGCTAGAAGACTCATCTTTAGAAAAACTCCCATAGAAAAACTAAAAAAAAAGATTCCATCAAAACATGGAACCCTTTCATTTCTTATCCTACATGACAGATCCCAAATACTTTGTTAAACAAATTGGAAATTGCATGTGAAGCGTAGCAAATGAGGTGCGTTTGTATGATAACGAAGTTTTAAAAATATTCAGATCTTGGTGATATAGTAGAGCGTACTTCGGATACAGTATAGTAGTAGTCAAAATCTTTGTGTTTCTGTAAATATGCAGGAAGTAATTTTTATTACACCTCAGCAACCTCGTATATCTTATTCATAAAATGTGAAATAGTTGAATATAATCAAAACACACCCCCAAACAATGATTCCCCGTATAGCATTATGTAGTGGAACACTTTTGTGTGGCCTTGTAATTTAATAATAAAAATTCTTTGCATCACAGATTGTACAGAATGCATATTTTAGTATTTACTTCATGGATTCATGCCAATTCTATATGTTCGAATGAGTGTAACATCATTAAAATGCATTTGAACCTTTTTTTCCCATTGACCGTAATGTAATGGAATACTTTTGATTGTCCCTGTAAATGATCTATGTATCTGACTTTCATAACATTTGAAATGACTCGACAAAATTACGTAATAATTATGTTTTTAATTTCAAACGATTAAAATGCATTTGAAATTTTTTCTCCATTGATCGCAATGTAACGGAATCCTTTTGATTGTCCCTGTAATTGATCTATATATCCGATTGTCATAACATTTGAAATGACTCGATAAAATTATGCAATAATTATATGTTTTAAATTTCAAACGATTAAAATGCATTTGAAACTTTTTTCTCCATTGACCGTAATGTAACGGAATTCTTCTGATTGTCCCTGTAATTGATCTATCCATCCGATTTTCATAAAATTTGAAATGACTTGACAAAATTATGTTAGAATTATGTATTTTAAATTTCAAACGATTCGGTTGGGTAGTTTTTGCGTTGTTATATGCGGACAGACGGACGGACTGAGCGACAACAATAGGTGCTAAGTATTTACATAATTACGAATGCACCTAAAAATTGACAAACATACAAGAAAATGAAGCTGAAATGTGGTTTGAAGAAAATTATCCTGAATTTTTACCTGGTGTGCTAAAACTTAAGATAAAAGATCCTGAAGCATACCCACCCATATTTATTTTTCTCTGATAAAGTTATAGAGCAATTTCCAGCAAAAAAAATCTCGGCGGAATCTCGCTAAAGTGAAGACATCAAAAAGGACAGTTCACTACCTAATGGTTCCTGCGATTTTTTTAAAAAAATTAAATTACACAGTTAAAATAATCAATAAAATTTTATTTTATGTTATCAATTCATAAAAAAATATTTCAAAATTCTATTAATACAGTAAACAAATATATGTATATTAAAATAGATGTTACATAAAAATGCTTTACTTTTGCTTATTATCAATTAAAATTTTGTTAGGTGGAAAAAACTAGTACATTGTGATGTCCAAATGGACAGAAATTACTTAACAAATTACTATTCACAATCTAAAATATTCCATAAAAATTTATTATAATTAACAAAATGAGAATTAAATTTACTAAAGAATACTGTTATTTATGATTTAATTTACTTCAAACAGTCAAACACTATAAAATTTCCATTTCAACTTTTCTATAAATGTAGCCAAAACTGGAGCATTCACTCTACCTCTGTTTAGTGATAGAATTTAGTAACTCCTATTTGTCTGTTTTCACTCACATCTTCTTTAGAATTCATCATTTAACTGTACAATTACTACTTATTTAGTTTTGGGGAAAAAATTCTTTTGAAACTTCTTGTTTAGTTTTGGCAAAATAATATTGGCCTTAGTTATGGCACATTTTTTTCAAAGATCTTTGTCACAACTTAAGTTCTAAATATTTTTCTTCTCTCTTTCTCATTGGTTAAATTGTTGCCTACTTTAGATATTAAAAGGTAGTCCTGAAATTTCTTATACTATTTTAAATAATTTACAGAAGTTGATCAAGTATTTCCCCATGTATCTGGGATAATTCCTGCTCAATGATATTCTCACCATTTAATCTCTTTTTATTGTCCTATTAAATGCTTTTAATTGTCAGTAAACTCTTTGAACATTAAATGCAAAGTTAACTATAACCGCAATGTTCACCCCACTATAGTTAATTGTCGTTTTTAATAAAAAAAAGGGTCACCTGTAGTAATTTTTGTTAACCTGAGTTTCAAAAAATGATACATAAAAATATATATAATGTAATAGAAGATAACCTAATTATTATGCTGTGCATTGCGTTAAAGGTCTGCATTGAAATTTGGGTAATTTTTTTTTTTTGAAAATAGTGTTGGAAACTTCAGTTATAAAATTGAAAACATAAACATTCAGTTTTATATTTTATAGACCAATAATTTGTGAGATACAATAGATTCCCTCAAATCTGCACAGCTTGGGACCAGAGGTTATGCGGAATAAAATATTAAAAAAAGTAATACATTAAAAATAATAAAAATGTAGATAATTTTTTAAATGATTAAAATATTAAAAGCAAAGGTCAAGCTAATAATCAATAATGTATGATTAAATTAGAGATGGGCATTATTTAACATAACAGGATGAATATTCGTAATATTGACTTTAAATTTATTATTCAGTAATACATTAATGAAAAGGCCCTGTTAATTTTGGAATGCCTTGTGTAAGCATTAAAAAAAAGAAATAGCAAGACTGAAAATTATTTTACAAATACATATTTATACAGTAATTAAAATTAAATTATCGAAAACCTGTTTCTTAACTTGTAAATCTCATCTGAATCTATGATAAAGAATTTCTATTACTGCAGAAAAGAAAATTCCCCAGCATTAAAACGCTTTTGAAACAGAGAGAGAGAGAGAAAAGCACAAAGAAAAAGACTTCTTTTTTATTATGCTTCCCTGTTCATCTATGATTCTAAGACATTAAAAATCCGTTTGGTCTAACCGAAGATCCAATCACAGCGATAATTGTTAGTTTGCTATCTGAAAAGATCAGCTGATTTAGGTTGTTCGCAAACAGTACGGAAATTGTATAGATATTAAAAAACATCTGGCTTCGATTGTTGTCAGAAATTATTTTATTTTTTTTAATGTTTTGTAACGCTCGCAGTTACAAAGATTACTACATCAGGAAAAAATTTTTAGAATAATAAAAACCACATTTATTTGAAAAGATGATTGAAATAATGAAATATTTATTATCTGTATATATTGAAAGAACTGGTTAGAATATTAGAAATGAAATGGGGGAAAAACATATTTTATACGAAGTAAGTGAATGATGCTGCCGCTGCTAGATTATAAAAAAAAAAGCCAGGAGATAATGTCAGCCATGTTTGGTCACAATTTTAATGGGGAAAGAATCTGTGTTTGAAGAGTGGGATTTACGGATTTAATTGTTGATAAAAAAGATGTTTTTTTGCACGGAACATAATCTTAGTCTTGTATAGTTCGATGAATAAAAAAATGGTAATTCTTTGAATTTTTAAAAAGGATATTATTATGTAATCTTGGTATTTGGGAGAGGTGGGGGGGGGGGTATTCTGGCGCTATAATTTTTGTTTTTTAATCACGGGTTTAATTTTTTGTCATTATTGCATTGTTAGAAAATTTGAACTGGAAAATATTATTTCTGTAAAAGTAATTTTCTGAAAAAAAGAAAACAAATATAGCTTCGTGACGGCACTTAATTTTAATGCAATTATAAGTAGTTTGAAAAACATACTTTTACATATGAAATTGACTAAAAGCTTATAAATAATGTTTCGTGTTCTTATATTGTGCATCTTCTTTTGTTCGATAAGCTTTGAATATGCGTTGATAGGTACAGCTTCGGGGTAGTCACACTTCATGTCTAGGCATTAATGAAATGAAGATCAACTTTCTCTTTTTAACAAATTGCTTTGTTAAAATGGAGGAATTTTCTTATTGTTTACAAAAAATTAATTTCTAAACCGTTAGATTTAGAAGCATAGTAACAAATGCAAAAATATTTTAAATTTTATTCTGCATTTTATAAAAATCAATTTTTATTAAAATAATCTTTTTAATTAGTTAAGAAATTGCATATTTTATGTTCTGTAAGTTAAACAATTTTCTATAACTTTTATTTAGAAAAAAAATCTATATGTTTTAGCAAGTAAAACAGCAAAAAAAAAAAAATTCTTTTACGGGCAAAACTACTGTGTTATGATATACAGCGGTGTGCGAAAGGGGAGACAAAGAGGGTGGTTGCCCCAGGTGCAGAGATTTAGAGGGTGCCTTTATACGACCAATGTAATTTTTGGCGGCAGGGGCGCGCCAGCAGTATCCGGCGCCTGTGTGCAGAATTTCAGTTGGCGCCTCACATTCATACCTCACCAGTTTCCGAAATAGATAAAATTCCAAATGCATAGTTGCAAACCTTCGGAATTTTTTCAAAACTTAAATAATTTCTTAACTAGAAAATTTATTTAATAAAATGTGGTCTTTAATCTAGAAACTTCTTATATTCTTATTATTTATTCAATAAAACTTCTAGTTCCGAACATGTTTATTTGATGTGAAAAAAAAAGAAGTTTGGCAGCTGTATAAATAAAAATCCAAAACATAACAAAACCTACGAAAATCGAACCTGTCTGTATCAGAATCATGCATTAAACAGGAAATTTCATTATCCTGGATAAAAATAATGCAAATGCTGATTGAGCACTGTTGATTTGATTTTGTTGTTATGGAAACGACTTCATAGATTTGGAGGTGTATAAAGACTAAATTCCTTTTAGCATGAATTCGCTTAAGTTCTTTTGAATTAATTGGAAAATATAATGATAAACTTAATTAACTAAAGCAACAAGCATTACATATGGGTAATAAAAATAACATATTCAATAAACTCTTTCATTGATTAAGTTAAAATTCATTAAATATCCTGCATTTAAAAAGCAATTAACAAGCAGTTTTCAAAAGCATTAAAATAGTTTGCTTTTGGCAGGGAAAAGTGCTGCTCGTCAAATCACGCGAGGCTTTTGTCTTTTCGCGCCAAATATTTGCAAACATTTTTTTTTAATTTTATTTTTATTTTACAGATTTTCTATTGGAATTCCGTCGCTAATTTTATTTGTTCCTTTATTACATATATGAATAGATTCACTAGCACTTCTTCCAATATATTCCGAGTAAGCTCAGTAAGGAGACCTTGCTTGCAATTATGCATATTTTTTCAAGGGATTTTAAATATGATCCCGTTATATTCATTAAAATTTCAGATATTTTTCGGACGATGAAAACCCTTTTTATTTTATGTTAAATGAACAAACACGGAAAAAAACCCTATCTGGGATACTTTTTATTTTTGAAAGGTGCATTTTAAAAAACTTAATATTTACTACTTAACCCATTAGTGCCTAGCGTCCCTTTTTAGGGACCCTTCAAAAGGTGCATTCAGCACTGTTTCTGACAATGGTAAAAAAGAAAAGCAATAATTATTTTATTTAAATGATGCATTTTCGTGATTAATGAACTAAACTTAAATTTTCTAAAAATAGTGGTGGTAACCAAATAAAATTTATGCAAAAGATGCTGGGCACGAACGGGTTAAAACAATTGTAAAGTTTGATTTGTATTTTTTGATTTTTTTTGACATTTTAAAATTGTTGAATCTACATCCCATGCAAAAATACATACATACATAATATATTCCCAGTTCTAACGATGTCTCTGGTTTAAAAAAATATTTATATTTTAAAAAAATCTTGAAGACATTTCAAGGATTCGTAGAGATTTTTTTTTTCTTTCAGTGTCTTTGAAGAAATTGTTTGCGTTTGTATTTAACCGTTTCCGGCACAGTGTGTCCGGTGTGGACACACCTAATTTTAATTCCAAATTTGCAATTGACATCAATAACATTTTAATAAAATCTTGCTTTTATAATAAAAGTTTAAATTAAGGAGTTCTTAATTTTTTAAAAGGCCGTTTGCAAATTCGATGTCAGTCGATAATTTCTCATTTTACTAACAGAATTTGTCCGCGTCGGAAAGGGTTGAGAGAATTGTGTTCTGGACATTATCTCGCGTTTAAAAAGAAGTGAAAGAATGGCGCACGTTCATAGGCGTAGAGTTTTCAAAATTATTGGAGGGGCTCATTCAGTGACGTAGTCGGGGGGGGGGGGGAGGAGGGAGGGGGGAGTTTGAACCCCTATGGAACGAGGAATTAATTATTGCATCAAGAATACAAAAACAGTATTAGTTTCTAAGACGAAATTTAAAGAAATAAGGAATAGTCCCATTTTAGACAAGTTTTTCGCCTTAACAGGTATTTTTTTTCTAGGAATTAATTTAGTTATGACCATGGAATGTTTCAGATTGAGAAAGTATCCTGTTATAGCCTGCTTTCGTTTACAGAGTTTAAATATTTATAAAGAGAAATCTCTGAAAAAGCAAGTGCAAAGGATCAAAATAATAGGTTTCACAGCTTCCTGCACTCTATAATAAGTATGATTGCGTAGCAATTCTTCCATCGGAGTCCAGATGAAAAGTTGCAAATATTTGTTATAGACATGTTCCGTTTTGGCAGGTTTTAATGTACACATAACAAATAAATACAGACATATGTAAATACAACAAAATCTGTGAGCCGGAACGTATCTTAATCAGAAAAATACCGTGTTATCGTTGATAATTTACACCTTCTAAGATAGAAACCCAACAAATAGAATTTTTCGCCTTCTAATTCCGTCTTAGTAGGTTTCACTATTCATATATATAAACATGAAGAAAAATTCAGATACAGTCACTATCAACTAAATCAACATTGGGCCTTTTGAAAAAATTCATAATATTCACGCATTTTCTATATAATTAAATAAGAAGTTTGATTTTTTTGCTCATTGCACGAATGAACTAATAATTGAATAAATTAATGAAAGTTATATTGCTTTATTTTTTTTAGTTGAAGTCAATGAAATAAATTGATGTAATATATCATGTAGCGAGTCTGACGATTAGATTACAGATAATAATTGTGTAGTACTAATACTAAGTTACTAAGTCATATGAATACCCTTTACATTATCAAAGAATTTTTATGTTACTACCAATGATGAATACTGGAGGTAAAAGAATCCTCCTTCGTAGTTCATGACCCTAACTTTTTTTTTTTAAACATTTATTTGTACTAAAGTCCAAGAATAAAAACGCCGTCCTCCTCCCTCTCTCCACGCACACATACACAAAAATATATTTCGGTGTCGCCTCGGATTAACAGAAATTCCTATCAGAGAAAAAATTATCAATTCTACATTGACGGCTTGTCAGAGCAACCTTTTGAGATTTGCACAAGTCCCTTACAAGAGAAATATACTAATTAATATCTGTTCCAAGATCCTAATAGAATAAATAAATAAATAAATAAATAAAAGTTGTGCTTGATTTGTTTAATTTTAGTATAAACCTTTCCAAAATTTTCAAATTTCCAAAAAGATTTCCAAAGATTTTAATTTCCAAAAGAAACGTCACATAATAAAAATATTTCATGGAAAAGCTGACCCGTATGAATGCACATGTACAGCTAGATACATTTATGTGAACATCGAAATGATAATAATTAAACCAAATTTTAGATTGACATGACAGGAGGTCTGTACGAGCCCGGACTTATGGTCCATGGTCAGGCGGAGTGGCTCCGAATATTTTAACGGGCTGGACCGAGCCGGACTGGGCCGGAAAAAAATTGAACGGACCACAAGGGCAGGACCAGGCCGGAAAAAAAAAGAATTAGCGAGCCTACTGACCCGTTATAAAGATTTAAACAAAAACGATATAATATAAGCTTTTTTCAATGAATATGGCTTTAACGAGAATAAGTATAAATGTGCGTCTCTAGCCGATACTAACTTGACAACATCAATACTGAAATGTAACTTATACTTGGACAGTTACTTTGTGTCTAACCTGGGCTTAATATTTTTGTAGCAGACTCGTGATGCGCCAAGATCAGGCTTGCTTTTTTTTTTTTTTTTTTTTTTTTCTTTTTTTTTTTTCCTTATCTAGACTTAATTGTTCTCAAGATCTGTAGGGTAAACAACGTGTTTTATAAAAGTATTAATAGCAATAAAGAACTTAAGTTAGCGTAATCTTTGGATCCATACTTCTTACTGGTTCTTAAATTCACTTCTCAACAACGCGAATCTTTGACATATTTTCTAACTAATTTTTAGCTGTAAATGTATAAAATTGACAAGCCTGACTTAGAATCTAAGAGTTGTCTATTTTTGGTAAATAAGATATTTGTATATACTTGTTGAAATATTATATAAGAGATTCTTGTCACGCGGTTCCAGATTTTTCCTTTCTCATGCCGTCGCTTCAGGAAATTCGATTCAAAACGCTAAATTTGAGTTATTTTTTTAAATTGCTTGTTTCAAAAAATGGACAACGCTATTCAATTACAAAGTTTCTAAATAAAAACACCTGCTAATCATATGCGTTTTCGAAAAGAAATGAATTCAAAAATGTATTAAAAAATAGGTCCTTTGGATTTGAGGAAATCTTTAACAAAATGGTATAGAAATGTTTTCATAAAAACAACTTTTTATTACACAACTTCAAAAGTTTTTATGTTTTTTAACTTACTTTCTTTTTTCTTTTTTTTTTAATCATATTAATTTTTTAATGAATCCTTATTTGAATGTTGAAAGGCTAAGAATCTAATTAATCATTAATGTTGCTATTGTGCATTTTCTATAAAACATTCTGTAAAATTATCCCATAAATATGTGTGCAGTATTCTTTAAAGAAATATTTATTATATGATAAAAATCTGATTTAAAAAAATATATATATTCGAAATTGTATTGGACCGGGCCTGTTTTCACTGATTTCTGTACGATCCGGACCTAGAAATATATAAACGGTCCGGTCCGGGCCCGGGCCTGAAAATTCCTCTGGACACGACCAAGAAAAATTGAAGTTTAGGCTTAGCCTGAGTTTTCAATAGAATGGGGGGGAAGGGGGTGCAGTCTCTTACTTTATTAGGTTGCGGTCAGTGGAAAAAACCGTTTCGAGTTCAAGTTTGGGGTCCGGCCCAGATTCGTTAAAATTTTTAATCTTATCACTTATATAACACAAAAGTAAATTATTTAAAATAATAAATAGGAACAATTAAAATAATTGAAAATGTGACGGGCCAGATCGGGCCGGGCTTCTTTTCGCTGATTTCTGTACGAGCCGGGCCTATAAATGTAAAAATATAAAAGGGCCAGTCCGATCCGAGCCTGAAAATTCCTCTAGACACGAGGTTCATGTTTAGCCTGAGTTTGCAAAAGGAGGGGGGAGGGAATGTAGGCTAGATATCTGCACGGGTCGGGCTTCGGCCCGAAACCCGAGCCCGCCCGGGTTTGACTCGATTTCCATTAACGGTATTCGGCCGGTCCGGGCTCAGGCCTTACTTTTTTTCTGGAGTATCGGGCCAGGCCTAAATTATTTTTTCCGTACGAAGCGGAGACTGATTTCATTCTTCCTAGTCTTCACGGATCAAAATAATCAGTTTCGGCTGAATCATCCCGTATAAAAATCCTTTTTGTTCAAAAATCAGTAAAATTTTGCTTGGTCTAAAACTTTTTGCAAAAAAGGCATATACTTTTAAGTCGTCTTTATTCTACAATGAAACATTAGAATTTATTCTTTTTAAAGAATCGTAAGTTTCTAGGCTTATTAAAATAGAGTTACACACGTTAAAAAAAAAAAAAAAAAAAAAAAAAAAAAAAAAAAACTGCCTGTGACGGAATTTTTTTTTAAATTGAAAACTTGAAATTCCTTTTAAACTTCTTTTAAACTGTTCATCCATGCAAAATTAATACAATAATTCGCAAAAAAAAAAATATATATATATTAAACATTTGCACCTGCTAAAAAGGAAACTTATTTTTTTCTTTCCAATGCGATTCCGTCTTAGAGAATTTTACTTATACTACTTACCATTTTTTAGTTTTTTATGTCTCCATCATTGCATGGAAAATGGATTAATAATACTAATGATAACTAATACGTTTACATATAACAAACAAAGGTTCCTTAAAAGCATAAATATCGCAGCCTATGGCACTTCTGCATAAGTGGAGATTACAAACATGATAAAAAAATGTTACCAATGTTCTGTAGAAATTCACTCGGGCCGGGTTTGGGCCGAAATTTTAACTTTTTTCCGGGCAGGACCGAGCTCGGGTCTTGTTTATAGGTATTATATCGAACCGGGTCAGGCCGCTAAATTTTTTCTACGGACCGGACCGGGCCGGGCTCGGCGAAAATTTTCACTTTAATAACAGACCAGGCCAACTTTTTTTCTATGGATCGGGCCGGGCTTGGGCTTGGATATTTCGGCTCGTGCAGATCTCTTATGTAGGCTCTTACTTTATTAGGTTGCGGTCAGTTGAAAAAAACGTTCCAAGTTCAAGTTTTGGGCCCAGCCCAGTTCCGTGAAAACTTTTAATCAGATAACTTAAACAACACAAAAATAAATTATTTAAAATAATAAATAGGAATAATTGAAATAGTCAATTGTGTAGGGCCTCTGGCTTGTTTTCACTGATTTCTGCCCGAGTCGTCTCCTAGAAATGTAAAAATATATACAGGCTGGGCAAAATAACTTTCCTTCCGGTCCGGACCCGGGTCTGAAAATTCCTAAAAATATGACCAAGAAAAATTGAAGTTCAGACTTAGCCTGGGGGACGGGGTGATGGGGGACTACTGTAGGTTCCTACCAGGGGTGATTCTCGTCCGAAATTTCCGAAAATTTAAGGCATCCTCTTCCGAAAATATGAAATTGGGTTATCAGTTCCGCATAGTTGCCAACTTGTACGGTTTTGCGCGCGGAAAAAACAATTGCATAGAAATGCAAATTTCGGAATAGTATCGCCGAATAGCATACATTTCATCAATATTTCGTGGAAAAACGACAATTTCGTCAATGTTTTTGTAATCGAACTTTGTCAAAACATCGATGAAAAACGCGAATTTCCTGTGCGGATCGCGGAAAAAACGGCAATTTCACCAAATATCGCAGATAAAACGCTGATTTCTTCTGAAGACGGCGGAAAAACGTCGATTTCGTCTAAAGATTACGGATATAACGCCGATTTCCTTAAAAGATCACGGGAAAAAACGCCGTTTTCGATAAAAGATCGCTTTAAAATATTTTGTCAAAAGAATATTTGAAAAAAAAAGCCGATTTCATCAAAAGATCATGGAAAAAACGCCGATTTCGTCAAAAGATTGCGGGAATAAAACGCCGTTTTCGAGAAAAAATCGCGTAAAAAAGCAAATTTTGTCTAAAGATCGTCGAAAAAACGCCGATTTCACTTAAAAAACCATGGGAAAACGTCGATTTCGTCAAAAGATCGCGGAAAAACCGCCGATTTTGGCAAAAGATCGCAATAAATCGCCGATTTTGCTAAAATATTGCTGATTTCGGCCGAAAATAGCGGGAAAACGCCGATGTTGTCCGAAGATCGCTGGAGGGGGAGAAACTCACGACCCCCCCCCCCCCCCGCCGATTTCCGAAAATGCGATGCGAATTTCCGAAAAAAAAATTCCATCCAGAATCACCCCTGGTTCCTACTTTATTAAGTTGTGGTCAGTGGTAGAAAACTGTCCCGAGATCAAGTTTCGGGCCCGGCCCAGGTCTGTGAAGACTTTTAATCAGATATCTTTGAAAACACAAAAATAAATTATTTAAAATAACAGATAGCAACAACTGGAAACTTACTGTTTATCCGAACTACTAAATGCTTGAGAATCATCTGTTAATGCAAGAGATGGCTTGGTACCTTTAGACAATGTTAATAAATATTTGTCCATATGAAATTTTCCCGCCTATTTTTGCTTTAAAGACACTATTTAACTGACAGTTTGGTTTGGTCAGCAGCAAAATCCCTCTATACTCCCCCTCCTGCCATCTCCCGAGTTCTTGGAGACATCTAAATTAAGACATTTTTATCCAAGGTCAAAAGGCCCCTTCTTCGCAAGTTATCGGACACATTGTCTACTTTATTTATTGTCCTTTACTAGTATGTAGCACGTTAGAATCAGAAAAGGCGATATTTCCTAGAAACCCATGTCCACCGTCCAAAGAATAAAGAAAAAAAAAGAAAAAACCCCGTGGAGACTGCTTCGTTTTACCCATGCAATATATGGTGGAATTTTTCTTAGGTTGTTTTCGTTGATAAGGTCTAGACGAACAGCACTAGTTTTTATTACACTAAAAGAGCAATCAATCACTCATTGTTTTCGACCTGAACAAGGGTGAAACCTCGTTAAATGGTTTTTGAAGGACTGACCCTACCGATTTGACAAAGGAAGGGGAACTTTTATCTACCCCATCTTCGGTCATAAACCTGTCAATTGATATTCCTCTCTTGAAGTTCAGATTCAGTGCACTGGAAGTGCAATTTGTACATCAAAGCGCCGAAACGAAAGATCAAAGATAGCGCAAGAAGTTAGTGCAAAAAACTGTGTGTGTGCCCGCTAATGGGCGTAATATAACCTTTGGAGGTTTATATATACGCTGAAAAATATCATTAAACAAGCAGATAACACAGCGGAGCTTTTGCTGGTGCCTAACGCTGTAATGGAAGTCAAAAGGTGTTGTTGAGCAATGTTAGTGTCGATCTCATTAGCAGCAAATAAAAAGTCAAAAGTAAAACTAATATATTTATTTAATTACTTGAAGAAGCTGAATTGGCATTACAGGTGGCTTGACATGGCGAACTCCATCACATCGGTACAGATGAACACATTAACAGATGAACACATAGTTGACAGCATTGTGCAGGTTTAAAACAGTTAAAAGTAAATTTAAGTAAAATAAGTATAATACATTATACATCCAGATTAAGGTCCAGCCTCAATACAGTTACTTGACATCCCATTTGTAGGGAGATAAAAGCGGCGAAGAACAGAAATAAACATCGTGTATTTATACTAAATTAGCCGGATTGAAAACGTCGTTTGCGAGCACGCCCACGAAACGAGCCAATCAGAAGACGACATGTGTACGAATCGAAAGATCGATTCGGTAAAACGAATGAAAGATTCGATTATTGTTACGATATTCCAAGTCGCCATCTGGCGGGGAAAATATCGTTACGGAAAAATATGATTAGTCGTAGAGAAGTTATTGTCGATGTAGGTTGGAATTAAAGATGGAGTCCGTAGACAAATTATGAAAGGCTATTGAAGTTAAATAGATTATTGGATGTTCTAAAGTTAATAACGGCCGGAAAGGATTTGAAAGGTAAGTTAATATTTATTGAATATGGTTGTTATGAAATAATAAATAAATGAATGTTAAAATAAATTATGAGTGAATGAATAAATGAATAATTAGGATATAGGAGGCGATGAGAAAACCATCTGTTGATGGGATTCCATCAATGCCCCCCCTCTCATTGCCTCTATAAAAAGAGTTTCAATTGAACTCAAAGAGCAAAGGATTGAAAAATCCATAGATATCACAATTCCATTCACAAATTCACAAAACAAAATTAAAAAAATTTTTTTTATTTGTTAGTTAGTAGTACCTCCACACCATGTCAACTAGGAGTACCTCATTAACCAGAACAAGTCAGGATTTACCCCAAAAAAAACTTAAGGAATTGAAATTCCATCTAGTTCATTTCTGAACTAAAAAAGTGAAACAACTGCAATAGTTGAAAAATTCGAAAAATACTCGACCTCAACAATTGAAGTCAGAAAATTTAAACGAAGCCTTATAAAAGTGCTTCGAACATGAAAAATTTAAACGAAGCCTAAACACTTCGAACTTGGAGAAACTTTAACAATTTTTAAACAATTTAACAATTTTAACAAGAAAAATTTGAAAAGGCTAACAATTTAAATGATTTAACAACTTGAAAAATTTAACGATTTAAATAATGTAACAATTTAAGTAGTTTAACAATTCGAACAAGTTAACAATGAAATGTTTGAAAAATAGTTAAATTTTATTTATATAAGAAAAGTTTAAAGTATTTGCGAAATTAATTAACTTTCCAAATTTTTAATTGGCACATGAAAAATCTTAATCCAGTGACAGAGGCCGGCATATCCTAGATAAGAGATCACTAAAAAAGCCAACCATGAAAGTTAATCTCTAAAAGATGCAAATAGAAACTTTTCAAAAATTTAAAGTATGAAAGTAGAAAAAATGAATATGACGTACCATTTCGAAAAAAGTTAAATTTCCAATTTGGAAATGTTACAACCAGCTCTAGTTGATTTCTTGATCACAATATTTGAATAAATCTTTATTACAAATAACAACAAGAAAATATATGCAAAAAAAAAAAAAAAAAAAATTTAAATTTTCATGATAAACTTGAACTCCAGGCATCTAGTCCTAAGGGACAATACAACGGCTCTTTCAAAAATTCTAACATTCAAATTCATTATATGAATTAGGGACTCATTTATACTCCTAACATTCTTCCGGATCCTGGAATGCATTCACTCACAAAAAATGGCTGTTGGCCCTAGATGCCTAGAATGAACAAATAGAAATAAATTATATACATATAAGCAAAAATTGTATAAACACAAATACAAACAATTTAAAAATAAGATTTCTCTATAAATTAAAAACTGTTGGTTTAAAAAGAAATCACTTTAAAAATATTCGAGTAAATTTTAACAATGTAAAACTTTATAAAATGATCAAGATAGCTGGTTATCTATACTAAATAATTATGCTGGTTAGTTAACAGTAACAATAGCAGATGTCTACACATATCTTTTTAAACTTAATTGACAATTTTAAAGTATAGTGTAGTTACAAAAAGCTTTACATGTTACATAAAGAATTACCAGCTTAAAATAGGTACGTTATATAAGAAAATTAAAATATGAAATACATGAAAAAAAAAATTTATATGCAATATGGATTTAAACACTATTTTACACCATCACTTATAAATAGAATCTTTATAAAGTTAAGTATTTCATATGGTTTGGCAAAAATATCTGCAATTGCTGGACCCCAAATCCATGTCCCCCCTCCCCCCAAGTGGGCAATCTTGAGAACTGCTGGAAGGACCTGGGATGACCTCAGGTACAACTTCGACAGCATCATCTCGATTGACCGCAACCTTGGGAGAAGAGAGGGCATAATCATTGGTGCCCAGCACAGCTACACTGCGCCTAAAAACAGCAGAACTTTCAAACCAAACGAATTTACCCATTAAAAACTGGAATCAGGTGATAAGTCTCGGGAACCACAGTCAGAGTCGTCGGATGGGCATGATGAGTCAGTCTGGCTTCTCTCGGGAGAACGCTGAAAATGTCGACCTCGGGAACTGGATCCACTGGAAGAACGATGACGTCTGGATCTGGAATAAGGCGAAGGATGACGAAGCTGGCGATCAGGAGATCTGGCGTAGCAGTCGGCTTGGATATGTCCCAACTTTCCACATCTCCAGCACTTTCTCTTTTGAGACTTTTTGAAGCGAGGTTTGAGCTTAAAGGACCTATTCACCTTAGCAGTAGTAGAAACGCTGACTTGTTTTGCACTGTCTCGATCACGTAATTTCTGCCTTGTCTCCTCCGCTACAAGTGCGTCCACAACAAGGTCAAACTTAAATGTTGTATCAGGTTTGGATAAGACTTGTTGGACAAGATTGTCAAAACTGCTTGGTAGAAATCGTAAAAATTGGTAGGTCAGGTAACATTCTGAAAAATGTTCATCTATGAGCTTTATCTCAGAGTAAATTTTCTTCAAACGAGTTGCAAATAAGTTAATAGGTTCTCCGTACCGTATCCTCTCTTCCATAAGTTCATTAAACAAGGTCATATGATGAGTGCGTGAGTCAGGGTGGAAATTTTTATGCAATCTTCTCCATGCTTCCACAGGCTCTTGACAATCCTCTATTAATCTTTTAAATTCAGGTTCTATGTTCAAGTAGATTAAAGAAAGAGCTTTGTTAGCACGGGAGGTAAATTGGTTGACTGTTTCGGCAGTAACACTCTCACTTAAAACTGGGGTTTCTTGCTTTAACTGTATAATATCCCAAAGGCCTTTTTCCATCAACAAATACTTCATATCGCACGCCCATGTGGCGTAATTTCTCGTACTTAACTTATCAATAGGATTAGTGGCCATTTTAAAAATTTCAGGATAAATCTTCAAGCAAGCAAAAAAAAATTTAAGTGTTACCGCCCCCCCGACTTTTTCGTCGGTTCTCTGTAAAAAGCCAAGTCAATCTTCTCCAAACTTCTCAAAAAAAAAAAATTTCAAAAGTGGCATAAAGTTCAACAAAAATCAGGAACAGTCTATTTTGAAAGCATAATTGAAGCATGAAATAATATAAAACATAATTAATTCATTCTGTAAATCATAAAAGTTCAGCAAAAAGATAAATCAAAACTTCTTCTAAATATAACTAAACAGTTCTGTAAATAAAAGTCCGGCAGAAATCAAAACAAAGTTCTTGGAGAAATATAATTAAAGTTCTTGAAATTAAACAATAAAAGTTCTTTAAATCATAAGGTCTGGCAAAAAAAATTTCAGTTTTTCATAAAGGAGAAATCATAAAACATAATCCAGGCAATTTTCAAAACATAACACTTCACTTTTATCTGCCGAGATCGATCTGCTCAAAATGGCTTCCAGGGTTAGGCTTACCGCCCATAACCCCTTAATGGGCGTAATATAACCTTTGGAGGTTTATATATACGCTGAAAAATATCATTAAACAAGCAGATAACACAGCGGAGCTTTTGCTGGTGCCTAACGCTGTAATGGAAGTCAAAAGGTGTTGTTGAGCAATGTTAGTGTCGATCTCATTAGCAGCAAATAAAAAGTCAAAAGTAAAACTAATATATTTATTTAATTACTTGAAGAAGCTGAATTGGCATTACAGGTGGCTTGACAT
Organism: Maratus speculifer; assembly: GCA_964019185.1. Taxonomy (NCBI): domain Eukaryota; kingdom Metazoa; phylum Arthropoda; class Arachnida; order Araneae; family Salticidae; genus Maratus; species Maratus speculifer. The sequence continues at coordinate 202,146,506 of OZ025293.1, read as the reverse complement.
GGCGAACTCCATCACATCGGTACAGATGAACACATTAACAGATGAACACATAGTTGACAGCATTGTGCAGGTTTAAAACAGTTAAAAGTAAATTTAAGTAAAATAAGTATAATACATTATACATCCAGATTAAGGTCCAGCCTCAATACAGTTACTTGACATCCCATTTGTAGGGAGATAAAAGCGGCGAAGAACAGAAATAAACATCGTGTATTTATACTAAATTAGCCGGATTGAAAACGTCGTTTGCGAGCACGCCCACGAAACGAGCCAATCAGAAGACGACATGTGTACGAATCGAAAGATCGATTCGGTAAAACGAATGAAAGATTCGATTATTGTTACGATATTCCAAGTCGCCATCTGGCGGAGAAAATATCGTTACGGAAAAATATGATTAGTCGTAGAGAAGTTATTGTCGATGTAGGTTGGAATTAAAGATGGAGTCCGTAGACAAATTATGAAAGGCTATTGAAGTTAAATAGATTATTGGATGTTCTAAAGTTAATAACGGCCGGAAAGGATTTGAAAGGTAAGTTAATATTTATTGAATATGGTTGTTATGAAATAATAAATAAATGAATGTTAAAATAAATTATGAGTGAATGAATAAATGAATAATTAGGATATAGGAGGCGATGAGAAAACCATCTGTTGATGGGATTCCATCACCCGCAGCCTTAGTCGTTTATAGATATAAAAGTAAATAACAAATTTAAAAAAAGATTTTTTTTTTTTTTTTGGAAAACAATATACGCTGAAAAATTCTATTTCAAAATTTGAATTTTTTCTATATTGGTTAGCGCCAAAAAATACAGCCCATCTGGAAAAATTATTGGAGGGGCCCGAGCCCCATGGGCCCATATAATTCTACGCCTATGCGCACGTTTTATATGGTTTATGTATTATCAGAAATGTTTTCGTCAGAATTGGAAGTTTATCTATCTAAATACTGGAGTTTATCGATACCAGCAACTGTTATTTAATAATTAATTGTTTAACCTTACTAATTACTTATTTAGTTTTTATCAAGCTTTCTGCCTATTTCCTTCACAAAACCTTTGAGACAGTTTCCCTTTTGAACATTATAATTCTAAATTTACTATGGTTTTGTTATTTCTGAAAATGGCTTTTAAACCTAATTTCTAAATCATGGAAGACTTATGGCTATCACTGTGAAATATATGTGCCTCCTATAAGACGCTTGAGACGCATAAATCTATCACTACCCATAGCTTGATTACTACAAAGAAAACGCTTAGCAATATTTCTTAATCAAAATTTTCCTCTTCTTTGTGACAAAAGTCTGTCTTCTGATTGCTATTTAAAAGTTAAAAGTCAGGTGGAATTTAGAGCCAGTAGTAATAAAGCTGTAGTACGCTTTACCACTACTAAAGTGATATAACTTAGCTGCATGTTTTCAGTCGTATGAATTGTGGCGCCCCATATTGTTTGCAAGCGCTTGAGGTGTGCGCCTTTTTGCTGAAAGATTGGACACGTCTACGTCTTCTAAATCGCTTATTGGGAGACTTAGAAATAGAACAAAATGAAATAAATAAATAAATAACAAAGAATTCATTATTTGTAAGGAAATTTGTCTCATACAAATCTGCAAAATATAATCAAGATGTCAATAAAATATAATGTATATCAGCATAATTAAATTAAGATTTTTTTTCTTTTTAAAAATATTTTTTCCTCAACCGAATTTTCTGGCGCCTTTACTACTTCAGCGCCTGTGTGCGCCGCACACTTTGCACACTGGGTCGGCACGCCCCTGTTTGGCAGGTCACAAGAAAAAGTTGGGAGAGGAGAGGCACTAGATTCTAACTTTGCTCTGGGCGCTATTTTTTTCTGCACGCCTCGGATGATATTTGTGAATTTTCAACAGAGAAAAATTTGCTTTTAGTGAAAGAAGATTCCAATAAGACGTGAATTGCAAAGTATTATAACTAAGCAAGTTTTTGTCTTGCAAAAATTAAATTGTGTAGATTTATTTGAACTAAAACAGTGTTTGCATTTATGTCCCAAAATTATTCACGATATCTTAAAGGCCTTCTAATTAAAATGTCTGTTGAAAGCATACTCATCGATAAGTTATACGACAAAGTTGAAAAGTTATTATGCTTTCGGTTTGTCTGTCCGTCTAGCCGCTTTCTAACTTTCGTAAATTTCATGGCAATCTGAGTAGCCATGAAAGTTTTGGATTTTATTAACATTTACCTGAGCACGAATACCTATTATGAATGAAGTTTCTATCATGATTAGTTTATAGAGATAGTCAAAAATTTTCTTTACATTATGGCATTATGGGGGAAAATTGTTTCAATTGAATTTTAATGATGTTACATTCTGTGAAACACATTCAAATTTATATGCATAAACAAAGTGCACCAAAATATGCATTTTGTAAAATATGCAGTGAAAAGAACACTTATTATGCATTTACAGGGTCACACAGAAGAATTCCATTGCATAAGAATAAAGGCAGGAACAGTTTGTGGCACATTTTAATTATGATAAACAATTTCATGTATTAATCAAATTGATATACGTTGCTGAGGCTTAATGCGAGTTATTTCATGCAAAATACGAAGTGCATAGCATTTACAGGGGCACACAAAAGATTTTAAATAGTATATATTCTATCCGAAGTACTGTATATGATGGATGATGACTGTTGCATGGATGAAATGCATTTTGAATTATGATATGTGCTTTTAAGTTTAACTAAATGAATCCATATTAAATGGTATGTATAAATGCTGATATTTACATAATTTAGATGTACAGGGTTACACAAAAAATCTTGGAAAGGTTACTGAATATGAGCGTAATTTACCTAAAGGTGGTTTTTAAATAAAATGTGCATTTTTATTTTGAATTGCATTCAGTAAATAAGAAATATTTGTAATACATAGATAAAATTATATATAGGGTCACGCAAAGTACTGGATACATGGTTGTCTTCAGATGATAATTTCTGAAAATGTAATTTAAGTAGTAATAAGGAATATTTTTGTTTGAACTAAAGTTTAGAAAAATACTTTCGTATATTAAAGGTACTAGGTAAACTATAGGGCTGAACAAAAGTATTCAAGAATGTTTCTATCTATTAGCATAAGTCGCTGAAAGGAAAATTTAAACCAGCAAAATCGGCAAAAAAGGATCATCAGAAGATTTTTACTATAAATCGCAATAAAAAGTTAATTACACATGCTTTTAACCAATGAATTCTTTTGTTTGATTGATTAATTCTTCTTTAAATGTTATGTGAATGAAGTCACGGGTAACAGCTAGTTTTTTAATATGTTGAAGTAGATCTTATTTAATGAACAGTGTGCAATTTTCAAGCCCTGAAAAAATTTCCTCTTTCCTATAGAAAATATCAAAGTTCGAGGCTGTGAATGCCATTTTTATAAAATATGAAATCCCTATATGTTTGAAGTGGTCTATATCTGGCAAGTAACAACATCCCAAAATTCTTTTGGCATAAACTTAAAGTATAACACTACCTCACCTGCTTATTAAAATTTGTTTCCATGGGGCATTGTTATTTTACATTGTTATGTTGCCACAAAGTACAGTCAAAATGACGTTTTTGTCCAATTTCTGCTCTTAATATCTTATTTAAGCTATAATATTCCAAAGTTTTTCTTATAGAATATGAAAGTGCACTACTAGGACAAGCTAAATAATATAGTACTGCATGCAGATATTGTTGCTGTTAGTAGCTATAACCTGTTAACTATTCAAAATTTCCAAAATCTGCAATATTTAAAGTAGTTTATTTCAAAAAAGCACCACAGTTGGATGAAAAAATAATCATGCAATAGTTAAACATATGTACAAAAACATGAAAAAGAAGTGGGGCCTCGTGATATTTTTTTGTAAAAAAAGACAAAATTTATAAGAAAAGCAATGTCCATCATCGTATTTTTTCCTAAGAGAAAATGGAACATCTCATTTTTCTTTCGTCTTTCTATGATTTTTCCCGATGAGTAGATAAAAATCCCTTTTTTTGTCGCCTCTTCTGAAAGAGAAACGAGATGTTTCATTTCATAAAAATGGCATTCACAAACGTGAACTTTGACTTTGGCTTTTGCTTTTTTTTTAATTTACACTTTTTCAAAACTTGATACAGAATAACAGATAATAACACAAGCATTAGAGTTCAAAAGATTTAATGTATTTTTAAAACTAGTATTTGACATTTCTTGCAAGGTTTTTTAATTTCTTCAATTTGTTGCGTTTGTAATTAAGATTGTACTATTTTAAACTGGCTTCCTAGAGATCTGACTGCCAAGAGATTGCCTGTTTTCAGATGAATGAAGCAACCGAATTATTTAACACTGTTTGATACTTAAAGTGACCTTCTTTCATTCACTGGAACAATTACCACCTGTGGTCTGAAATTTTGTTCTTTCCTCTGAAGTATTCTTTAAAGTGTTTAAAGGATTATTTTTCTAAATCAGGAGATACTGTGGATGTATGTGTGTGTTTTTCTAAAGGTTTTGAGAATTGTACAATGGGACAATCTAGATCCAATTTGTCATCTTTGTGATTGTGCGGAGTGTGGCTCAGTGTTTGTAAAAAGCCGAGCTGCCCCAGAAATTTTTGAGTACCAGACAGCGATTTTAAGGAGTAAATAGCAACTCATGAAATCCCGCTTGTGCACTATCATTGCCACTTAGAGCTATTCTAGGTAGCAATGGCACTATGCATTATATATACTTAAACCATTGTGAACTTTGGATGCTATTCAGTCTTTGGTGACAGTGTAAAAAAAAAAAAGCAATTCTCTTTTTTAAACGTTATGTATTTGGAGAACGTGAGTGCATGCAAACAGATTATTTCAGCTGTACCTAAGAGTTATATTGGAAAGCAGGAACATTTATTCATATATAAGAAGCATGAATTAAAACAGAAAACAGTCTGCTCCTAAATCTTGTGTAAGACACACTAGTTATTTATTCTGTTGATTTATTTTTTTTTATTATTAATTTACTGTGCAATGTAAATATAGTAAACCTTCATTTAATAAATTGTACCTAAAAGTATTATTAATATAAACGAACATAGAACATGCATATATTTAAATTATTTAATTAAAAGAAATGCTATTTATTTACGTTAAATCAAATATTTTTTCAAACTTTTAAAATTTCCCTCTGACTCTAGAAGATTTTCATATTTTAAGTTAAAAAATCACAATACATGTGTTTAACTATAATTTGTGTATAAACTATATATAAGACTTAAAAAAAACGAAGAAATAATCTGCCACCCCTGATAAAACTTTTGCCCTACCTGGCAATATGGTCTTGCTATGGGCCTGCATTAATATATATCAGGAACTGACTGAATCTGAAGTTTGGTGAAAAATCATCCTTTAGTTATAATGCAGCATAGCAGCATCACCTGTTGAGCTATTTACATAAAAAAGTAATCAGCACCAAATTATATCAACACTGGCGCAGCCAAGGGGGTGGTTTTGGGGTTAAAACCCCTCCCAGAACTAAGAAAGATCGCTATAACTGCCGCTTATATGAATCAAAACCAAACTTAATATTTAGTTGTTTTGGCATACTTCGGAATTTGCCGCCTTATTGAATCAGATTTTATTTTATTAAGTGATTCAATGAAATGGCAAAAATTCTACTAAAAACTGTGAAAGTGCATATTACATGCATTAGTTAAGTAAAAATTATTTAAACTAAATCATTTCTCTCAGACGTATTATGCTAAAAGAATGATGATTTCCTACGACACAAATGCTCTTTGTGTTTAAGTATTATACAGTGAATATTCTAATTAGTAATGATTCTATTAATCAGCGATTCAAATAACCACAAACACCTTTATCCAGGCTCTCGCGAAGACTTTTTATTGGTGGGGGAGAGAGCCTTGAATTGCCAAGGTCAAAATTCATTATTTGCCAACTCAGTGAAAAGCAATATAAATAGTTCTCAGTGTTTGCCAACTAGTTTTATAATTTTACCAAGTTATCACAAGATCTCCTGAATCCAAGTGGATTGAGCAGAGATTTCTAGCCTATTTGATATGGAAGGATCCTAATGTTTCAGTTTCTTTCAGATCCTTCCATCTAAAGTGTTCATCCCTTCACATGGTGTTTAAGATTTATTTATCAAAAAAGGGAAAATAAAGGAGATATACCTTAATTCTTTAATAATCATGTGCTGTTTGGTTTTATTTTGTTTTTGAAAGTTCAATTTCTCTTTTAATTATATATAAGTTTTAACAAATTTATTTATATATTTTCTCAATAATTGATATTAAGAAATTGATTTAGTTTTTTTTTTTTTTTTTTTTTCCTTTTGAAATGTTATTTACTATATTCCTTGCAATTTAAATCTTTAGGATGGATATTTCTGAAAGTACCTTGGCTCGTCCAAGATCTTCAAGGTATGTTGGAAATTATTTTTTCAAAATTTTCATTTAATATACCTTAATTTTAGCTAATTTTAATTTATCTAGCAAATGTTTATGTATGATCAAATGGTGTTTGCTTAAAAAGACAGTTTACCTCAAACTTGATCAAAAAAACAAAAAAAAAAAAAAAAAAAAAAAATCTTGTTTTTAAATATTAAATGAAAGCCTGTCTGTTTATAAATATTTTAACTCCTCATTTTTAAACATATGGCAATTATGAGGGAGATTGTGAATTTGTCAATACACCCATCTATTCCCCACACAAATGAAAACTTTAAGGGGACACAGTACTTTGAAATTGGTAAAAATATCGATTCCCTTTATTAATGGTAATTGATAGCTTTTATTGTGACTATTTTGACACCTTTTTTTTTTTACCTATATGACATTTATAGAGCAATATATTGTAAATTTTGTTAATAGATCCAATGCAATTACTCATAACAAATGAAAACTTTAAACTGATTTTTCTCTGTGTTCATAATTTTATAACTTGTTCGATAAATACCAAGGCTTTTTTTCTAAATTAGATAGAAGTTTGAATTTTTTTTTACTTCTCCATAGTGTATTTAATATTTTTGTGCATGGATTTAACATCCAAGTTTATAGTTATATTTAAAAAAATATTTAAATTGAGAGTTTGTTTAATTTTCTTCATTTTTTAATGTACACAAAATAAAAAAAAATCATTAAATGTAAAATCTCATACATAAAAGAAATCCATGCACAGTTTTATGTAGTATATTCTAATGAATGTGGAAAAAAAAAAAAAAAAGAATCAAAGCATGTAAGGTAAATATGCACATGAAATTAGCCTTCAGGTTATTATTATTATTTTATTTATTTATTTATTATAAAAGTACAAGAAGATATATTTTGTTGTTTTATATTATATATCAGTAAAAAATTATATTAGATGTATCTAAAAATCTGCACTTTAAAATCTGCACGTATGTTCCAGTTATGATGTGAGTAATGAATTGCTAGAAGTATTTTCATAAGATTCTCTCTTGATGCAAGAATATACTATTGGAACAAATGACAGGACATTTCCATAGCTGGTTTTTGAACCATAGATAAGCAATCACCATTATTCTGAGTTATAATGACAAATTAAAGTAAACATTAAACCACTTATATCATTAAAATAATAAAAGTTATTTTTTCCCACTTACATCATTACAAAAGCATTAATTATCTTTTGAAAAAAAAAAACAAATATTTCTGAAGTCGATCTTACTAATTAAGAGTGTTTGTGATTCGTTTGGATGAGAATTCAAAACTGGGAATCCATCCAAACCAGAAGGATTTTTATTGAAATTTATCAAAGTGAAATATCTTTTTCTCTTGCTGTATATTCTATCACTGTATTAAGTAAAAAAAAAAAAGAAACAATGTATATGTAGATCAAACGCATGTTAAAGAAGAATGCAATATATTTATAATCCCTATATGATAGCCTGTATAATCCAAAATGTATAAATAAATTTTTTTTAAACTGGAGGGTGATAGAAAATTTTTACAAATGTATTCTTTTTCAACACCTTGAAAAAAAAAATGCCCAATGTATATAGAGGAACAGAAAACAATGCAATAGGCAATGCAATAATTGCTAAATTTGAAGTTTTTGTATAAATGAGAATTTTTAGAATTACTACTAAACTACGCCGACTGCACTGGTTAATATATCCAAACAAGCCTTGGATTAAACAAAATAACAAACAAACAAATTGTATTTTAAATAAATGTAGATCTTCTGAAATGTCCTGCCACTTTGCTGAAAATGAAATCAGTGCCATTGTAATATTATCTTATGTGTTGAACAAAATGTAGCTATTAAAAATCAATTCTTATAGTTGATTATTCATAATGCACTTTTGGTAGGGAAATCAGACCATTATGACAACAGGAATTAAAATGTTTTGATCTGACATACTAAGTTAGCGAGCATTACAATTGGAAATTAAGGCTCGAAACTATTAACATTTTTAACTAATTATTTAATTCCTAAAACCCAGCACAAGTATACAAACAAATAAAAAATAAGTTAACTTGTTAAGTAAATAATACAGTAGACTCCCTCAAATCCGCACAGCTTGGGACCAGAGGTTGTGCGGATTTTAGAATTTTGCAAATTTCTGGTCGTTGCTTTGTTTACATTTTTTAAACAATAATTTGAGTGCAATTAATAGTGCAATCGGAACTATAATGAATGCTTGTAATATAATAAAACATTAAAATAAGTAAAACTAAAATAATAAATATTTAGATAATTTTTAAAATGATTAAAGTACTAATAGCAAAGGTCAAGTTAATAATCAATAGTGTAGGATTAAATATTCATTATAAAGATTAAATGTATTTTTCCAAAATTATTCAACAAAACTTGCCTCATAAAAGCGCATAACTAATTCACATCAAAATCATAAAATAAGGATTTTTTTTCCAAGTTTAGTCTGGCTTAACCCTTTGGGGATGAGTGACACGTATATGTGCTGCAAAAAGGCTTAAGAATCCTTGCTTATTCCCACTGGTAAAATTAAACTGTAAAATTTGCATTATTCAATCGGAGAATTTTCTCGATTTAAGAAGGAACAAATTTCTGTTCTTTAAAACCGGTGACAAAGCATTAAAAATTTCATAAAAGGCTCCCGTCGCAAAGGGGTTAATAACCAAAAAAAAAAAAATCTTGATTAATGCATAAATATATTTAGTGAGAAAATTCTAAGAGCCAATTATATCAGTATATCTTGAATTTTTTCCAAAAAATTTTATTCTTCCTTCATGAAAAATACATACATAGAGTATTATTAAGAAAATTACAAATTAAAAAATATATGGAATTGATACAAAACTAAAAAAATCAAATTTTGTCCCAATATCCGAATTGAAAGTTTCATTGTTTACACCCGTAAAATATGTGCGGATTTTAGAGAGTTGCGGATTTCTGGTTTGCGGATTTGAGGGAGTCTACTGTATTAACATTCTGCTTCAGGCAGAGAAAAAGTGATGTGGTGTACATCAATTCAGAAGCAGCAAGTGAAGTCCGGGAAAAGTCTGGGAATGACAACAACATAGGTGTTGCCACAAACATTTATGTAAAAGTTTTTGCAACCACTGTTGTCACAAACAAATATGTTTTTCATTATCTACTGCCGTCTGGTAAATATTAAGAGCAGTTCACAATGATTATAGAGATGGACCATTGAACATGAATAATGTTGAGCTTGTTCATTTTTGTTTGTTTTAGAACTCCTGGCCTCTCTCAGTTTGTGCAATATGCGGTTCTGCTAGCTTTAAATACAATCTCACTAAATGTTACATTATATTTCATAATAAATGTCCACTTGTGGCAGGCCTGTTATTACTTTTTTTTCCCTCTGTAGATTCCAGCAAAGTAAATATCAACAAAAAATGTTTAATTAAGGTTATAGGTTAATAGGTTAAAGGTCAATTAGTTGAAGACAAAGGAGAATATTTTACTTTCATATTTCATAGAGAAGTTGAACATAAAAATGCGTGTTTTTAAAGTTGAATTGTTTGAATAAAATTAAAATTATCACATTTTCACCCCAAAACCAGTTGGAATGAATATAATCATTAATTTTTGAAAACCAGGGGTGATTCTCTTTCGAGCTTTCCAAAAACTTAAGGCTTAAAGTTCTTAAAGACTTAAGTTCTAAAAATTAAAAAAAAAATAGTTATCTATTTGAAAATTTGGACTTAAAACTTAACAAAATTTGACAAATGGTCACCAAAAAAAGTCAATTATGTCAATCGGTTGCAGAAAAAAAATCACAAACTTCATTAAAAATTGCAGAAAAATGCAAATTTCTTCAAAAGATCACAAAAGTAAATTCAAATTTTATCAAAAGATCTCGGATAAAAAACCCACTAACTCTGTCAAAAAATCGTCAGAAAGATGTAAATTCCATCAAATGATTGCAAAAGACTCAAATTTTGTCAACAGATCGCGAATTTCATTAAAAGATGGCAATAATAAAGCACATAATTAGTGTCAGGAGAGTATCCCCTCCCCCTTTAACTCTGCTGTAATCTCTCAGAAAATTTGCTGTGAATTTCAGAAAAAAAATTTCTACTCAGAATCCTCCCTGATAAAAATTTGATGGCTTATTCTTGTAGAAAAATAAACCTCTTTGAATCAATGAAATCTTTCAAATATTCCATAATTGACTCTTATTGTGAGGGTAGCCATCAAACAATATAAAAGTGATGTAACTATATTGTTATGCATGTACCATTGATGTACCATTGTTAATTACGAAGCAAAGTTAATTACCCATCAAATCATGTTCCATTAAATAATGTTGAATAATTTTCAATTCAGTTATAGATCTTTCACCAGCAAATCTCCTTACCTTAAATAGGACTGATAAAGATAAATAAGGTTAGTTAAAATTTTTAGCAATATGTATTTAGTGAATTCTTGGAACAAAGATTTATTTTGCATTTTTCTAAAGAGCATATTAACACAAATAGGCATGCTATTTCTTTTACATTCAAGAATAAATTATTGTTCCATCCAGGGTTGGCATGATTTAAATCAACTGATTTTTTTTAAAAAATCATTTGATTTAAATCATTTTTTTTTTTCATTTTTAAAATTAGTCAGCAGAGAAATAAGAAATAGGTGTAAATAAATAACAGGTGTTTTTCTGGTACTTTCAGGATTGCTGTGGGTCAATCCATGTGAAATCATACAGACCATGTTGCTCAATATTTTTGATTTTTTTTAATTCTTTACCAGTTAATTTATTGTACTTTTAGGAGTTTAAAACAAGGATTAAAAAAATTTTAAACATTTTGAATTTTTGTTGGCATCCATTTTTTTGTCATGTCACAAACGGTTTTTCATGAAAATAGTACTTTACAGAATCCTTTAACTTTTTTTATTTCTAAACGTATCAAAATGATTTAAAAACTATCATATTTAGTAATGAATGAACTAAATTTTCATAATAGGTATTTTTGTGATAATGATTAAAAAAATTGCATAAAATAAGATTAAATGTATCGTTTTTACAGTGAAAAATTGTCTTTTTTGACATAAAAATTTTAATAAAAGAAAGTAAAACTCACCTTTAAATTTATTTTTCTGAATATATATCCTAATGAATAATTCTCAGAAGAAATATGAAACATTTAGAGACGCTCCTTCTTTTTCTATAATTAGTCAAAGTTGGCATCTCAGCATCAAAACGCTAAATTTGAAGTTCCATATCTAAAAAAGGACTGGCTAATAAATTATGAAAATTTAGCAGGATAATCTTCTTATGGGTGTAAACATGTACTAAAAATATTATGAGTGATATGCATGTGGTTTTAAAAATATGGAACTTTGAAATTGGCTTGAAAATCACATTTGTTTACACATTTTTAAAAGAAAAACTACTCCTAAATGCATATTTTTTTTTCAAATGCTACTGTTAAAGGTATAATAGATGTTTTTTCTTACATAGAACTCATAATAATTAAATCTACTTTACACTCATAGAAATAAATATCTGGATATTTCATTGCAATTCCTGGCAGTAATATTGTAGCTGTGTCCAGTGACTAATTAGTTCCAATGGTGTTAGTTTCCGAAGCATGTTACTTGCTGGAACCCAAACTGTGTCAATTTTGGACAATTGAAAAGAAGTTGTTGGTCCATACAAATGAAAAAAAGTGAATAAACAGATGATTGTTTTCTTCACTTAGCTCAAAAATTTTTCCAATCCACCACTTTCATTCATAAATGCTCACTATATAATCATTTAGTTTGAATGATAGTGAGCTTTTTCAAATTTTTGAGATATTGTGATCATTATACTGTTTACATGTAGATGTTACAAAGCACCTGATAATACTTTCACTTAATGGTATAAATTGGCAATAAGCTTGTGTACCAGGAATTTGTTGGCAGAACAATCTTTAAGACAGAACACAACTGAATTCTCCTAATGAGAAGCTAAATAAATTCTAGTAATGAACAAGTTAAAACATGATACAGTTATTCAATATTCACTGAGTGATCGTAACTAAATAGGATAGAACAAGAAAAATTGTTTTCAATCACAAAATCAAGCATGCAATAGTTTAAATTACAGTTTAAGACATGATATATTTATGCACTGAATAAATGAACAGCAAAAACGCAAATTTGTTCTATATTATATTATTAGTATTTACAGTTTAAACCACAAGATATTTATGTTCTGGCACATTAAAAATAAACAGGACAGGATAAGAAAACTTGTTCTCAGTCATAGAATTTAACAGAAGAGAATTTGTAAATTTGTTCTTAATCATAAAATTAATACTCACATTCACTTAATCCTGGCTTACAAATAAATGAAATATTAAGTTTGTGAGCATAAATTAAGTTTTAATATAATTATATTTATGTAAAAAAGTTATTTATACTTTAAAAAGAGGCATCTGAAGAAATGAGTAGAATATATTATGCATTATGAGTTCTTCATAGTGTGGAAATAGATGTAAACAAATGGATTTTCAAGCTAATTTCAAAGTTCCCTATATTTAAAATCACGTACATATCACTCATAATATTTCTGGTACATGTTTACATTCATAAAAAGGTTATCCTGCTAAATTTTCATAAATTTTTAGCCAGTCCTTTTTTAGATATTGAATTTCAAATTCAGTGTTTTGATGCTGAAATGCCAACTTTGACTAATTATAGAAAAAGAAGGAGCGTCTCTAAATGTTTCATATTTCTTCTGAGAATAGTTCATTAGAGTATATATTCAGAAAAATAAATGTAAAGGTGAATATTACTTTCTTCTATTAAATTTTTTATGTCAAAAAAGACAATTTTTCACTGTAAAAATGATACATTTAATCTTATTTTATGCAATTTTTTTAATCATTATTATAAAAATACTTATTATGAAAATTTAGTTCATTCATTACTAAATATAATGGTTTTTAAATCATTTTGAAACATTTAGAAATAAAGTTATAAAGGATTCTGTAAAGTACCATTTTCATGAAAAACCGCTTGTGACATGACAAAGTGGATGCCAAAAAAAATTCAAAAGGTTTAAAATTTTTTAAATCCTTGTTTTAGACTCCTAAAAGTACAATAAATTAACTGGTAAAGAATTAAAAAAATCAAAAATATTGAGCAACATTTTTTTCTTTTTTTGGAGGATTTCACATGGATTGACCCCTATCAGAAAGAATGTGGCAGGTACAGGTTAAGTCCAGGTGTCCCCCTCCTAATCCTTTAATTGTTTGTTCTTTTTTAATAAACTTTAGACAATGAGGCGAAACACAGAAACAAAGCATATTTCATTTGCCAATCTTCGCAACGAAATTATTTGAATCTTTTTTGTTTCACAAGTTAACAATTAAACAAATTCATTAATGTTCACCAAAAAATCTGATACTACGTGCAAGGAACAAGTTTTAAAATTTGCCATATTACAATGTCAAATTTTAATCAAAGCTTACGAATTTTAAGTTTTGGATAAAAAGTTAGAAAATGTATTAGATAAAGATAGCAGAGTTGCCAAGTCTCCTGATTTTCAGATGTTTCATCATACTCCTTATTTTTGACACATTTCTCTTAATTTTTCACACTTTTTAAATATTCTGTTATTTAACAATCAAATGTGCTGTGATTCAGTGAGAAAAACTCTAGTACAGGTGTAATTGTTCTTTTAGTATGTTTGACCAGTAGTGTTATGTGATGAATTACACCCAGATTCATCATAAACTATGAATCTTTAAGGTTTGTTATTGTTACTATGAACATGTATTGAATTAATAATAATTTTTCTCTATTAAGACTTATTTATGATCTTTATTATAATAGTTTTATATAAGTTAATGAGTAACAAAACATCCCTCTTTTAGGTAGATTTCGTATGAAATACTACCTATTGCATTCTCTCCCATGTTGGAATTTCTGAAAAATTTTTGCGGATCTACACGAATCATGACTCCTAGACCCCAAAACTACCATCAGTAAAAAAGTTTATGTATATATCTATCTATCTATTGGTGTATATCACTTTCTTCTAGACACAATAACTTCCATAATTATGCTTAGATCTTCTTCAAACTTTTACATAAAATCAAGGAGCTTAAAATCTCGGTCGAGTTCGTTAATGGGCAAAATCGGACCAAGGGGGTGGAAATAGGGAGGGTTTTTGTGAAAACCAAAAAAAACGTGATAACTTCTTAATTAAAATAGATATCGAATCAGTTTAAAGTTTATATTACTTCTAAAAAATGGGCAAAAAGTTTATGCATGACAGATTTTTGATAAAGTTAAAAATGGGCTCAAGGGGCGAAAAAACCATGGTTTTTGAGAGAAAAAAATTCATAACTTCGTCAATTCTCAAGATATCAAATCCAACTAAATTTTATATAAATGTACTCAATATTATCTAAAACTTTTGTATTTACAAGTTTTTGATAGGACCAATTTTCACTGATGAAAAATTTAAAAACGAAAAGAAAAAGGGGGGAGGAAAAAGAAAAAAACCCATAACTTACTCAATTCTTAAGCAACCAAATCTAATTAGATTTATTTTACATCTTCACAATAATATCTACAACTTTTATATTGACAAGTTTTTCATAGAACCAATTCTTATAGCAAAAATAAATTAAACAAAAATAGGAGTTGGAGAAAAAACCTCAAATCCAAACTGCTTATATTCTGACTCATTTTAAAATTCATTTTTGATTTTAAACGCTTCCAAATGATAGATCCTCTTGTTTAGAAACTATATAATGCGACGTATTGGCCAATTTTTTGATAAAGGCAGAATATTTTTAAAAAGGCTGCCAAAAAAGGTATTTTGACCAGATTTCCCAAAGTTATCATCATTAAAAAATTGATTAAGTATAACAAATTGCATTTTTTCGGAGTAATTTTTAAATTCATTTTTGTTCTCAAACCCATCCAATTTACAGGTCCTATTATTTAGGAACTATATAACTTGACATATTGGCCAGTTTTTTGATAAAGGCAGAATGTATTTTTGAAAAGGCTGCCAAAAAGGGTATTTTGAACAGAATTTCACGAAGTTATCGTGATTGAAATTTGAGGAAATTTAAGAAATTGTGTTTTTACCGAGTCATTTTTAAATCTTTTTTTTTTTTTTGTTCTCAAACGCATCCAATTTACAGGTTCTCTTATTTAGGAACTATATAATGTGACGGAGTAGCCAGTTTTTTGATAAAGGCAGAATATATTTCAAAAAAGGCTGCCAAAATGGGCACTTCGCACAAAATTTCCCAAAGCGATCATGATTAATGAACTGTGGGTATTCAAATAACAAATTGGCTATTTTATGACTCATTTTTAAATCCAATTTTGCTCTTTGCAAAAACGCATTCAATTGACAGTTTTTTGTTACTTAGGAACTATATAATGTGTGTATTCGTCGATTTTTTGATAAAGGGTGAATATATATTTTTTAAAAGCTGTCAAAGTAAGCACTTTGCAAAAAAATTTCCCAAAGCGATCATGATAAAAGAATTGAGGTTGTATTCAAATAACAAATTGTTTATTTTATGACTCATTTTTAAATTCAATTTTGCTCTCAAACACATTCAATTGACAGTTATTTGTTATTTAGGAACTGTGTAATGTGCCGTATTGGTCAGATTTTTGATAAAGGCTAAATATATATTTTAAAAAATCTGTCAAAGTGGGCACTTTGCACAAAATTTCTCAAAGCAATCTTGATTAAAGAATTGTGGATGTATTAAAATAATAAATTGGTTATTTTATGACTCATTTTTAAATTCAGTTTTGCTGTCAAACGAATTTAATTAAGTTTTTTGTTATTTAGGAACTATATAATGAGCATATTGGTCAGTTTTTAAAATAAAGTAAGAATATAATTCAAAATATGTTGCCAAAATGGGCATTTGAGTAAAATTTCATTTAAGATGATTTTGATAAAACCAGTTCTTACAGAAAAATGAAATTTAAAAAATTTTAAAAGCGGCTGAATAAAGTAGTTAAACTGGGTTTATCTCTAATCTCTTTTTTTTTTTTTTTTTAGATGAAAATTTTTCGAAATCTATCTTTGCTTATAGGCCATGCCGTAAGGCATTTTTTATAATATTTAGTCAAATTAAAAATATGTTAAAACATCCTAAACATCATATTCTTAAATGTGTTCTACTTGTAAGGAATACATACTTTCCTTATTCGAGTGAGAATGATAGATTTCTTTTTAATCTTTAGTTATAACCAAGCAATATTGAAACTTAAACTTTTACTAAAGATGTTTACATCAACAAATTAACAAGTTTTCATTGACAAGAATACCTCCTGATTTCTGAAATAAAATCTCCTGCTTTTTAACTTTCAGAACTTGTCAAGTCTGAAATAGAATTACAAAATTTAAAGCAAAATATGAACAAGCTATCAATGACTGTCATTTGCTGGAGTTTTATTAAGTCCCTCTGTTTTTAATGGAAGGGAAATTTCACTTAGTGTAGAGGAAAATAATTAAGATTTGGCATTCATTAAAGAAAATTGTCCAAATCTTCTCACCACTGTAGCACATTTTCAAGCAAAAAATGGCCCATTCCAAAAATTACCATTGCTTGAGAAAAAAGTTTCAGATATTATGACAGATTATGATTGGTGGAAGTCATTTTATATAATAGGAGGTAAAGAGATAATCAGCAAAATTGAAATTGAATTTATTCATCAAATAACAACAGCCGTGGCTTCATCAGCTGGAGTAGAAAGACAATTTTCTTCTTTTAGACTAGTTCATTCAAGCCTTCGTAATAAATTAGGAGTGAACAAAGCTTCTAAATTAATGTTTTTGTTCAAACAATTAAATCCCTGATTTATTTCTTATTTTCTTAAAAACTATTGAATTAATTGTGATTTGTATCCCTTAATATATAGCTTGCATTAAATTAATATTTAATTTGTTTTTTTAAATTTTACCACTTTCTATTCATTTACAATCTATTTAAATTTATTTCTTATATAGTGTGCACAATTCAATTACAAAATAATAGAATGGCTTTAGATTAAAGCCTAGATGTTTAATTTTTAGTACCAATCAGTAACTAGAATATAGTATTTACTGAACTATATAATTATTTCTTATATTATTTTTATAAATTTTATTTATTCTTTTTTTAGTTATTTTTATAAAAAAAAAAAAAAAAAAAAAAACTGCTCCATGCATTGTAAAAACATAAAAACACAATAATTAAAAATAGAATTCTAAAAAAAAATCAAATAAATCTGATTTAAATCAAATAAATCAGATTTTTTTTATTTAAAAAAAAAATCATGATTTTTTTCCAACCCTGGTTCCATCTGTATTTGTAAATAACCCAGATAATGAAAATAACTCTTAATTTGTTTCTAAATTTAGCTGCTAGGTTTGTGTCAGGACAGTTAGTTTCATAACTAGCAAAAGCCATGCTTTGTTTGGATTCATGAAGCATTATTTCCAATGTTGTAGTCATAAAAAAAATCAGAGAATACACGCTATAAGTGGAGGGTATACGCTAGAGCCATGAAAGTTCATGTCTAGAGTATATGCTACTGTTTTTTAGTAGCAGAGGGTATACGGAGCTTCTTTTTAAAAAAAATCCAGAAGGTAATGGCGTATACTCCCGTATATCCTTTACTACATCCCTGATTATTTCATAAGATAATTATTTGAAAGTAACAGTATTTTTTACATTATTTTTGCAAGCAAAAACTTTGTTTTAACGCATTTTAATTTTAGAAATGAAAATTCAGCCAAATAATAAAGGATTTCCTCGGAATCTTTTATTTATAATATAAGGCTGGTATAAATAAAAAAAATTTCGAAGCAAAATTTTACAAAATATTTTTATTTTAAACTAAAAGCTTTTTTGAAGATTTTTTTTGCATTTTCCAATAGCCTCTGGTGTTTTCTCAAATGGTTTGAAATAGATGTGTTTCCAATCTTTGCTTATTCACATAAGGTAATCTTTGATAGCAATCTTAGAATAATATATTCGAAGAGAGCTTGAAGAAAATAACTTCTTCAAAATCCTATTTTCTGGAAAAACATTTTAAATCTCCTCTCATTGATACTAAGAATCTACTTAACTGTAAAACTTTTTATTCTAATTTCTCCTTTTTTCCTGCATGTTAGCACATGAGAAATTTTGATATTGTAGAATCTCTCATAAAGAAATTTTCTATTGAATGCTAAACTCTGAAGGGTTTTCACTCTCGACAATGCTATGTACGTTAAGCCAACTAATGTCTCTTTATCCTCAATATCTACAACTAACTGCTATATCTAATTTTAAACCAACGGATTTATGAATTGTAACAGCAAAAACTAACTCTAGAGGATATTGTTTTCTTGAGCAATTTTTATTTCCATTTTTCCAGAATTTAATTATTGGTGGAATCAGAACACAGCCATTCTCATAAGTTGAATGACATTAATTTTAAAATTTAACCATGATTATCTGCGTCATCTGATCTAGTGGCACACGATTTTCTTCATAAATAATATCTGCAACATAGCCTAAAGCCCCGTTTACTAAACCTTTTTTGGATCACAAATTGGAACATAACATTTCTTTAGATCCCATTGATAAACTAAGAAATGGTTGAAGTCCATTCGTCATTTCAAATTGACCAACTTGGCTTTAGTACAATTATGAAGAGCTTGAATCAAGGTTGACGCAGTTCTTTTAATTTCTCATTCATGTTATGAATTTAACAATTTTATTTGTTTACAAATTCTTCTGTTGCCACTTTACAAATAAAAAAAAAATTGCATAAGTATCGATTGCGAAAATGATCTTGGCAGAATAATGAAAATATATTTTATTGATTTGATTTTATTATTGTATTTAATATTATATTTAATTGATTTAATTCAGTCTATAATTATTAACTCCATTGTTTATTTATTCTTTTCAAAATCTACATGTTTCATTTTTTATTTATTTGCAAAAATGCATTTGTAATGGAAAAACATGTAAAAAATTAATTAAAATAATTTTTTAAGTTATTCTGAGAAAAAAAAAATATATTGTGCAAATCTACAGATCATAATTCATTTTTATGTTTAATTTCAAGTCAAAATACTGAGTAGTTTTTTGTATAAGATCGACAAAATGTAATTTGTGTAGCCTAGTAGAGGACTTGCTTCGCTCATCCTAATGATAAAAATTTCAAATAATTTTATCCTATCTAGGTTGAAATAATAAGTCAACAGACATTATTTCATTTGCCACCATTGCTATCATAAAGTTTTTTCCTACATTAAAAGTGTTGTTTTTTGTATGAGAGTAAAATAATTTGAGTTAAAAAATAAATAATGTTCATTTGCTTCACTAAGAAAAATCATTATTTTAGTAATCTTAGATTTCAAAATTCGTTTGCAATTTGATACCCATTCAAAGTTCTTTTCAAATATAAACAAAATTTTCAACAATATAGTAAATATGCTAAATGGCAGGTGACTCAATTCCTTAAGATTAGCCCAATATGATTAACAAAGCCATTTTAAAAAGATTAAGCATTCTTTAGACAAGAACTTGGACCGCATCTGTCTGAGAATATATTCTAAGCAGGACTGATGCTGTCCAAGCCCCCATGTACAGTTTAAGTATAAGAAAATTATGCAAAAAAAGCTAATAAGAAATGACAAATCAAAAAGAATATCTGAAATTTTATTTAGTAAACAATTTTTATTGCAAATTGTAGACTTTTTTTATAATAATGCATAATTTCAAAAATATTCTAAAGATTATTTGTAGATCCTAACTTTTAAAACAGTGAATATCTCTATTAGTGAAATTGGATATGTTCAGCATGTTAAAAAATATAGCATAATGCACAATATTCGCTGATCTGAGTTGGAGGACATAAAAATCACATGTTTGAAGAAAACAAAATGGAGTGTTTTCATAGCAATGGTATACTATGATAAACAATATTTTTAATCTCTAAAATTCAGTTATTTTAGCATGTGTATATGGCAGACATTTAGGCTAAAATTTAAATATTTGACTGCATAATTATAATTTTAACTGCTTTTTTATATAATTTACATTTGTATGTATAAATTTGTACCAAAATGTTCTCATACACTTGAAAAAAATACCATTATTGTAAACTTCACATGACTGATTTCCTGCTTCTGAATTTGTGTGCATAAAATTGCATTGTTTGGCCATCAAGGTAATGAATAGCATGTAACTCACCAATAAAGCCCTTTTTGCAGCTACTTCTAGTTTCTCCTGTAAGTCATGTGATGAGAAAATTATATAAAAATGATAATTGAAAAAGGAAAAAAGGTTTTATTTCTTTAAATTTTCAGGAATATTTTTACTAACTTGGTGCAAACGATAAATTGCCAAATAAAGTATTAATTGCATCTTTCATATTAAATTATTTTTTAATCCTTTAATTGGTTAATTCTTTTCCGTTCAATAAATTGATAATAGCAGATTCACACCACTATTATTTAAATAAAATAATAATAAAATTTAGTCTAAACATTTCCGCCTTTCAATAATATGAAAATTTTCTTAAAAATAATGCTGGTGTCAAAAAGCTATAAATGATGCAATAAGCAAATTCATCTTGCCCAAACGGCGTTCGGGCGAACCAGTTAAGGGGTTAAGCTTTATAAACATTGCTTTCATGTTTAAGTTAAATATTTTCATTTTATAAATTTATCTGACATTAAAAGGATTTTTGTTTGTTTCTTTTTTTTAAAAAAATTAAAGAATAACAGTTGTTTTCTTTTTATTTTGTGAGATATCTACATTATTTTTTAACTGATATAGCCATTTCAATTTTTTAATCAATGGTAATGTTGCCAGAAAAAATCACTGACAACCTTTTCATTCAAATTAAAAATAAAATACTAAATTTTATTTAAAAAAATAATGGTGATACCTATATATTATACACATAAACCAATGTTCAAATATTCTCTATCTAACGACACAATCCACTAAAAAATTTACTGGATAGTTTTTTAAATTATCGTGGCCGAACTTTTAGGCTTCCTGCTTCATAATATGTATGATGATAATTAAAAGAAGACAATTTTTCAGGCACATTTTTCAAATGATAAATCATCAAATAAAGTATCAGTTACATCTTTCACACTAATTATAAAGTTTTATAAACATTTCTTTCATGTTTAAGTTAATATTATTTTATTAATTTATCTCACATTAAAAGTTTTTTTTTTCATTTCTTTTCTTAAAAAAATTTTTGAATAACTTTTTTTAGTTATTATTTTGCGAGATGTTTACATAATGTCACCAAAAGTAATCACAGCCAACCCCTTTGTTCAAAATAACAATAAAATATGAAATTTTATTATCAAAAATCATAGTTTTAACTGAATATTACACATAAAGTACCACAGGAATATTCTTTATCTAATGATAC
Organism: Maratus speculifer; assembly: GCA_964019185.1. Taxonomy (NCBI): domain Eukaryota; kingdom Metazoa; phylum Arthropoda; class Arachnida; order Araneae; family Salticidae; genus Maratus; species Maratus speculifer. The sequence goes on along the minus strand of OZ025293.1, from coordinate 202,124,623 downwards.
AAATTCACTGGGTCCCATACAAATCCAATGTAAAAAAATCCACTGGATAGCTTTTGAAATTACCTGGACTGAAATTTTAGGGCTTCCTGGTTTATAATATCTGAATATAAAATATGATTAAATTGTTTGTTTTATTTAATTGAATTTCTGGAAATTTATAATTGTCTTGCATCACAGTAGAATTTAAAGAGTACTTAAACATCTTTGAATTCTAGTGTTAGAAATTCAGGTTCTGGATAAATTATACTAATAATTATTTTACAGAATTGATAAATGGATATAGTAAGTCTTAATTCCACATATTTAAGTCTCAACATAAATGGAAAAGAATTTAAACCTACCAATCCTGCTCTACATTGTCAACTGTGCAGAATTTTCTTCTTTTATGCACAACTCTGTTGATCCTGTGCACTCTTTTAAACCTTGCATGCTATTCAAAATTTATCTTAACTATTAGCAATGATCATCTTGCATGAAATTCGAAATTGTTGACGATTGTTTCTTGGTTATTTTCCCCTTATTTGATCACAGAAATTCTGTGTTTAAATAAGGTAGAAATTATATTTGAAAATAGCACTAGGTAAAATGGAAGTACCTAGTAAACCCTAATTTGTATGTTTACATGATGCTTGTTATCAAGGAGTCTAAAATTATTTCAATCATCCAATTTATTGTTGAAAATAAGTATTAAACTATATTACTCTGAATATACATGCTCCAAATGAAAAGTTTGAGAAAATCATATTATGCATTTTTTAAATTTAAACACCAGATTTATGAAGAGATCAAATTATTTCATTCACCTAAAAATAAGTATCTGGTTCAATAAAAATTTAGTCCACTGTTAAAAAAAAATACGTGTGGCACTCGGGGGACTGCCGCGGTAAAGCTATTGCATAGCATTTTTTTTATCAACTTATGCAATTCTAATTATTTATTTATTTTTTATTTATGCAGTTTTTTTTTTGTCTTTGATATTAATTCAAGTTTTTTCTTTTTCCTTGATATTAATTCAAGTTATACTTTTTGAGCGTGATGACCGATAAGAAAAAAGTGGCCCACTGGGCACTCCCATCCTGAAAGAGGCCGGACTTTGATCGAACAAGGCAGCCCTCTCACCCATTTAAAGTTTGAGAATAGGTTGAGGTTGCTTCAACCCCAAGGCCTCTAATCATTCGTTTTACCGGGTGAGACTGAATCAGTCAAGCACCAGCTATCCTGAGGGAAACTTCGGAGGGAACCAGCTACTAGATGGTTCCCCTAGGCCCAGATCTGACGATCAATTTGCACGTCAGAACCGCCTCTGACCTCCACATTTAAAAAATATTACCCCAAGGCAAAGAGGAGGCAGCACACTGGAGGTGCGATGCATGAAAAAGCAGTTACAGACCTTTCCAACGATGTGTCACATGATGGCTGTAGAAAAGAATTTAATAACATACCTGCCTGGGGAGGGGACAGAGTGGACGGTGAAGCACCAGACATGCATAACAGGAATGAGCAGTTGCCAATTTTCCACCGATGTGTCACACATCTCATGTGGAAAAGAATTTTAAAATGTGCCCCCCTGACGAGGGCAGATTGGGGGGGGTAACGCACCAAACATTTATAATTGTGATGAGCAGTTGAAGACCTTTCAAATGATGTGTCCCGCAACTGGTGTTGTAAAGAAATTCAAATTGTGCCCCCTGGGGGGCAGGGTGGGGGGTGATATACTAGCCATGCATAATAGGAATAAGCAGTTGAAGACCTTTCAAATGATGTGCCACATGACTGGTGTAGTAAAGAAATTAAAAATGTTCCCCCCCTGGGGAGGCAGAGTGGGGGTGACATATCAGACATGCATAATAGGAATAAGCAGTTGCAAACCCCCCCCCCAGGGGGTGACATACTAGACATGCATAATAGGAATAAGCAGTTGCAGACCTTTCAATTGATGTGTCACACGACTGGTGTAGTAAAGAAATTAAAACAATTTTTTTTCTTTTATTGAATAAATGAGAAGTCTGCTGAACTGAAACGACATTAGCCGGAGTGTTAGGTTTTTTTCTCGTTACGGAATTTCTAGATTCGGTTGCCGCGCTCAACACCCGCGATAAAAGCTATGCTATAGCTTAAAAAAACAGTTAATTATTATTATTTTTTTTTAACTTTGCCATTTGCTTGTCTGGTGGTTATGGCATTGACTACTAGACAAAAGGTGCTGGCTTTGAATCCAATTCAGGCATGGATGTATGGCAACACCACCCAAGTGGATCTAGTAAAACAGTTTTCTAATTGGAAGCTACTGAGCTGGCCTTTCACTTCAATGGTACAGTGTTTACCTGTTGTTCTGGAATCTCTGATTCGATACTTACCACTGCTTCACACATAACAATTAATAACTTTGAAAAAGCAAACATGTATCTTCACCAGCATTATCTCTTCAGGACCAACAGATAGCAGTACTGAAAACATCCCCTACATGCAGTCTGTGAAACACTCACAGCCAGGGGCGTGCAACATGCAGTCTGTAAAATACTCTCAGTATAAGATGTGCAAAGAGAAAACGTACCTGGGGGCAAAGTTTAAATTTTGCACCCCCCCCACACACACACATACATACACCTTGTAACTGGCCAAATAATGACATTGGTAGTATAAACTTGGGGACCCCCAAATTTCTGCGCCTAGGGAGACTGCCCCTTTCGCACGGCGCTGCATAAAGTCTCTGAGATTCTCATATGAAACTTGTTAGAGCATATATCTTTGCATGTTTAGACTTCATGTGCAAGAAAAAGTTTGTAGTGCCCATAGTCAGCCAGCTAATCAAAAATACTTCATTTTTTATGTTTAAATGTTTGCTATAAATTATGTGCTTTGTTTTAGAGAAAGTAATTTGTTTGGATTTAACTAAGAAAAATGTTGTGCATGAATCTTTCCTTTTATATTCTTTTCAAAAAGTATTCTGAATTTTTTTTTTTTAGGAGAGATCTGTTTGATGATGTAGATGTAATTGAATCACCTGAGGAGAAACTATTTGATGAATTATCTCTTTCTGATAGCTCTGAATTTATGGATGTAGAGGATGAAGCTAATTTAAGAAAAAGATTATTTCCTGCTCCTCTGCTTACTGGAGAAGTTTCGTTGGATCAAACATTAGTATGTGTTTATCTGTAATTTTACAAGAAATAAAATTTATTTTATTTGTGTCATTTTATTCAATACTGTGCTTTTTCTTTTGCTGTAAAAAGGCCTTGCAATCATATTTTACACTAAAATTTATAAAATTTAGTTGTTATATGATAAAGTTAGTATACATAATATTCAAAGAATGTATTGAAATTTAAAGACCTAGCAAGTTTGTCCCTTATTGTGCAATATTATGTTCTGTTTAAAAACAAAATGTATTTACTGAATTGTATTATTGAATTATCTTGTGATTACATCACGATTTTCTTATGTGGTGTTTGTGATCACCAAACTTATTTCCTTTTGTATTTGTGTAACATCTTATTAAAAATTAAATATTTTAAATCCTTTCTGTAATAAAGATTTTATTTTAGTACAAATAACAGTTTTTGATCCATACATAGTTTAGTTTATGCAAGTTGTTATTTATCAATGTACTGAAAAGTTATCCATATTGATCAATTTAGTTTTTTTAAATGTGCAAGAGTTTGTTGCAAACACTTTGCAGGCTTTCAGAAAGCTGTCTAAACTATTTGAAAATGCAGCAAATTCCATGTAAAAGATTGTATACTTGAAAAAAATATTTTTTTTTTCACTTTTGCAATCTCTTGAAAGTTGATGACTTCAAATTAATTGGAAAGGAAACACAAATATTGGGTGTAGTAAGAAGTTCTAAAGCAAATTTTCTCTGATGTTTACTGCAGAATAGCACACCAATCGGTAGACTACGTTTGTATGATGTGATAATAGCCAGTTCAGCGTTTTCAAATCAGCAATGAAGCAGGGGAAAAGTTAAAGTAAAGTTGAAATTTCGACGATGAAAGATTTTAAACAATAATTCATTTATTCGTTAGTCATCACTGAATTTGTTACAGTGATTTTGATATCTTAAAATTGATGATTTTGATGTTACTGATCGGGAATGTAGTTGTGCTTCATTGATGGCTAATCATGAGGATTTGTAAATACTGCATGTTAAAAATGCATCTCAGACATAAAAAGAACTTTTTAAAAAAATTGTAATTGTTTCTATGCAATTTGAAAGATTCAGAAGGCAGGAAGATGGATACTGTATGCATTCAATTAGAGGTACAAGAATGAGTGTGTCTTGAAGTGCATGAATCTGCTAAACAGGTAACAGAAAACTTTCTCGTAGAAAATCGTGACTAAAGATGAGAAATGAATATGTTATGACAAGTTGAAATGCAAAAAATACTGATTAAAGCTCTCTGGAGCAACTGCATTTAAGCTGAAACATCCAATTCACTGCAAAAAAATTCTCCACTACATTTAGTAGCATATGACAGTTGTGCTCCGTTATAAACTGTTGGAGCCTGGTGCAGGTGTAACTACTAAACGCTACAAATGACAATTACTTCAACTTAACTAGGAAATTGGTTGTAAACATCCATTTACTGGCAAAGGTTTGCACCTTTTGAAATTGTTCCATGGCAACACCAGACCTCATGTTGCAAAACCAGTTAAGAACACATTAGTAACTCGACTGAAAATTTTTCGAACACCTAGCATATAGACTTGATGGTAGCCCCTTCAAACTATCATTTGTTTTGCTTGATGTATAATGCCTTGTCTTTTGTAGACTTTCAAGGATTGGACAAAGTGCGAAATTGGGTTGACAGCTTCATTGCGTCAAAAGATTTAATTGTTCCACACTGCTGGCATCCATCAACTGCCTGACCAATGGCAGAAGGTGTTGCATAAAGGTGGAGATTTTTTTATGAATAAAGGTATTATTCTCTGCTCTTAATTGTATATTAATTTCTCTGAAAAAAAGCTTTAAAAATGTTTACTACACCCAATAAAATCGTATTGCATACACAGTTATCTGAACAAGTCAGGACCAATCCTAGTTCAGGTAAGCAAAAGTTTGGATAAATAGACAGACAATTTAAGGAATGTTCCTGATTATACATATTACAAATTAAAATTTTTTTCGCCAAAACTAACCTTTATACTATCTTAATTTTCTTATAATAATGTCTCGTACTTACTTCAAATTATTAAATTAAAATCTTGTTTCTAAATCTAATCAGTTAATCTTTATGCAGACGATATAAATTCTTAATTTGCCTTAAAAAACATTATTCCAGTATGCGTAAACTTAAAAAGATGGCTCTAAATTAAAAATATTCTTAATTAAATTTTTATTTCTTAATATTCCAAATAAAATTCATTTTTCTATGTTTTTATCAACCCTTTTAAGAAAGTCTTATTAAATTTATTCCAAAACCATACCTTTCAAAAAATATCATTATTTTATTTTATCTATTTATTTATTTTTCCGCCGTCAACCTTCGATAGTGTGCATATTAATAAATTCATTTCTTTTCTTTTTCTCTTAAAATTAATCATTTATAAAAATCGTCTGCCTAAGATATTTTAAAATCCCGATTCGATTATAAATTGGTTAAATAATATATATTTTTTAAATAAATTTATTGTTTGTGGAAAATAGTCTCGTAGTTGGACAAGAATTCTGTTTACATAAAAGAATGATGGTTTGAGGTTACAGAATGTTCCAGAATTTTCTTTTTTAGTTTAAAAGGTGGAAGCTTCGAGTTGAGAAAAAAGATTCTTGGTTCTTTCTTGGCTGAGTACAGCTGGTTTAAGTAAATGACGGAATTTTTTTGGGATATTTCGGTTAGAGAATGTTTGCAAAAAGGAGCTTTTCCCTCTATAATGACTACAGTTGAATAAATAAACTTACAGCTACAAATGAATAATTATTGGATCTTCTACATTTATTTATTTATTTTGTTTTTTCCCTCGCTTGCCATGACTGTGTGTTTTTTTTAACCAGTGGAAATAATTCAAGTTTCTCCTTAAATTGTCACAACTAATTGAAAAGTCCGCCAATATTAATTATCTGTGCTGCCTTTTTAATGAATGATATTTAAAGAAAATTGCGATGGAACGAAGAAAAGCATGCTATCGCTGAAGTTCGATTGAAGGACAGTCTATATGGTATTTTCAGCTTGCTAATGGAATGGGCTGTGGAACGAAATTATGATAGGTTTGTGAATCGCCGATAATTGACTTCTCGTGAATCCCTGAAGCTTGATATTTTTGGTCATAATGATAAATTTTTGAGACCTGGTGATTTCGAATTGGATTTAATAAGGAATAGAAGCGCCACGACGACTGACATTCATCTTGTTGCGGCCCAAATATGCGATCCTTAACTTTAAGTATTACTGGTAGTGATGACAAGAAAAAGAAAAAAAAAACTTACAGGGATAACTGAACGTCGGTTGCTAATTACCTGGATAATTTTCGGGGTTCTTGTCTCCCCCTAGGATCCTCTTGAGAATTTCTTCTTATTAGTGAGTTATTTTTAGATGTATTTAATTATTTTGTGTATTCTTTTATTGTATTTGTGTAGATAGTTCTCTGTTTGTGAGGTTTATTTATTTGTTTGTTTTATTTTTCTGTGAGCCTTATTTCTTTATCTTTTTATTTATTTATGAGTATTATTATTATTATCATTATTATTTGTTAGAAATTGAAATATTTTTATTCTTAAGGATTTAATTGAGGAGTATGATGTTCTTAAGATATTTACTGTTACTTATTAAGATTATTATGATATTTTTATGCATGATAAAAGGCAAGTTTGTAATAATAAGGAATTATATAGAAAACCAAGAAGCTCAAGTTATTTTTAAAAAAAAGTACATTTTCTAATTTATTGATATTTGTCTGTTATCAAGAACTATTCTCTGAATGCAGTATTTTTATGATGATGTTCCTATTACTAGACATTTGAGATAGAAAACTAAGTTAACATTTATGTTTTTTCCTTTATTTGTTAGAATTTCTGGTTACAGTGAGCTTTGGTTCCCGGATTCTTATAATTTATTTAAATTCAGTAAGAAAGATGGAACTGTGCAAGGCTGTTGCTAGAATTTTGACTGATAAATATGATTAATTTTTTCAGTAAATTTTGTGATTTTAAGTAAGAAATTACGTATAATTAAAATTTTTGAATCTGTTTATGATCTATAAAATAATAGAATTAAAAGTTGATCCCAATTTAAGGTATATCTATAATATTTACAATTTCTGTTTTATTAGATAAAATTTCTGGTTAAAGTTAGCAGCTAAATATCGTAATTTTGAAAAAATATGTAATTGATAGAAATCATTAACTTTGAAATTTATTGCGAATGATTTTACGATCAGGATTTAATAAAGAAAATAGAAGTGCTTCATTTATTCTAATGAGTAAGAATAAAAAAATTATGGAATATCCTAAGTTCGTACCGTTTGACCCGAGTTCTGGAATGAACATTTTGTCTTGGTTAACTTATTTTGATAAAACATGTGATAGGGAACAGAAAAATCTAGAATGGAAATTTAATTCTATTGTGCAATATTTGAAAGGTGAAGCGCAAAAAATTTATATCAATGCCTGCTTAAATTGTACGGATTATGAACAAATTAAAAAAATTTTGATAGAAAGACTCATTGAATTAGACTTTCAGAGTTTTTCTGATTTTTCAAATCTGAAATTAGATAATTTAGACAATTTAGAAACTTATTTTCGTAAAAAAGTGGAAATTGGTAGGAAATTACATCTTAGTGAAAATATACTATTACAAGGTTTAACTGATGGTTTAAAACCAGAATTCAAAAACAGTATTATTATAAATCCTCCTAGTAGTACCATAGAATGGTACCGGGTTGTCAAACAATTCGTGGAAGTTTCCACCCCACTAGTTTCAAACCAAGTAATAAATCAACCATCAGCTAGACAAAAGTTTCAAACTTTTCAACCAACTAGGCCCTGGATTCAGCCAGTTAGGCCCAATAATACACCTAGGAATTGGATTCCCCAAAGGCAATCTCAGTTTCAAAGACCTAGAATTTGTCAAAATAATTATATTGAGAATTCATACCCTTCAAGACCTTGTAGGATATGCACAAATAGGGGTGTGAGTAATGCTTTTCATTGGGAAAGAGAATGTATTTTTAGGAATGGGGTACCATCCTCTGATACTCTTCCAAATATCTCACAAAATAATTCTCATAATGTTTGGCAATTAATTGTGTATGGATGTACAAATAATTATAATTTGCCATGTGTTGTAGATACTGGCTCAACTATTGCAATATTGCCACTTAAATTTGTTAAAAAACTTAATGCTAAAATTGAGACTATACCCTCAGTTACCATTGGTCAGGCAAAAGGATTTTTACATATAAATAAAAAATGTAGTGTTCTTCTAAAAGTGGGTAAAATTAAAAAATATGTTAACTTTTTAGTATGCAATACAAGTTTGGATTATGCTATTTTGGGGTTAAAAGAATGTTCTAAATTTAAATTAACCATAGAATGTAAAAATTGTATTGTAAGGCAGGGAAGGAAAATTATAACTAACAGTATATCCATACATAATGAGAGATCCCTTCATTTCAATACAGTAAATATGGACCAAGTACAACAAAACAGGGATCAATCTAATGAATTTGTAACCTCAGAATATAAAAAAAATATGAAAATAAATACTGGTAATACTGTAGCAATAAATAATTATGATAATGAAACACTGAATGTAAGTAATCATGATATAGAGTTACAATCTACTTGTGGAAATATTATGAAAAATGAAGACTGTGTTGAATATGATCACGAAAGTAATGTGCATCCTGATTATAGAGGTTCCATGACTCTTCAAAATTTTTGCGATAATTCGGATTCAGATTTAACTGGGGAAATAAATTTAATTCAAGATGTAAATTTAAGGGAATTAGTTCATATTTATAGTGATATTTTTGCAAAGCATAAATATGATGTGGGTAGGATTAATATTGAACCACAATGCGTTATACTAAACTCAGACCTCCCTATATCTTTGAGGCCCTACCAAACATCTCCCCTAGAAGAAATAGAAATAAAAAACCAAATTCAATCATTGTTAGCAGCTGGACTGATAAAGGAAAGTAATAGCCCCTATTCTGCCCCTGTTACACTAGTTATGAAAAGAGAGGAAGGTAAGAAAACGCGATTATGTATAGACTATAGAAAATTAAACGCAATAATTAAAAATGATGCAGAACCCTTGCCCTGTATCGATGGAATTTTAGATAAATTGAGTAGTGCTCAGTATTTTTCAACTTTGGATTTAGCCTCTGGCTACTGGCACATACCAATACATCCATCCGATACAGAAAAATTAGCATTTGCAACCAATTTTGGACTTTTTGAGTGGCTCGTGCTCCCTTTTGGCATAAAAACGGGCCCTCCCATATTCAATAGAACCATTCGAAGAATCCTTAATAAATATAAAATCGACTTTGCGTGCCACTATTTTGATGATATTATAATTTTCTCTTCCTCTTTAGAAGAACATTTAAACCATTTAGCTCAAATTTTTGACATTTGCAAACAAGAAAACATTAAACTTAAACTTTCTAAATGTAAATTAGGCCAAAATAAAATCAATTTCTTAAGTTATGAAATCACTAATGGAACTATAACACCAGCAAATGCCAATATTGAAACCATAAAAAATTTAAAACTCCCTTCCAATGTGAAAGAGTTACAACGATTTCTAAGTTCCATTAATGTTTACCATAAATTCATAAATAAATATGCTGAAATTAGATATCCTCTAAATCGATTACTTAAAAAAGATACAATATGGGAATGGAACTCAGAGTGCCAGGAGTCTTGAAAAATTAAAAAATTCTTTAATTGCAAAACCCATCCTCAAAATTTATGATCCTAAATTACCTTTACATATGTTTGTAGATGCCTCTCAGATAGCAGTAGGTGCCGTTCTAAAACAACCTGATAAAGATAATTTCTTACATCCTATTGCTTATCATTCTAGAATTTTGAAGAGTTATGAACAAAATTATTTCATAACTGAATTAGAATGTTTAGCTATTATAGATACTCTTGACAAATTCTATCATTACTTTCATGGTGTCAAGTTTACAATTCATATGGACCAAGCATCTCTAGTATGGTTAAAGAGTGTTAAAAACTTGAGAGATAGGCTTTTTAGATGGTCACTCAAACTTAGTATGTTTGATTATGAGATAAAATATGAAAAGGGTTCAACAAATGTCGAAGCAGACATGTTGTCATGAAATCCTGTTTGTCATTTTAATCAACATATTAGTTTATTGCTAGACAGGAAAGAAATTATAGAGATGCAAGACAAAGACAATGTTTGTGACAAAAAATATAAAAAAGAGAATGGAATTATTATAGTTCAGAAAAAGGGATTCAAAAAAATTGTTGTACCAATGTCATTAAGAAAAAAATTACTCCATATTGCTCATGATAATTTTGGACATTTAGGGATTCAAAAAATGCTTAATTTAATATCTCCCAACTATTATTGGCCTAATATGACAATAGACATTACAGAATTTGTTAAACATTGCGATACCTGTCAGAAAAATAAAAAACCAAAACAAAAAAAATTCGGCTTATTACAAGCTATGCCAGCAACAGATCAACCTTTTGAATGTCTTTCTATTGATACTGTTGGTGGATTTAACTATTACAACTCAACAAAAAAATTCTTACACATAATAATAGATCATGCAACTAGATTTGTTTGGGCTTTTCCCTCCAAAAATGTTACCACTGAAACATACACTAACTGTTTAAAACAAATTTTCAATATCAAAGCACCTCAAAAAATACTTAGTGACAGGCATAAATCTTTCAGATCTCCGAGATTTAAGAAATTCCTTAGAAAGCATGTTCAACAGCGTTTTACATCCGCACAATCATCCGCAGACCAATGGAAAAGTAGAGCGAGTTAATCAGACTATAGTTACCTGGCTTAAATGTAAAGTTAATTCCACTTCTTCTAAAATACCTTGGACTAGATTATTAAACCAAGTCATCGAAGAATACAACAATACGCCCCATTCTATCACCAAGTTCCCACCTGCCTATTTATTTTATGGTCAATTGCCTTATGAATCTCCTTTAAAACAAAACTATTACCCTCCAGTAGACAAAGCCCTCAAAATTGCGAAAGCGCGAACTCAGGAATTTCACCTTAAAAGACTCTATGATCGAAATTTTGTCGAATGCCCATTAAAAATACAAGACTCTGTAATTTATGAAGAATTTAAATACCCTAACACTCGAAAATTAGAACCTACTTTCTCTGGACCATACAAAATTATAAATAAACTTTCTGATGTAGCTTATGAAATAGATAAATTTAATTATGAGACAGAACAGAATTCCGTTATTGTGCATGTTTCTAAATTAAGACCCTATTTTTCACCAGAAGATTTTAAACTGTTTCATGAGCAACCCAAAAAACCAACAAAACCTCAGATACAATCACAATCACTAGATCAAACTAAAGTCAAGACAGTAGATTAAGTTTTAATTCTTAGTCTTTAAATATTTTATCACCATAATTTTCAACATCAGCAGGTATGTTCTTGGAGGCCTACAAGAATATTACTTGTTTTTGGGGTTAAATTGGGCTCCTTATGCTGGCATAAGGTGAACACTTTGATTGTAAAAGCTTTCAAATTGATGTTGATAAATTAATTTTAAGGGTGTTTAAGTCTAACTATATTTACTCATTTATTTGACATTAGTATTACTCTATTTATTCAGCAGATATTATGTGATAATAGTTATAAAATCTGATGATTCTACTCAAACCTATAGCATAATATGTGATTTTCAGTGATTGTGAAAACTACAGATATTAAGAGTTTTTCAAAAAAGCACACTATTTTTATTTCCATTTCTCAATTAAGAATGACACCTTTTATTCCTATTTGTATTTTATTATTAAAGTTTATAAACCATGTGTAGATAAAACATTATTCTACATTTGGCATTTGAAAACTTATAACCAAATTTGACAATTTTGTAAAAGAGTATCAGAGAGGAATTATTGTAAGGAAATACTGGTTGAGAGTCCATTTTCTAAATAGTTAGATTTAATTTTATTTGGATTTTGGAATTATTATGATTTTTTTTTTTTCTGTATACTTTCGGCTAGCAAAAAATACTTTCTTATGCTATTAGAAGGTAAGAAAATTATTTAGTTGCTATGTAATTATTTTTATCCTCAACCAATATTTTCCCTATCAATAATAAACAAATAGTGATATTTTCTTTTGATTATACTCTTGTTTTATTATTATTATTATTATGATTTCTATAATGAAGTTTAGTATTAATTATACTCTTATTGAAAAATATTAGGATATGGAGTCTTATTGTACTATTACTTATTATTGTTGTTATTGTTATTATTTAAATTTTTATTATTTATTAGTGATATTGAGAGTGATGCTATTTATTATTGAAAAATTGATATATTATTGAAAGATGTTGGATCCAACATAACATTAAAACCAAAGATTAAACTAGGTTTGAAGATCTTTAATTAAAGAGACTGTATTCAGTGAACATTGGAAAAGACTCTTTTATATGTACTATTGAAAGACTTTTTTCATTTAAAGAACTTATTTAAAATAAACTATGCATTAAGTCATTGTAATTATTTAAACTTCCATGAGAACGAATTTTTATTGTTTTTATTATATTTTTATATCTTGCTTATTAATATTCATAACTTATTTACTGTTATTGTATGTATTATCTCCTATGCACTTACAAATGGTAAGTGATGTTGTAACATTATTGTATTTCTTTCAGGGAAATGCTCCTACCTAAATTTAATTCAGATTAATTTTCTCTTAACTATTTTATTTTAATCCCTAATATTTTTTATATTGCGTTAATTTTCTTTTCTTCCATCTCTTGGTTTCCTGGGTTTGACAGTTTTATTCCAAAATGTAACTTTTCTAAATTATTATATTTCTGTTGTCTGAACTTGTAGTTTTATTTAACTATCAATTTCATATAAAGTCTTGGGAAGGGAAGATAATATTACAAATTTAAAATTTTTTCCCCAAATTAACCTTTATACTATCTTAATTTTCTTATAATAATGTCCCGTACTTACTTCAAATTATTAAATTAAAATCTTGTTTCTAAATCTAATCAGTTAATCTTTATGCAGACGATATAAATTCTTAATTTGCCTTAAAAAACATTATTCCAGTATGCGTAAACTTAAAAAGATGGCTCTAAATTAAAAATATTCTTAATTAAATTTTTATTTCTTAATATTCCAAATAAAATTCATTTTTCTATGTTTTCATCAACCCTTTTAAGAAAGTCTTATTAAATTTATTCCAAAACCATACCTTTCAAAAAATATCATTATTTTATTTTATCTATTTATTTATTTTTCTGCCGTCAACCTTCGATAGTGTGCATATTAATAAATTCATTTTTTTTCTTTTTCTCTTAAAATTAATCATTTATAAAAATCGTCTGCCTAAGATATTTTAAAATCCCGATTCGATTATAAATTGGTTAAATAATATTTTTTTTTAAAATAAATTTATCGTTTGTGGAAAATAGTCTCGTAGTTGGACAAGAATTCTGTTTACATAAAAGAATGATGGTTTGAGGTTACAGAATGTTCCAGAATTTTCTTTTTTAGTTTAAAAGGTGGAAGCTTCGAGTTGAGAAAAAAGATTCTTGGCTGAGTACGGCTGGTTTAAGTAAATGATGGAATATTTTTTTTGGATATTTCAGTTAGAGAATGTTTGCAAAAAGGAGCTTTTCCCTCTATAATGACTACAGTTGAATAAATAAACTTACAGCTACAAATGAATAATTATTGGATCTTCTACATTTATTTATTTATTTTGTTTTTTCCCTCGCTTGCCATGACTGTGTGTTTTTTTTAACCAGTGGAAATAATTCAAGTTTCTCCTTAAATTGTCACATACATATTTTATGTAGGCAGCATCTTTTAGTGCTGGTGTGTTTTTTAAAAAAAAGTTTATCTTTATTTTTTTATCATTTTCTTAATTTTAAAGATTATGATTTAATCAGAAAAAGCTTTCGATTGTTGCTTGCTTCAAAGAAGACATTCTTTTCCATGATGCCATATGTTGAATTTTTCTTAAGTATGTTAATTAAATAGGATCAGCGTTCTGTGTTCAAGCCATTTCACAGCTGAGTCATTTCACATTCTAAGACTTCATTATGTGTTGGACCTGGTTCACTTTCAGGGCATTCATTTTCATTTTCTTCAGTTTCTTTCTCATCTTGAATCTCATCCACAATCTCATCATCATTTAACATCTGGTATCCAGGTTATGTATATCACTATTTAACCGTTTGACTGCTACGCGGCGCAAAAGCGCTGCGATAGTTTATCTCGAAAACCGCGGCGCAGCGCTTTTGCGCTGCGAGTTCTTTATAATACAAAAAGAATTATTAAAATTGATTGATATTTGTCTAAATAACAGTGTTTTATATGACAACATTATTTTTTCCTTTAAAGAAATCAAAATATGTACCGCAATTTTCGTGCATTCTTGCAAAAATTGCTTAGCACTAAAACGGTTAAGCATTCATTAATTTCATTTTCTTCATAGCTTAGGATTTTAGAATTATTTCCATCTCCTATATTTTTTTATATTCCTCATTTTGGTCTCTTCTAAATCTGAAGGGGAAAAAAATGAGACTGTTTAGATAATGAGGAATTTTCACGTTTTCTAATTTTATCTAAAAGCAATAGAAAACCAAGAGATATGACGGGCAGTGAAATTTTTTTTTGATTTTGAGCTGTAATTATTGATTTATAACGGTGTTTACATGGTACTATTTACCGTGTCGCGAAAACGATACTTTTCCTACGCCGCAGGTTGTGATGTCATCGTTCATGACAACACACATCTGTTGATGCGCGTTCGGGTGTTGATTACTTCGATTATGATATATTGCAGTAATCGATGCTAATATTCTTTTTCTCTCTTTATAAAACTCATGTGTATTGCATTATTTATTATGACTGACATTATACTCTCATTATAACCATGTATATTTGTTAATATTTTATATAATTATTAGTACAAGTACGCAAGTCTAAATTTCTTACTTGAAACAGATGCAATGATTTAATTTGCGGATCATGGCATTTAATTATTCTAAATCCGGTGTTTTTCCTTTATCTGTTATCACAATGACCACAAATGAATTTTATATGCAGTGGTAAAAAAAAAGGGGGAGGGGGTATTTCTAAGCAGATGATTATACACTCAAAGGAGGTTACACACCAGAGGGTATACCCTACAGATTATATATATATTAATACTTTTTTGAGAATCAGAGGGTATATGGTGTTCCTTTAAAAAAGGAAATGATACAGTAACGGTGAATGTCACGTTTCTTTTGTTTGGGGGGGGGGGAGGAGAGGGGGTGTAAAGGCAGAAAATGCAGTTAAAGTAATGTTTAAAAAGGAATTTCCAGACTTTATAAGGCAGGAAAAGAAAAAAAGACTGCTTTAATGAAACAACAATCACTCATAGATCAAGATTTAAATAAATAATTTAATGAAAATATGAAAAAATGTTCAATTACAAACCGCTTCGGTAATCCTGCCTGAAATTGATATATTTTTAGATTGAAAAATGAGTTAAAATTCCACTTTATTGATTAAAAGAAATATTTTTTCAAAATCCTTCTTAAAAAAAAAAAAAAAAAAAAAAAAAAAAAACTTGATTTTGCTTTCTGAACCCATGGAAGCTGTTAAATCCAAAATGGCAACTTTATGACACAAGTTTTAATTTATTTAAGTTCGGAAATGCATGAAACTAGCAAGTGTTGTTGTTCAGAAACTATATAATCGCACTCATCTTCCCTTTTTTTTGGGGGGGGGGGGGGGCAAATGCAATAGATCATTTAGAAAATATTGTCAAAGTGAGCATTTAAAACCACATTTCTTTTAGAAAGAAGTATAACCACTCAAATAGAGGGGAAAATAGTGTTTGTTACGTGAACAAAGTTACTTATAATTCAATAGGTACTTTTTATTTATCAAAAAGTGGAAAATATAGTTCAATTCCAAATCGCTTCCATAGTCAGGCTTTCCAATTTTATATCTTTCCGTTAAAAAATTAATTTGTAAATGTGTCAAAATATTTTGCGCTTGTTCAGCAGAGCAGCTGAAAACAGCCTTAATAAAGGGCAAAACATTCAATAAAGGGCTTTCATTACTGGCCAGTTGCCAGTAGTACCAGTTTTATAACTGCTCACTTTCTTTAAACTGCCAGTCACTTTTCTATTTAAAAATACTAAACAGTAAACTTTTGTGAAATTTCTATTAGCAATAATCTAAAATTGAATAGCACACATAAATATGCTACTTATAAATGTATCGCAACCAGAAAAGTAGAATAACATGATGGAATCCAAGATAATTTTACTATTCTTTTGTTCTTTATTGCATAAAATTATTTCGACATGGTACAATGTACAAACATGTGGGGGAGGGGGCAGAGAGAAAACTGCACAGATCAATTTTTTAGAATTACGCATCAGTATTGTGGTCTGCGCACGATGGATTCCAAAATCAGTGTTGCACCCAGTGTTTGTGCTTTGATTTTGTTTACCTCTATTTTTTAAAATATTTTTTTATTTTATATTCAAGCTTATCTGACCCTGAAGCCAGATTATTTTGCATATAAGTGTACATTAATTTTCAGTTTGTAGACAAGAGAAAAAAAATTAATATATATATATTTAATTCAAAATTCAGTGTATAGTAAATGTATTGTAAATGTAAAAAAAAAAAAAAAAAAAAAAGTGAAGAACAAAATTATACCTAACCTAGAGATCAGGACAACTACTATTTTTAAGTAGTAACCTTTCTACTTGGAATTTACCACGCAGGTTGTTTTAAATTAATAAATGTAACAAAAAAAAAAAAAAAAAAAAAAAAAAAAAAGAAGAAAGAAAAAAGATTTTAAAAGATATGATAGGCCCTATCAAATATGCACATCGCGTTGGTGCAGATTTAAGACAATTGTTTTGCTTTTTATTGTTAAATATATATATATATATATCTGCATGTGTGTGTAATTTTTCCGAACTGTAACATTAAAAAAACTTTAACTAATATTTTACAAGGAGAATTTATGTTTTCAATTTGTTAAAAAGAAACGGACAAATGTAGCTAATTTTTTTTAAACGAAACCTTTCTTTAATGCCCGAAAAAATTGCATTTTATTTCCATAAATACGGTAGATTGATGAAATCTATTAAAGATCAAGGAATAAACAAATTTGGATGTAAGAAAAATGTTAAAAGCTTGAAAAATACAAGCTTATAAAAACAAAACCGCTTACTTGCTTGTTTCGTTTCGCCTGCAACTGGGATATCGTGAACTATGACGTCACAGCCAATCACGCAGCGTTTTCCAGTAGCGCGCTTTTCTGTCAACTTTAAGCTTAATTTAAAAGCTTTTGACGAATTTTTTTTACATTTTTGATGAAATTTTTGGAATGTATGAGTCTGTAATTATCAGAAAAACATGCAGCTGATTGATTTCCCGATGTGTGCAAATTCCTCATTGGAAGTTTGGTTATTCTTTTTTTTTCTTTCTTTAGAGAAATAGGCTATTTATATAATTGGAAATTTGGTTATTTGGAGTTCCAGTAAATCTAACATTTACAAGCATTAAAATGATCATTATTAAGAATTGTTAAATGGTGTTTTATGATAATTTAAACTTTGGTCACCTATCACAAAGCTTTTTTTTTTAAAAAAAAGAGGGATGATTATGCTGCTTTCTTAGATCCAAGATCTTAGAGCTGAAATTCTTTGATAATTTTATTTTATGTAGAATCAAAAAAAAAAAAAAAAAAAAATGTCAAAAGTATATTTTCAAACTAAATATTTGAAAAGTTGATTGCCTGTAAAACATAGCAATAGATAACAGAAGCTTTTTTGAACTCCATATGATGTTTATATGTCATGCTTTTCAATTCAGATTAATGAGGCTTTCATTCATGAAAGGGTTAAGTAAAACTAACATCATTTCATTTCTAGATTGAAATAAAATATTTAATAAAATCATAATAAAAAATTGGAGTATTAACTTAATTCTATACTTACAAGAGACAGCAAGGGGCACATGAATAGTTTTTTTTTTTTTTTTTTTTTTTTTTTTTTCTAAATCTGAAAAAAGTCTGCTTCACTTATTCAAATAATCACTCTATAATGTTTCTTTTCCCTTTCAGGCACAAAGTGATTCAGATGAATTTGGTAGTTTAGACTTGTCATTGCCTGCAAGGGCTGCTGAACAGGCAGAACATATTGTAAGAAAGGTACTTGAAGAGGCAGAAAATGCTGAACAGTTAGTAAGGAGAATTTGGGGTGGTGCATGGAAGGTAAGTATAGTTTTATTCAAAATGAGTATTAACCTCATTTAAAAACTGTTTACATTTCTGAATCTTTTTGTTTTATCTATTTTTGTCAAGATAAACATTGTCAAACCATTATGCTTTTTTATGTCCAAGAAACTAATGAAACAATTATTCTCGGTAAAAGTTGATGGTAAATTTTTATCTTTTTCATTTGGTCCTTTGCTGCATAACCAACATGAATACAAAGTTAAGAAGTATAGTCCAAACTTTTATAAATTCTTATTTTGAAAATAATGAATTTTAATCTTTTCAGTTGCTAATTGTATTTAACAAGTTTGGGCTGAATTTCCCAATTTCAGAAAATAGTGTTTTTGTTTTTAAATATTCTCTTACTTTTTTTAATATGATGTGCTAATTTTTAATTTTTGTAAAAGATTCATGCCATTTTAAATTATTTGATTTTAATAAACCTTTTTTGATATATATTTCTACTAAGGTCTGTATGTTTTCTTTATTGTTATCATAATTATGTGGCATGTACTGTTAATTATTTTGTAATAACAGGTTACTCTAACTCATAGTATAAGCAGATTTCTTCATATATAAAACAAAGATTAATTTATGGTCTGAAGAAAGTTTTTTAATTTCTGGACATTATTTGACTTAGTCAGTTCATTAATTGTAAAAATTGACATTGGGATATCTGTGAAAAATAGGGCAAAAATGAGAAAATAGTCAAATTGTTTGCAATTGCTCATTATAATGAGAATATATCTGGCATCAAATAAATAGACAAATTGATATTGCATCATTATTATCCTCAAAAATTGATATTTTTGATGTGTAACTTTTTCAAAATTTAGAATTCATTCTGATTATACAACACATTTTTTTTTAATCGAACAGAATTAGGCTTTAGAATTGGAAACTTCTTGTTAAAAAAGCATTAAATGTATTTAACAAGAATACCACTTTCCCACCAAATGACAGATTTCTGATTTTTTTTAAATTTTAAGAATCCACGATTTTTGTTAAGCAATCAGAAAATAAAATGACAATCTTCGTCAGATGATCGTGAAATACAACAGAGATTTTCGTCAATAGACTGCAAAATAAAACAGCAGTTTTCTTCAGATGATCGCAATATAAAACAGCAATTTTCTTCAAACAATTGCGATGTAAAATAACGATTTTTGTTAAACTTTGCGACATAAGATGGCAATTTTCACCTAAGGATCGTGACATAAAACAGTGATTTTCGTCAAATGATCATGATGTAACATGGCGTTTTTCATCAAATGATTGCAATGTGAAACATCGATTTTCATCATGCGATCGCAATTTAAAACATAGATTCTAGTCAAATGATTGTGGAAAAAAAACCCTGCAAATTTTTGCTATTCACTCATGAAATAATCATCAAATCTATTGCCTTGTTGATTTAAAATGATATAATACATAAAATTCCTCACTAAATCTATTGCTAGGTTACCTTAATTGATTTTAAAATACTGTGAACTAAAGGAAAATACTTTTATAAGTTTTCCTGAACAATGAATTAACAGCTCATTTAGAAAGACTTATGTTAAAGATTTATATTATATAACTTGAACTTAATACAGTTAGCTTCTTGTCATTAAAGAGCAGTAATAAGAATAATATAATCTGTCCTACCTTGGTTGATTCACTTTCAATAGATATTAAATTGTGTATCCATACTTTTTGATATGTGTATCCTTATGTCAAAAGTTTTTCACCACAATTTCACTTTTCTTTCTTTCTTTCTAACCGATGACCAGGACCCTACCTGCCGAGTTTTCTCAGCTTAATGGGTTTAGATACCTGGTATCGGGGCGGATGACCGCCTAATTGTCACATAGTGGCAATAAACTTTGCTTCGCATGCTATCATTTCTGCAGTATTTGCTTGCCGTTGAGCATACTTTGTTTCGCTTATTAATTGATGGTACATCCTGATGTTTGAACTGCAAATGGCTTTGCAAGATGGTCTCGTAATTTAGAGCCTTGATCAGATGGCGAGACCTTCACCTGGCAAGGCACCTCCAGAGGTATAATTCACAGGTAACTTGGAGGACTTTGCACCCACGACGGATTTTACATGCACCAGGCGCCATTAGCGTACATGATGGAATTTTAGCCGGCAAAGTGAGGACGATCTACGCAGACAAGTGCCGAGGTCGGCTGATTGTGGCTAACGGTTGCTGGACTGAATAGTTTATTGCCTTTGTGAATGTATTGAGTTTGGCGCCGCACATCACTCCCACTCACCGTGCCAGGTAAAATGAAGCTGGAGCTTTTTTTTTTTTTGGAGCCGAAACGGTGGCATGTTCTTAGCAGACAACAGGGGGGGACAATTTTGAGGGAGATTTAGAAAAGTAAATAACCAAAACTAAAGAGACCAAAATGCTAAGTAGTGCCAGAGAATTCACTTGTCATCTTGCACAAAGACAGACTAAACAAATGTATAATCTTGATTACTGAATTTAATTAAAATTAAATAAATATTAATAAAATTTTACATTTAAATTTTTCAGTACAATATTCTGGGTTAGCTTACCGAGAACAATTAGAAGACTGATAGAAAAATTGTACATTCTCATTCAACTTACATTGATTCCATGATTAAGATGAAATACATAATTAGCGGGAAAAAATAGTTATTATTATGGAAAGAAAAACCCAATTACGTATTGAAAATGAAAGTCTCTTGATTAAATAAAAATAAGATTTATTATTATAGTTTCAGAAAATCATTATCTGTCTTATTGGTTTACACACATACACACAAAAAAAAGGTTTTTCTCTTTTAAAAAATAGTTTGTTATAAATTTAATTCGTTATTTAGTTTATTATAAACAATATAGTTTACGAAATTCATGCATAATTTCCTCTTTTTTATTATTTTATGAGTGTCATCCCTGATTTAAAAAAAAAAAAAAAAGATTGTACTCTCATTTCTAAGCTGTAGAAATTTAGATACTGGAAACACTACTAAGAAATGATGCACAGCTACTTCTTCTGGCTATGAAAATTGTGAAATAAATGAATTACATCTTGGGCTACATTCATACAAAAGTTAAAAAAATTTTTGAAAATAACTTGATTTATATTGGATTTATTTTCTAATGTAATTCATTTATCTTAATGGTGTATCTGACAAGCAGACAAAAGAAAATACCTATATGAATATGTGATTTGCAAAATTGCTCAATTCTCTTATTTCTACGAACAAGTATTTATCAAATGCAAGCAAGTTGTAAAAGTCATCCCGTTAAATGAAAGATTTCAGAGAAAAGAACTCATAGACTTGATTCCTGACAAATATACAGTAGACTCCCTCAAATCCGCACAGCTTGGGACCAGAAGTTGTGCAGATTTTAGAATTTTGCGGATTTCTGGTCGTTGCTTTGTTTACATTTTTTAAACAGTAATTTGAGTGCAATTAATAGTGCAATCAGAACTATAATGAATGCTTACAATATAATAAAATAAGTAATAAGCTAAAATAATAAAAATTTAGATAATTTTTAAAATGATTAAAGTACTAATAACAAAGGTCAAGTTAATAATCAATAGTGTATGATTAAATATACATTATGAAGATTAAATGTATTTTTCCAAAATTATTCAACAAAACTTG
The DNA here is from genome assembly GCA_964019185.1 of Maratus speculifer. Lineage (NCBI taxonomy): Eukaryota > Metazoa > Arthropoda > Arachnida > Araneae > Salticidae > Maratus > Maratus speculifer. The sequence continues at coordinate 202,102,537 of OZ025293.1, read as the reverse complement.
CCTCATAAAAATGCATTACTAATTCACATCAAAATCATAATATAAGGATTTTTTTTTTTCAAGATTAAGCCTGGGCTAATAACCAAAAAATCTTGATTAATGCATAAATATATTTGGTAAGAAGATTCCAATTACCAGTAATATCTGCAATATCTTGAATTTTTTCCAAAAAAATTTATTTTTCCTTCATGAAAAAAACATGAATAGAATATTATTAAGAAAATTACAAATTAAAAAATATATGGAATTGATACAAAATTAAAAAAATCAAATTCTGTCCCAATATCCGAACTGAAAGTTTCATTGTTTACATCCATAAAATATGTGCGGATTTTAAAGAGTTGCAGATTTGAGGGAGCTAACTATACCTAATCTTTTTTAGCTGATAATGTTGCTTAAGAATTTTCTATAAGAAAACAGATTTTCAGTCAAATATTGTTCTGATTTAATCATTGAGAATGCATTTACAACTTTTAAAGTAGCACAATCTAATGTTTTGAAATATTTCTGTCAGTTTTTACATTTTCAGGTTGAAAATAATAGATTTTGTCACTTGCAAAATGGTTAGTATTTATTATCATTTTTACTATTATTATTTTGAGTTGGACATAATGAAGTGAGATTTATTATTTTTAAGCTAATAAAATAATGTGACTTATGTGAATTAAATACATCACATAACTCAATCATAACTGATATATATTCTCATTGAGTGACACTGTAGAATGTGTTCAATGTTTTATTATTATTAATGTGTTCTATACAGGGTTGGCAAGTTTCTTCCGCAGTGGAAAAAACCGCAGAAAAAACCATGGAAAAAACCAGCTGGAAGAAAAAGGTTTCTTCCAAGTGGAAGAAATGGAAGAAACTGTTTTTCTTTAAGAATTTCAATTTTGTAAGATATAATAAATATCTTCTTCCTATAATCTAATCTAAATTAATTTCACTGGACTAAAACAAATTTAATTAAGTATATGTGCTAAAATTAATCAGTTTTTTAGCCAAGATCGCACACAATACTTATCTAGAGATCTTCAACCATTGGCTAAATGAAAAGAAATTTTATCCAAAATACACAAAATCAGTCCAACATTATCCATTTCAATTTAACCAATATAATTTTTTGTTATTTAAATTTCTGAAACTAGTAGTAAATATAAATAGTAGAGATTCTTTAGAATGGTAGAATGAAACCTATTTAAATAAGAGCTTTGTGTTTACATCAATTTTATTAATGTAAATAATGTATAATAATTATTATATTAAATAGAGATCAATCAAAAATACAGTTTCATTTTCGGCCCAAAATCTGAGTTTTGCCAAAAACGTGGGCAAAAATTAGGCTAGATCGAAACACTTAGTATTCCAAAAATCTTGTTTCTTCCTTCTGAAATTTTCAATATTAGTTATTGATTTGAACTGTATCGGCTCAAATGAATGTATTGCAATGAACTTCATTGTTTATAATTACAAGTCATGATTTATCAATCATCTCTTACAAAAATCTTAGTTTAAACTGCGTTAGATTTCAAATATTCTTTGAGAAAGTTCTAGAATAACAAATGATCATTTACAAAAATCATTATAGAAGAAAAATCAAGATGTATATACTTAAAACTAAAATATTTTTTAATTAAATGAAATTCGTATAATTAGAAAACCTTTCTGTGTCATGGATAAATTATGTATTATTGCATATGAAAATAAAATTTTTCGATTATTAACAGTTTTACATAATTAATAAATACTATACATGTAATTAATATCAACTATGTATTTATGTATGTATTCATTAGTTTTAAACATACAATTTAATTACTTAATTTTTTTTTTTTTGGATGTTATTATTTTCAACCGAAAAGTAGGAAGGTCACCTAAATTCGGTTTTGGCCTTAAAAACCTGTTTTGGTCTATCCGCTGTATTAAAAAAAGTCATTAAAATCTTTATTTTTCTTAGTATGATGCAACATAGTATAGCAAAAAAGTTTTTTAGCAGTAGAATGTTGCAATTAATTTCTCAACTTAATTTTTTTTTTTTTTAAGTCCTACACTTCAGGATATCTAAAAAGTATTTTGAGAAACCCATAGATGTTTTTAGAACATTAATCTTTTAAAATCAGCATTGAAATATTCATGCTAGGTGAAAAATATAAAAAATTACAAATTTATTTATTTACTGTGTTGCATAGTTTAAAATAATGTACATTTATGTGAAAATATATTTTTATATGAAAAAAAAATTGTAGGTAATTTCTTTTTCCTTTCTTTTTTTATAAATGGAGCAATTAATAAAAAAACCCATTCCATAATAAAAAAAAAAATTCCAACCTCTACAGTAGTAAAAATCCATCACCTGAAAATGTCTGCTGAACCTGAAGTTTGTTATTAAAAAATAACTTATCTTTGCAAAAATAATATTTTTAATAATAATTAAATTTTCCAATTTAGATTTAATTTTCATGTAATTATACTTTAATTCTTTTACATAGCTAATATACTTTAACTTGAAGCATTTGTTTTGGTTTCTGGGGGTTTCTTCCATTTCTTCCAGTTTCTTCTGTTTTTTTCCAGTTTCTTCCACTGTCCTGGAAGAAATAGGTTTCTTCTGGAAGAAACCCAACCCTGGTTCTATAATACTGGAGACTCACAAAACATCAAGTTTTACATTTATGATTGTCATTGTATAATTTTAAGAATTGCAATTTATTCAGTTTGTTAATTTGTTAAGTATGACTGGCTAACATGCCAGCATTTTCCATTCCATAACATGTTCTGGTCCATGACAATAGTGTTAAATATCCTTAAAATAAGCTTTAAGGTGTTTATATTTTTAAATAATAAATCTAAGTAAGGGACATGCAAGAAATGATGTTATGAGGAAAAATGGAATTTGCCAAAAGTGATGTTTGAAAATTAATTTTTGTTTTCAAAAAGTTAATATTTCATTGTTGGAGGAAAAAGTGAAGATACATGTGGTTTTAGAAGTCTGCAAATGCCAGAATTGCAACAACCAGCACCAATATAAAAAATTAAAAGCCTGGGACAGCCCTTTATATTGTCTGGATAAATGAGATGGATCATCAGGTCAGTAGGATCTAGTGTATACCCTATTTGTAATGATGGATGATTCTGGAAATTTAAGGATCAATAAAAAATCATCATTGTATGAAACTGCAGCAGTCACAATAACAGTCAATTCCCAAATTCTTTTATCAATATTCACAGCGCATTCACACAGATACAGGGGTTGGACAAAAATATGGAAACACCTAAAAAAAAACACGTTTTCTTGCCTAATATGGTGTAGGGTACCCGTTGTTATTCAAAACAGCTTGCAGTCTTCTCGGAATGGATAAATACAGTTTCTGTATGTTTGCCACGGGAATATTGTACCATTCTTCTTGCAAAATGGTGGCAAGTTCAGATAACGATGTTGGCGGTGGATAGCGACACCGCACTTTTTGCTCCAATGTAGACCACAAAGGTTCGATATTATTCAGATCTGGTGACTGTGGTGGCCAGGGGGGATGCGACGATTCATCCTCGTGCTCAGAAAACCAGTCCTGGACAATGTGAGCTGTGTGAACGGGGGCATTGTCATCTTGGAAGATACCATCACCATTGGGGAACAAATTTGTACCATTAGATGGATTTGATCGGCCAAAATGTTTACATAAGCCTGAGCAATAATACGCCCTGACAGAGTTATCATGGAGCCAGAAGAGAACCACGATGTGGCTGCCCAAACCATCACCAAACCCTCGCCATGTTTCACTCTTGGCAACAAGCAGTCTGTATTATAGGCTTGAGATGGCGTTCTCCAGACGTAAACTCGGCCAGAAGTGGGACACAATGTGAAAGAAGACTCATCAGACCATATTACTCTCTTCCACTGCTCTATAGTCCAGGCTTTATGACTTAAACAGCACTTTTTCCTGTTACGGGCATTAGCATCACTGATGAACGGCTTTTCAATTGCAGCACGGCCAGCAATTCCCTGTTTATGAAGCTCTCTTCTAATTGTTTTGGTACTCACAGGGTTTGGTAACACAACATTCATTTCAGCAGTAACTGTTGCAACTGTGGTCATCTTATTTTTCGCAATAATCCTCCATAATGATCGTCTGTCAAGATCATTCAGCACACACTTTCGTCCGCGCTGTGATTTAGGGGATGATGTTTTTCCGCATTTCAAATATGCAGAACAAATCTTCGACACAGTACCTCTTTAAACACTAAAAACCTCGGCTACCTTGCTTACGGAAGCACCCACCATACGCGCGCCAACAATTTGGCCACGTTCGAAATCTGTTAGATCTGACATAATGCTATGACAACCTCACATAACAGTCCTCCAACAACGACTGTACGGAGCAGCTATTTTATGAAGTTGTATAGGTGACGTCAGTAGGCGAAAATGCCAGCGCCATCTACATACTTCATTAAAATCAATCTCTCTTTTCAAACATGCATTTCAAAAGGTGTTTCCATATTTTTGTCCAACCCCTGTAGTTCAAAATTAGTAATTCCAACACTTAGTGAATCAGTTAGAAATTTAATCGTGTCAAATTTTGTATAACAACCTTTTTTTCCAGGGTTAAATTGTCCATTTCTTTCTTTTTCTTCTTCTTTTTTTTTTTTTTTTTTTTTTTTGCATTAATTTTTCCAGTCCCATGCAGATCTTTAGGTATTTTTTAGTGGGTTTGGTATTTTTCTTTCTCTCTCTCTCCCCCCCCCCTCATATTTTCATTTCCTAGCCAATGTGTAATTTTTGAAGTCTGCTTAAAAGAAAAAAAAGAAAGAGGGGGAAGAGGAGGTCATTAGGTGCATTAATTTTTTTTCTTCTGTAGTTATAATTGTCCAAGCTGAAATTTTAATGAGTCAAAAATGTAAAATTTTCATAGCTTATGCGAAAGATTTGTGAGGTAAAAAAATGATATTTAGTGGTAAAGAAATTTATTCCTTTTTTCACATTGGGTCATTTAAGTTTTAAAAAAAATCCAAACATGAAATTTTAAAAACTGCATTTTCTCCTTCTTTCTTTCCTTTTTTAATCTGCTTCTTGAACATTTAAAAAACAGTTAAGAACTCTTTAAAATTTTTATCAATTATATCTTGAATCCTAAGTAAACATTTTGTGCAAGAATATGGATATTTATTCATAAAAACTTTAAATAATTCTAGTCATCTAAATGTTTGATATTTTTATAGATGGTGTAAATTCAGTATACTAAGAAGATGTAAAATGATTGTGATAAATTATACTTTTGAAATTGAAATTAACCACTGTAGAGAAGTTGGTTTTAAATGGTAATTTTTTGTTAATCCTGGGGTTTGTACAGACTTCTTAGATTACTTAGGAATTCATTAGAAATGAAAAAGTTTCCAAGGAGTTCTTAGAACTTCTTATGAAGAAAGTATGGTAGCACTTTTAAAATAGCCAACTATTAATCTGCATAATTCTTATTTTCAGCTAAATTGAGTTTTATTCAAATAAAGACTGTAGAATAAAGAAAACAAAAGTATGAATAAAGTACCATCTTTTCTATCTTCCATTTTAGGTTTGCCATTTCAGCTCTTTGCCAAAGTGGCTTCAAGATAATGATTTCCTGCATAAAGGACATCGACCTCCTCTAAGATCATTTAGTGCTTGCTTCCGTTCAATATTTAGAATTCATACAGAGACTGGCAACATTTGGACACATTTATTAGGTACAGTTATCTTGTATTGCATACAAGATAAGTCTTGTTTAGGCTTTAAAGAATTTAAAGGGAAAACATCTTAAGCATGGTGAAAATTTTCTTGCTTCTAGCTGTCAAATTGTTTTTGTATTTTAATTCACAATATCTATTTTTTAACAATGTATTTAGAAAATGTATTATGCATTTTCCAATAGCTTTTCATTTTAATTCTGAAAGCCTCTTTTATTTACCCAATTAATTTTTTCTTTTCTCAGGTTTAAAACATAGTTCAATTTAGATAATTTTTTAGCCATAATAAGGTAGGAAAAGAAGACTTAAAACTAATTTTCTGGAAAACAGTTTATTTTTTACTAAGAATCTTCAATTAACATTTAAATATCTTTTTAATTTAAGTACAGTATGGAACCATTTATTCAGAAACCAGTTAACCGGAATGATACTTCTAATAGACTGATGTTAGAATCCTTTTAGAAAAAAGTGTCATACACAATCAGTTTGACATATATATTGCTTGAAACAATTGTATAGTTTGATAAGAGCATCTAGTATTTGAAATAGAAGCATATAATCATATTATAGATTAATAAATTATAATATTATAGATGTTTTCATTTTTATGCGAAGAAAACAGAAGAATTTAAGTTCCCAAGGAGTTCAGATAAATTATCTTCTTTCAAACTCTAACAATTGATCTTACTTGCATCAGATTCTTGGTTCAAATAATCTAATAATCAATTTAAAATTAGAAGTAATATCACAACTACACATGTTTCATAAAACTTATCAAATGGATGCTGCTTTAATGCCCAACCAGTTAACTGGAAAAACCAGTTATGCGGAATACATCTGACCCCAACCATTCCAGATAAATGATTCTGTACTGTAATATACAAAAGTATTTTGTTGCTTTTAGTATTTTTATTGTATACTTTTTTATTGACTTAATAGGGTGTCTTCTTTTTGTTGGAATTGCTGTATATTTCTTATCAAGACCTTCTGACCTTATTCCTTGGAAAGAGAAAGTTGTTTTTGCTACTTTTTTCGCTAGTGCCATTATTTGTTTAGGAATGTCTTCCATGTTCCATACTGTCAGCTGCCATTCTGAACCAGTTGGAAAATTGTTTAGCAAGTATGTATCATTAAATTGTCAGGATAAATTAATCTTGTTACCCAGTTTTCTTAGATGGTTTTCTGTTAGTTTTCTTTAATTATTCTGCATCATTTAAAAACCAGCTTTCATTATTAGAAATGTTTAATACTCTGTAATGAATAATTGTTTTCAATGTTCTTTTCTCATACATATATATATGAATATCCAAATCTTAGTTATATAATAGAGATTAATTAATTAAATTTTCATTGTATTCTGGCAAAGATTAAAATCAATAAGCACAATTTTGAGACAGTACTTAAATTAAATGTTATCTTACTTTTAAAAAGAAATAATGTAGAATGAAACCATCAGTTACTGACACTTTAAGCATTCTTTCTTGTTCAAATCACTATTACAAATTTTTAAATCAATTTTAAACTTATCTTTCTTTTTGAAAGGATAGCAGAGATGTATTATTATTTTATTTTTTTTTCGATATATATGGTCAGTATCTCCAGTAACTGACATCAACCACATTTTGAAAAAACATAATTGGCACAAAGTGAACCAGTGTCTGACACTTAAGGAATTCATACTTTAAAATAACTTAACTGTCTAAGTTACTACTAAGTGACATTGCATTGCAGAATTCTATCTACCCTCCCCCTTTTCATCCATGAAGGGCAAGTGCAAAAAGCAGTATTACTGTTGAATGCATTATGTAACAAAAAGCTGTTATAAAATGCTTTTAAGTAATAACTGTTTCTTTAAAGTGTTATTTAATATAAATTGATATTTTATTAACTTCTCTTTATTTTAATCATTCTAAAAACAAATGTAACCAATTTTGCATATCATTCAAACGAACAGAATTCTAAAGTAAAGAAAAAAAAATACAATATTGATAAGAGTATCATTACTGCAGGGGATGGGGGTTGGCTCAAAAGATAATGTATGATATCGGAAAAGGGGGAGGGAGTCCAAAATTACCAAAAAGTTGATAACGCTATGTATGCACAGTCTCCATGCTTCTAAATTTCAGGCATTTCAAATGTTTGATTCATCTCCCATTTGTCAGCAAAATGCAGCTGTTTTTTACCACATTTTTTATTAGCATTATATACAATGTTCAGTGAAAAGTAAAATATTTAATTTGGGTAAAATATTTACCCTTAAAGTAAGGCTGAGTCTTACAGAACAGAACATGATTAAAGCATATGCAAATTTTATATCCCTCCCCCCCCCCCCAAATGTCAAATGTCCGGATTTTTCAAGATGCACAAATTCTTATGTTTTTTTTTTATGTCATTGCATTTGTTAGCTTGCTGCAAATAAGATAAAATATAGTTAAACCTATTGATTCTTATAATATGCATGCATTTAAAGACAGACTATTTTTCTGTTCCTTATAAATTCTATTTTTACAATTTTACCCTGCTTTGTTTAATAAAAGTTGTGAAAACAAAATTTGTTTATAACTGTATCATGCCTTAAATGTAAAAATTTTAGCCATCAATAGAAGGAATATCTTGCAGCTAAAATTGTGTGAGATTGTGTTTTTAATTAGCATTGTAAAACATATTAAAATGAAAAAATTAATGAAGAAAAATTCATTTTAAAAATATTTCCGTCTTAGATATAAATGTGCAGTATTTTTTCAGTAGATACCATGAATTTGTTATGCTATCAAAATAAACTTTTTGAAAAAAAAATCAACCAACTTCAAAAAAAGTGCTAAAAAGAATTAAATACTCCTTTAAAATTAAATTATTTTATTACTTGGATTATCATAACTAATTTAATGTAAAAGAAATAATAATTCATAAAATTCTTGGCATATTTATCTCAACACTTTGACAGTTCTGATGCTTTTCTGTAAACAAGTAAATTATAAAATGTGCATGAATTAATTATGAGTTGTATAAAGATAATTATTTCAGTTTATATTAAAGCTTATATTAAAGTATTATGTTCAGTATTACAATGAAGCAAATGATTTATTTTGGATGCAATATAAAAATGTGTCATTGTAAATGTTAATTTTTTAAATTGCAGGTGCTTCTTTAATTCAAAAGGTAAAAATTAGTTGAATTAAGCTTGATCTTTAATTATTTTGTATACAGAAAATTCAAAAGCACCTTAAAAATGGTGAAAACATAGGAAAATTTGTTAAAGACCTTGGAAATATAAAGAGTTTCATAATTCTTTCTGCTTTCCATTGAAAAATACCACAGACTGAAATGTTTCTTTTTAATTTGTGCAGGTGTTAGGTGCATATATGCACAGGAAATTCCCCCCCCCCCCATATTTAAGTTGCAAGTATTAATGTTGGTAGAATTTGTTTTGAGAGAAAAATATAATGCTTTTGGAGGGGGGGGGGGTGAATCAACGGATGAATTGCTTTTAAGGTATGCAGTTTAGTTAAAACAATGAATAAAACTATGAATTCAAATAAATTTTTAATGGAAGTTTAACTTTTCAAATATAGGTAATATTAAGTCGAATTTTAGAGAAGAATTGCATTTATGCCAAAACTTCTATAACAAAATCTATTTTATATATTACACCTTTTTTGCTACTATATATTAGCAAATCATGTACCTGTGTTTTGAATCAAAAGATTTGCAGTACTTTTTTAAAATTTACTAACATATACCGATTTCTGTTTTTTATTTTGTTAAAGATATAAACTGAATAAAAGTTCCATTCAACAAAAGTTCTTAAGAACTTTGAATTTATTGTATACAGATTTTGATAAGTATTTTATTGAACTTATATTTGAAAAGACATTGTTGAATCGGATAAAATTTTAAATGCAGGTACACAAAAGAGAAACAACATAAAAGAGCTAACTGAAAAATACAACTATTCATAAATATATAAATTCAGCAATAAATATTACAACTCTTTATCTATCAATAAAGATTTTCTAAATTTTACATAAAATACTATAGAAATAATACTTTTGTTCTCACATAAACAGAAAATGTTTTCATATGATTTTTTATTACAAATCGCATCAGTCATAATGGTGTACTTTTTTGACTGTGGTAATAAACAAATAAAAGCATATTTATTTTAATTTAAATATTCTGTGAAATAAAAGGAAGTCTGAAAAAACTGCTTTGTGGTTCATTTTTAAATATTTAAATGCCATTTTTTGGCATATTTTTAAATGACGAATCCAATATAACTTCTTGCATTGTTTGCCAGAAGTCATTATCATCTGTTTGATGTTATGATGTATATATGGATTGATAATTGCTAAAGTATTTTGTTTCATATCGGTACATTGTTTGCTTTATTAATAATGTTATCTAGCTGTTTTGAAACACTTTTTAATACAGATTGCATTTTAAGTATTTCATGTTTTTAGAGAATTTTACTTAAACTTCATTCTGAAAAAGTAATACTGTCATTTCTATCACATGTATTTACTATATTTTATACTTGTTTATTTTTCTAGGCTAGACTACTGTGGAATTGCTGTTTTAATAATTGGATCATTTGTTCCGTGGCTTTATTATGGTTTTTATTGTGACTATCAACCCAAAGTCTTCTATTTTGTTCTTGTAAGTGTTCTTGGTGCAGCATCCATCATAGTATCAATGTGGGATAAATTTAGTGAACCTCAATTCCGTTGGTTGCGAGCAGGTAAATTGAAGCTTTACTTATATGATATTAAAGCATAAAATTTATTTTCTTTGTGTGTAGGGATTAAAAGTTGTTTTTTAGTTTTGTTCTAGTCGAAGGATAAAAGATTCTTGCTTTTGTTTTATGCCACTTATTTTGATTGTTTAATGGCATGTTACGAATTTTCTTAATTTCATGTATGCAATTTTTTTTTTCAAGAGAATTTAAATCTCATCCTAATGTGTCCTAGTGTGTCTAATGTTCCAATGGGTTTTTTTATCCTAATGATCCCCTACTTCTATAATTAAATTGTAAATATACTTCATGCATTAACATATATAATAATTTATAACTTTTAACTAATAACTGAAAACTTTAAATGATGATTATATTACTTTTGAAGTAGTAATTTTATTTTTAAATATAATTATTTTAATTATTATAGTTTAGTAAGGTTTTTTCTTTGTTTTTTTTTTTATAAAGTTAAAATAATTTAAAGAATGGCTTTGCATACAAACAAATAGTTTTTATGCTTTGAAAGCCAAATATAAAATAAACAGCTTTAATGACATTTATTTTTTTAAATATTCTGTTTTCATGCATTTCCATCAGTACTAATTTGAATTACATCAGTATAAAGCATATACTTTAATGTTGCAAATGACAAATTACAATGATTGTTGAATAGTTTGTTTACATCCGTAAATTGTGTGCAGATTTTAGAGAGTTGCAAATTTTAGGAGTGCGGATTTGAGGGAGTCTACTGTATATATATATCAAGTCTTCCACACTACAACACTGCATACTCTGTTTGGTCATATACTTAATGGCCAACAAAAAAAATAGTTATTATTACTGTATAAGAAAGAAAAATTTGTTAAATAATACTATTTAACAAACTTATTTATTAATATTTATTATATGATTGTTAAAAATATTAAAAAATACTGCTATTTTAAAGGAAAAACTTATTGTGTTGTAAAACAGTAAAACATTTGTTTTCAAGCATTTATTATTATTATATCAACAAAAGAGTTTAAGTTTTGCATTATCATTACATTAAAAATATAGTTATAAAAAAATATTTAATTTCGTTTTTGTTTTTCTTCCATCACAAATAGAATATATTGCCTTTTAGTTCTAATATTTCTTCTAAGTTTATGCATTACGAAATTTTTTCACTATTTTCTTTTTCTTAGGAGTTTTTGCTGGTTTTGGCTTAAGTGGTGTTATTCCTGCTGTTCATTATTTAGTTGTCAAAGGATTTTTTCAAGCAGTATACCATGCTTCATTTGGATGGCTTTGTCTGATGGGTGCTCTCTACCTTCTCGGTGCTGCTTTTTATGCTTTAAGAGTTCCTGAACGTTTCTTCCCTGGCAAATGTGACATTTGGGTAAGATGTTATAATTCCTTTTTTTCTTTATTTATTGCTATTCTGTTATGATATTGTTATTCAAAATGAAGTGGCTGATTTTTAAAATGAGTGAAAAAAAAGAAATATTTGGATATATTTGTAATCTAAGTAATATCCATCAGAATTAATTCATTGTTGAAAATCTATAGTCAAGACATTTATATCACATTTTTACAAAGTAATATCTGGAAGTGAAGAAGTCTTGAAATGTGTCTAATAGATTGATCCATTTCAAAACATTTCTTTTTCAAAATATTGAAGTGTTGAAAAAAAAATTGAATGGTGGTGATTAAGGTTTAAAAAAGGTATGAGGCACAGTTTTGTATCAAAATTGTTGACATTGTTGCATATGGTTTGTTTTTATCTTGAAGAAATAATTTTATGTCTTAGTTACAAAGCACTCTATCCTTGATATAAAATATTTTATGCATTTGTTTCCTGTCTGGCCAGTTGCTCATGTAAAAAATGAGTTGCAAACAATATCAGCAGAGAACAACTCCTGTTATGCAATTTGATAGATATAAAGGAGTTTAAATCTTCTTTAAAACTTCTTTCTCTTCCATCCATTGTGCCAAACATGTACTATTGTGCATGAGCAATAGATATTATATAACAATTGCTTTTCAGTGCAAGAATATTTTTCTTCCATTATTTGAAGAGAACAGTACTCTCATGTCTATTGGTTCTTTTCATCTGTTAATTTGTCTGGCACCTGCTTAAACTCCCTTGTTTTTCTCACTATTTCCAAGTTTTGTGAAGTAATTGAAAACTTCTGGGGAATTTCTTATGTAATTTATGTTTGAATCGTTCATTTAAAAAACCATTAAGTCACAAAATCAGAACCCGGGTTAGGTTTCTTCCAGAAGAAACCTATTTCTTCCAGGACAGTGGAAGAAACTGGAAAAAACTGGAAGAAATGGAAGAAACCAAAACAAATGCTCTAAGTTAAAGTATATTAACTATGTAAAAGAATTAAAGTATAATTACATGAAATCTAAATTGGAAAATTTAATTATTAAAAATATTATTTTTGCAAAGATAAGTTATTTTTTTTAATAACAAACTTCAGGTTCAGCAGACATTTTCAGTTGATGGATTTACTACTATAGAGGTTGGGATTCTTTATTATGAAATGGTTTTTTTTTATTTATTGCTTCATTTATAAAAAAAGAAAAAAACTACCTACAATTGTTTTTCATCTAAAAATATATTATTTTCATATAAATGTGCATTATTTTAAACTATGCAACACAATAAATAAATAAGTTTAATTTTTTATATTTTTCATCTAGCATGAGTATTTCAATGCTGATTTTAAAAGATTAGGGTTCTAAAAACATCTATGGGTATGTCAAAATGCTTATAAACTATCCTGAAGTGTAGGACTTTAAAAAAAAAAAATCTTCATTTTTTGCTTTCATCCAATTTAAGTTAAGAAATTGATTGCAGCATCCTACTGCTTTGCTATACTATTTTGCATTATATTAAGACAAATAAAGATTTTAATGACTTTTTTTTAATACTGAGGGTAGATCGAAACAGATTTTTAAAGCCAAAACTGAGTTTAGGTGACCTTCCTACTTTTTGACTGAAAATGGTAACATCCAAAAAATTTTCAAGTAATTAAATTGTAGCTTTTAAAGTAATTAATACATACATAAATATACATAATTGAAATTAATTATATGTATAGTATTTATTAATTATGTAAAACTGTTAATAATCCAAAATCTTTATTTTCATATACAATAATATGTAATTAATTCATCCATGACACAGAAAAATTTTCTAATTATACGAATTTCATTTAATTAAAAAATATTTTAATTTTAGGTATATACATCTTGATTTTTCTTCTATAATGATTTTTGCAAATGATCATTTGTTATTCTATTACTTTCTCAAAGAATATTTGAAATCTAATGCAGTTTAAACTAAAAATTTTCTATGAGATAATTGATAAATCATGACAGATAATTATAAACAATTGAAGTTCATTGCAATACATTCATTTGAGCCGATACAGTTCAAATCATTAACTAAGATTGAAAATTTCTGAAGGAAGAAACAAGATTTTTGGAATACTAAGTATTTCGATCTGGCCGAATTTTCGGCCTCGTTTTTGGCAAAACTCTGATTTTGGGCCAAAAATAAAACCGTATTTTTGATTGATCTCTATTTAATGTAGTAATCATTATACATTATTTACATTAATAAAATAGATGTAAATTAAAATCTTTTATTTAAATGAGTTTCATTCTACCATTAGTAAAGAATCTCCACTATTTACTGCTAGTTTCAGAAATTTAAATAATAAAAAAATATGTTGGTTAAATTGAAATGGATAACATTTAACTGATTTTGTGTATTTTGGATAAAATTTCATTTAGCCAATGGTTGAAGATCTCTAGATAAGTGTTGTGTGTGATCTTGGCTAAAAAACTGATTAATTTATCATATATAATTAATTAAATTTGTTTTGGTCCAGTTAAATTATTTTATATTAAATTATAGAGAGAAGATATTTATTATATCTTACAAAATTGAAAATATATAGTAAATTCTTTTAAAAAAAACAGTTTCTTCCATTTCTTCCACTTGGAAGAAACCTATTTCTTCCGGCTGATTTTTTCCATGGTTTTTTCCACTGTAGAAGAAACTTGCCAACCCTGATCAGAACTTTACAGAAATTTTAAAAAAACTGTATTATTCACATGTAATTGAATTTTTATGGATTGTTTTTAACTGATCATGGAGTTTGAATGTCAAAGTCTGTAAATATCAAATAGTTCTTATAATTTGTTTATAATAAAAAGAAGAATAAGAGAAATATCATTCCTGGCTGATGCTATTTCAGCAAGAAATGAGTTTCGATAGTTTTTAATTTGAACAAAACAGTGATACAAAACATATTTTTGGTCAAAATTAACAGAGATGAGTTACACAGGAGTATTTTTGTAATAATCATTATGTTCAATATCACATTCTTCATCATTTTCAATTGGATTATCTTCAACATTTATGCATCTTCAGCATTGGTATACTCTACTAAAATGATATAAACTCTTTTAGACTGCTACCTTGAATTCCTTTTAAATAGTTTGTTTTATAGTATTAACTGACACTTTTGATGGATAAGCTTTGGCTGATGGAAGTTTATTTTCATCAAAAACCTTAATGGATCCATCAATAAATTTCTTAGCTATAATAGTGCTTTCATTATCAGAATTGTAGTGAAAATTCTTGAAGGAGCAATGATCAAAAAGCGTCTTGTATATCAAAGGAGCAAATTTTTTTCTTGTTCTTTTGGAGCATTTTTCCCCTAAGACTCTGTTCATTAATATATTTTTTAGATAAAGTCTGTTGCCATTTTTTGCCATTCAAATCATCTTCAGTTTTCATTTCTTTGATTGTAAATGTTGATCTGCAGATTCAAACCAAATCAATGTATTTTTCTGGAATGCATATACAATCATGATTTTGCATTTTTTTTAATAACTCCAAAATTGCAATTATTTAGCAAAAATGAATGACTATGGGAAAATACTGATAATTTTTTAAAAATCTTTTGAAATCAGTTAAAGTCAACATAAATCTCAGCATTGTGTTAATTTTATTTTGCCCAGAGCAATGATCAGAAAACAGATATAAATGCTTAATATGCAGTCCAATATTGTTTTCATTATAATGAACAGCTAGAGCAAAGCACATTCCCTTGTTAATAATGCCATGATGCATGTAAAATATCAATTTACCTATTTTAAGAGCTTTTATACCAAAACAATGAACCCATAGTTTGCTTTAAATAAAGAAATGTCTTGTATTGGTATGTGCAGAATGGTAGGTTTTGCTTAAAATCTAATGTTATGGCTGCAACAGCATCTGAAATAACATGCAAAAAAACACTTAAGTCATTGACTTATGTCATTTTAGTATTGAACAGAAATTAAAGGGTATTGTTTGAGGAAGAAGGAATACACTGACTTACGGTGATTATCCAGATCATTGCCCTACCTTTTAAAGAAGCATTTGGGGCAAATAAAGTATATTTCAAAAAAATGTATGTGGTTTTGAAATGGCAGATTCATTTGCATCTGAATTGGTTAGCATACTTTTTCCTATATTTATTTGCTAAGATTCTTTGCATTTTGTGCATACAAATCTTTCTTTTATCATTTGTTATTAATGTTTAAGGTTATATTTGGCATTTATTGTTAAATTATTAGTAGCTTCTTAGCTGGTAAGACAACTTTACCGTGAGAAATAGCACAATCAAATGAAGTGAATCAATCAGTAATTCTACTTTATACAGGAACAAACTATGTATAATAGTGAGTAGTTACAAATAGACTACATAATGAATTACTGTTGCTTTTACACTCTATATATATGACATAAATGAATAAGTGTTTGGCAAGAAAATCATGAAGGATTGAATAGGTTGAATCTTTAATTAATCCAGATCTGTTAGCAAAAAGTTGCACATTTAATTACATGTTTTGCTCTTCTAATTTAAATCCTCTTACCAATATTTCACAAAAACAAGACTGAGTGATTATCTCATTTATTCTACCTCTACTGAAAATAATATTGATATATTTTACTCTGGCTGTTGTAGAATTTCTTAACTCATAAAGATATGGGAGCCTTAATTGTCTATGTGCCATAAATGACATTTTTTCATTATAGTATTTAATTTTAAAACTTATTGAAAAAACTAATTCCATGATTACTTGACCTAGTTAAATAATTTTAAATTTTTGCATAAAATATAATGCTTTTAATTCTCTAAAACCAATTGAAGAATATTCTTTACAACAAACATTTAATATTCATTTACACATTCCGTAAAAGGCTGATAGATTTGTTGATAATTTAAAACATTTTTTTACATTTATCTGTCTCATTCTTTGCTATAAAACATGTTCCATTACTGAGTAAGTATGCAAGAATGATTTATTCTCAGCATAGATTGAGCTAGCTATTTTCATATTTTGAATATTTAATTAGCTCTTCAAAGTATTTTGGCAAAAGCAATAATTAGAAGATTGGACATCTGCAATCCATGCATAACATTACCCCTTCCCATGTTTGTATTTGTTATTTGAATTAAAACATAATACAGTAAAACCCCAATTTAATGACATTTGGGAGACTGCTCAAAAATGTTAAAAGTGGGAAAACATTAAATCAGGCTTGTAAGAAAAACACTATGTGAGTTATTTAAAACATTACCAAAATGATAAAATTAAATTAAAGGAAACATAAATGGAAAACAAGGGTGTATATAAATATGTAAATAATGTGGTGTAACTAACACATTTTGTTTCTTTAATAAGAAATCAAAACTTACATTATGTTGCCATAAAAAAAATCAGAGCATTTGTTTTAGATTGCTAAATGCATAAAGAAGTCTCAAACATTATAACTGCTTCCAGTTATTTTTCTTGAGCTACATATCTTTAAAAAATGTCTGTTTTTGTAAAATAGCTTGTGTTTCATTGAAAGATGGCAATAATTCAACAACTGCACAGTCTTTTTCATCATCACTTTCATCCAAAGACAATTCTATCAATTTTGCAATTGACTGTGCTTTTGTTTTTCAAGTCGGTCAGTACTTTGGTGCAGTGTTATAGTCATAAAAAAACAGAGTATATGCTAACATCATTGAAGTTAGTGCTGCTATAGCTTTATTTGAAGAACAGATGGTATAAAGAGCATCCTAAAAATATCCAGAAGGTACACAGCATATACCCAGGGTTCTCGCTACTGCTTGTCATTGCGACAAAATCCCCCATTTGGCGAGTAAAAGAATAATCAGTCTCACCAAATAGCAAGAGCTCAATTTCTGTCATGTCCAGTTGCCTAAAGCATGTGTAGTGACATTGCAACAGAGTTCTGTCATATATCACACTATTAGCTGCTCCTTCATTGATAATTTAATTTCTTTAGGAATTTTACAATGTATTTGTTTCCATGTTTTCTTACCCCTTCCCACAATATAAATTTATAAAATTGGTTTCTGTTCAAAAGATTGTTTCATCCCTCCGCTTCTTTTCCATTGCAGGAAAACCTTAATTTCAGAAGAAAGTTCTCACATCAGGTTTTACTCATTATGATTAAATGTTAGGGTGGAGCGAAAAATTTTTTTTTTTTTTTTGAAAATCAAAAACGGGTAGGTGCCAAAGTTGCCTTTATACTAGTACATTAACTGCGTGAAATTTTACCTCTGAAAAAAAATGGCTTGAGTCTGCGCTTTTGCTCCAAAAATCGAAATTTTGAGTAAAATTTGTCATTTTTGACATTTTTTCAAAAAAAAATTAAAAAATTCCTACAGAGCTGGTTAGTATTTAAAAGTGTTGCTTAGACCTTTATATTTATCTGCTTAACATATTTAAACTATAAAACAATATCTGTAGTCTGTATAATTGGAGCAAATCTGACAACTTTTTGTGAAAAATCAGCGTTAACCTCTCTATTGGAGATACGACGAAATGTTCTTTTGAATGCATTTCTTACCTAGCTGCTTTCAAAACTACTGTGTATATAACTCATAGAGGTGGTTGCATTATCCCACCTGTCTCAACCACCCAATCATCTAGGCCCAGTGTTTTATTTATGTATTGAATTGTTACTTTTTTCCCGAAGACGAGTATAAGTTTTTTATACATCAAAGAAATTTATCTCTTCTTTGTATTCACTGACTTTGGATGATTTGGATTGCTGGTATGACCTGCTGCACGTATATTTTTATGCCATGTATAACAGAAGAAAAGCTGAGTAATGTATTGGGTATGTTCTTAATTGAACCTATTCAGCAATCTGTTATCTTCATTAAATTTTCATGCAATTAATACATTATGATTGGAAGTTCTGTTATCACAGCATTTTTTCAATCAATTACATTTTATATATAATGATTTTCCTAAAAATTGATTGTATGAATTCATTTTTTAGTATGTCATCATTTACTGTACTTATTACATTGAATATATTTTGAGAAGCTGGCTGCTTAATATTATGACAATCGTCACAGAGGATTGCAAACAAAATTTGCATGTAAAACAACAATATTTCTAAAGAAGTTTTAGTATGCTTTATGCTTTATGTCGAACGCTCCCATAGACTTTCCTTATGTTGTTCCATAGTCTAGTAATTTCTAATAAGATTTTAGATCTATTATTTAGGTGTGTAGTACATTTGGTATAAAACATCCCGCGGTATAAACTTGGATTATACATTTTATGAGTGAACATATAGACGCTGATTGCCAATCTGTGCTTATATAAAGCGGAAAATTTTATTAACTTTATGAGCTGTCTTTTGTGTGAGATGTTTTCTAAACTCCTATTCCCCATTCTTTCTGAGAAATAGCTTTCCTTATGAATTAGCTTTGCAATCTCTGACAGAAATTTCTAGTCTGTTCTGAGTATCTTTTTCTCAATTTGAGAAAATAATTTTTCAAAATTATTCTCTATTTTATATATATATATATATATATATATATATATATATATATATATATATATATATATATATATATATATAAATGCAATAGGAAGTGAATAGTACGTAGACAAAGATTTTCCTTATTGATCCAGTGAATCCATGTAGCTTAGAACGTTTTTATATCGACTTCTCTAATAATTAGCGCAGAGGAAATTCACTGGAGTTGAAGTAGCGAATGATTCAATATTATACACAATTCTAAGCTTACCCCATGCAAAATGGTTCACAGTGACAATTAAAATTCTCCTAATTTTAAATGAGCACTCATAGTCGATTAGAATCTGTACATTCCCTCATAAAGTACTATGCATTATATGTTTATACCCAGGACATTTCACCATCAAATGTTGTCCACTCATAAAAAGAGGATCTAAAAGTTAATAGAAAATTACCTGGATACCAAAACACTTAGAAAACGGCATAAAACTAATGCAAAAAAAAAAAAAAAAAAAGTCATTTACAACAGCGGTTGCTTTACACATGGATAACAAATTTTCATTGCAATTCTCGCTGACGATCACCATCACATTAAACAGCTCGCTTCGCATCATATAAAAAATGCAAAAGTAGAATAAATGATGGCATACTTATAGTTGAAATATCTGAAATCATCTTTGAAGCAAATCATTACGTAAAAAAAATACAATTGACTGAAAAAATGTTGTGGTAACAGAACTTCCAATCACTATTCATCAACTGAATGTAAGTTTGATAAATATAATAGATGGCCGAATAGATCTCTTTAATAGATTCCCGTGCATTACTCTGCTTGTCATTTTTTGTATAAACTGTAAAAATAAACTTGAAGATAGTTACAGCAGCATGTGGATGCAAAGAACAGATGAACAAGGTGGAAGCATCGAAAACATGCCAAATTTTTATAAAGAAAATCACAAATCAGTGTATAAATAAAACACTGTACTAAGATGATCGAATAGTTGGGCCGGGTGGTATAGGAAATATAGCCACCTCCACGACGCATGTCCAAGGTAGTTTTGAAAACAAGAGCAGTATTAAAAACAACAATTCGTTGTATGACTCAATAGAGTGGTAATGCTGTTTTCTTACTAAAAGTTGCCAGTTTTGCTCCAGCTATAGGGAATAAACATATTGTTTTGTAGTTTAAATATGTTAAGCAGATAAATATAAAGGTCTAAGCAATACTTTAAAATACTAACCAGATCTGTAGGAATTTTTTAATTTTTTTGAAAAAATGTCAAAAAATGACAAATTTTACTCAAAATTTCGATTTTTGGAGCAAAAGCGCAGACTCAAGCCATTTTTTTTCAGCGGTAAAATTTCACGCAGTTGATGTACTAGTATAAAGGCAACTTTTGGCACCTACCCATTTTTGATTTTCAAAAAAAAAATTTTTTTCGCTCCACCCTAATGTACATTACTTATTACATAAATGCTAAACCACTCTTTGCCTTGCTATCTAAATTTTCTATTTACCTGTTTTACATGTAACCACTAAAATTCTCATCTTACTAAAGAAAAAGAAAGAAAAAAGAAATATAACTATATTGAAGCATTTATTTTGGCAACACTTTTTGCATTTCCCAAGTGTCTGAGATTTAATGCTTATTTGCAACTTCAACATCTGCATTCTTTTATAACTCACATGCCTTGTACGATCACTTTATTTCTTCATTTCTAGTCATCTCTTGAGTACCTCTGCATTTAGAGATTATAATGTATGAATATTTTCCCAGTTCACACTCAGGCTCATAAAATTTCTTCAAATGGCAGTCTTTTTCATTTACATCAAGTATCTACACAATTTATTGAAACTGATAATCACATCATTGACTTTGGATTGTTTGAGACAGCATTCCAGTTTTCATCTTTAAAATTCCACTAATTTGTACCTTTTTTATTGCATTTATTAATTATTGCTTCAGAATCTTTGTTTTAATTACGTTATTTTTTCTTTGACCTTGAAATATTGAGTGCTATTAAATTATTTATTTTACAATTGATCCCACTTTTATAATATTTCAAAAAATAAAAAAATTCCTACTTGTTTTCTTTGAGTATTATTGACATTACTTTATGAAATTTAAATTTTAAACAATATTGATTTTCATTCTGAAAACTACATTTGCCATGAAAAATATCAAATTGGTATTTTAATCAGTGTTTGTTTAAATTGTGCCAATTTACAAAATTTAAAAATATTTAGAAATTAACTGACAATTTTTTACAAATCATCCTGGAAATTGCATCACAACAAATTCTCCACCTTATATACTGCATCTGTAGATAGCTCACAAAACAGAAATGCAGTGGAGGAAAAATGAGATGAACTTTCATTACTATACTAACTAGAGAAAGAGGAAAGGGTGTTATCCTTGAACGACTATATTAGCTGAAACAAGGGGAAGTCAA
The DNA here is from genome assembly GCA_964019185.1 of Maratus speculifer. NCBI lineage: Eukaryota > Metazoa > Arthropoda > Arachnida > Araneae > Salticidae > Maratus > Maratus speculifer. The sequence continues at coordinate 202,080,794 of OZ025293.1, read as the reverse complement.
GGTTTGGGAGATGCATCTTGAGTTTTTGTATCTAATACACTGATCTTATATATTCATTTTATTTTTATTTATTTATTTATTTATTAAATTATTTATTTTATGTAATATTTGTTCTTATAACAAATTCTGACAGTTGCTTTTATTTTTTAGTTTCACAGTCATCAGATTTTCCATGTTTTGGTCATTGCTGCTGCTTTTGTTCATTATCATGGGATATCAGAAATGGCAATTTATAGGCTATCCATGGGCACATGCAATGCAGAAGAGCCACCAATTGACTTTGAATATTAGCTATTTGCATTAAAATTACATTTTCATATTACTTAATATATCACCAAAGTGGCTGAAGATTTCATTTGCCTTATTTCTTTGTACATTAAGAAAATATTTGTATGACTTTTATGCCATTTGATAAGTGAAAGCAAGAAGGATTTTCATCTATAGTATTTTTATAGCATACATCATGCACTGTATGTAAATTTGTGATATATATACTATATTTGTCTATCACACACATCACTTGGAGAATCTGTGATAGCATTTCAATGTACAATGGAATATGTTATTCCATATGTGTTATATTTAAAAAGAAAATAACTGAAAATATATGGTGATTAATTTAGGCATTAACATAATCTAAATTAAATTTTCTTTGCAGTATATCAGTTGAAATGTGACATATCATTGTATAGTTAAAATTGCATTTCATCGTCTTCACCTGTTAAAAATATTTTTTTCTTTTAGCTGTTGTTACATAAGATTTTTGGTTCTTTTATAGATTAAGAGTTCAATTTATTAACAACCTGTAATAGCTCAAACATGGCAGATTGGTTTTTGGCATATCAATATAGCCTTCTTTTGGTTAAGTTACAAACTTTTACTTTTTATTTCATAATAAACCGTTCTTATTGAGCTTATGTCTTTCTCAATCCTAGAGTGCCATTCTTTAAAACATTCTATTGTATACTTTTTAAATATAAATGTAATGGGTTTTTATTTTAAGTTAAATTTGGTTTATGCAATCCAGGATATTAAATTATTATTTTTTCTATAACAAAAGTGTTCTCATATTATGCTGTATATAATACAAAATTAGCATGGTATTTTTAATTGAAAAAAATTCAATTAAAAAATGCTTTTTCTCAGTATTAAATGCTTCATTTAGTAGTTCATTAACATTGAATCATACAAAAAAAAAAGAAGAAAGAAAGAAAGAAAACTGAATCCTTGAATCTTATCATTAAATCTTGCAAAGGAAAAAAACATCATTGACCTATTGTACTTTTTAAATATCTTTTTTTTTAACTTCATTGTTTGGCAAATATCTTTTTTGTGCATCTGTATGCATTTACTGAAGCCTGTACTGAAATTTGAATAATACAAATAAAACAGTTAGCTGATTTTTATGTTTTTGATCACTTATGTACAAGCAAAAGAGAATATAAAAGTGAAACCTCAAATTATAAAGTTGATTGCTAATCATTGCATTGTCAGATAAGTGAATATAACTTTCCATTATGTATTTAATAGTACCTCACCTGTTCTTTGAATTATATGGAAATTCTCCCTTATTACTGCATGAAGCCAAATAAATGAAAATTTATCAAAAAGCATTCTGGGATTTATATCATTATTAAATTATAAATTCAGTCATTGCATATGTATTATAGCAAATATGTTTGCATGAAAGTAAGGAAATCTGTAAAATTAATATCTGTTTAAAAGAAAAAACATAAAGTTGTTAATGTCAGCATTTGTGTCTGCAAAGTTTGTCTACTACAAATGAGCAGCATGGGCTGTTCATATTTTATTAGTGATAAATAAATATTTTTATTAAACAAACATTTATCATTTTTAATACATTAATCGTGGACCCATTATGATTTTAATCTTAAATAAAATAAATTTCAGTATTTGTTTTTTTAAAACCATTTTATTTTTATGTTCTACTTATTTCCTGTATAAATTTTTAGGTGGGGTCTTTAAAAAATTTTTTTGCATACATAGTTTTTATTAATATTTTATTTAATACACTTTATATTATTACTCTACTACTTTAATGTACATTTTTACTGAATCTAAAATGATATATTTACTTTGTATTTGGCTTGAAAAATTTGACTAACCTTTCTAACATTTGTTTATAAAAAAAATATATATAAAAAATATTTCACTGCATTTTGTGTATATATTGTACCAAATTCAATCGATAACTGTTTTCATTTACTTAAATTTTCTGTATTTATAAATATGAATGTGAAGTTCATGGCTTAGTTCAGATATTAATGCATTTAAAATTTCTTAGAGTTTATACTACAGAAATAAGTTTACCTCCATCCAGTTTTCCATCCAATTACTTTTCCTTCCTTATGATTAATATTTGAATTTTTATATGAGACATTTTTGGTGATTTTATTTTTACAAAATTTTTATAATTAAAAAAACTATGTAAAAAGCAATGTATTTCATTAAAAGAATAAATGCAGTGATTAATATTTCAGATTTCACTATACTTCTTCTCTAACTTAAGAAATGTAACATAAAAGAATGTAGAATAGAATGTGCATATTTCACTTTTTCACTTATAAACTTGAAAATAGTTGAAGATGATCCTTTTTCATTTGTTGTCATATTATTATGTTATTTATTGCATTCCAGTATCATTCTTCATTTATTTTCTGGTTAATTACTATGCAAGCGTCAAAGAAATCTTAATTTTTTGAGGCATACTGTAAAATTTATAATTATAGAGAAAGTGAAATTTGCTTAGCTACTGATACATTTCAGTGTATTTTATTTTATATTATTATTGATTTGTTCAATGTATTCCTTATTCCCAAATAAATCAAGGGTGCCTATATGTAACATTTATGCTATAACTTTTGTATAAAATAAGCAATTTAGAATGTCATGCTTGGTTTATCTTTGTGTGTTTGATGGAGTTCTATACATCTTAATGAAAGGTATTTTATGAGAATTCCTTTTTATCATCAATATTGAAATGAATAATGTTGCTTCCTATTCTTTCATTGTGCTTTTAGATAATGCAATTTTATAAGTTTAAACTAGCATTTCAGGAGCAATCATTTAAGTTTTTGCCATATTTCTATGGAATGCTTTATATTATAATAATCCAAAATCATTAATAAAAGTTTTGGAAAATTATTTAATCCTATTTATTTACTTTTCTATGTAGGATTGTAACAATTACTTGGTTTCAGTATTTAAAGGAAGTTTTTGCAAAGGTATCCTTAAAATATTAGTTTGGCATTCTGAAGCTGAAAGTATAGCGAAACATAGCAACTGAATTTTTAATGATTTTTTTATGTTTGGTTACTGATTCCTTATTTCTTTTTATATTGCAAACATGTGCTGTGCACTTCTGGAAGATGGTTTTACTAGTTATATATATTGTATAGGTTTGTCCAAAGTTTGCAATTACAAATGCTTGTATTATTGAATGTTTTAATATTCTTATTTTCAATGTTATTTTAGTGCCCTGAATGAATACTAAAAGCTTAGCAATCATAATATGACTAATAATGAATATTTTCTTACACATATTTTTGGGGGGTGTGATATTTCTATTGGGTATATAGCATAAGTTTAAAACTGTGTCTTACTTTTAAATATATCATTGAACTGTTTTTTTTTTTTTTTTTTTTTACTTACTGTATGGGAGATCTGCGAAATAAAGTTTTATGTATATATATCTATCCTTTCTGGTGTCTTGTTATTCATTTTACAAGTGATTATGTAATAAAATAAAAATTTAGATATTAAAAATAAATTAAGTTTTACTATAGATTTTTTTTTCTTAAAAGTTTCTTATGGTTTTCCATAAAAGTGCAAATGAATAACCTATATATTCATTACTTCTTGTACAATAACAGAAAAAGTTTACTTTAAATTAAAAGATTCTGCATAAATTATCTTTGTTGATGCTTTCACATTAAATCAGTGTACAGTTAGCCAAAAAAAAGCTATCATACATTTTAATCTTCAAATTGTCACCCCATCCCCCAAAAAAGTATCTGGAAATTGTCTTCAATGTATGTTTAAAAAAATTAGTTTTTAGGAATTTTAGGCCAATTTCATGCTGAAATTGTACCAAACTTAGAAATTTTCAATACAAACACCTAATTTTCATCTCATATTTAAATTTTTCTGAAAGTTTTACCCATAGGAACTAAACAGGAATTCATTTGATCCAATAATATAAAGATTGTGAAAGTTTATATTTTGGCACCCTTAATGTTGAATTCTTGTGTAATCATTGCAAAACAGATTGCACTGGGCATAGTGTTCAAACTTTAAACCGTCATAATTCCTAAACTACTTCCCATCTTTTATCCCAAGGTAGAATTTTCTTAAAAGTCAGAGTAGATCAAAATTAGATGTTTCTATTGAAAATATCAAAGTTGATTACAATTTCAGTATGAAGACAACAGCTTAAGCCTATTTCTTTTAAATATAAATTGAAAGAAGACACAGTTCCAGTCAAATAGCTAATTTTTTTTCTCTCTCTCTGTGACAATATGATGTATTCGGTCTTCTCCTTTGTTATTTTAAGCTGATGAAAAATGTCATGTGCATTAACAAAATTTTCCCATAATAATCAAAGATACAAATAATAAAACTAATGACAAAAGTGCTTTTTTTTGTACAAATGAAGTTTTTAATACTTTGCTCACAGCGTAACATATTTTCTTTTAAAGAATATTGTACTGTGAAACATGAATCTTTTTACTATAAATGGTTGAATTTCATTATTATCTTTGTAAGTGGCCCCATCTTCAATCTCTCATTCTCTTGCATATTTGTTTCTATTCATGTGCATATACAGACAAAAACAAAACTTTTCCCTAACCACCAAGGATACAAATAAAACTGATTGCAATAATGCTGATATATTTTTTAAGTGCAAATAAAGCTCTTAATACTTTGCTCTAAGGAAATTTTATTTTAAAGAAAATTGTACTGGTTAAGACATGCCACTCCATGTGATATATTATAGATCATGATTTGGCCTTGTGTGACATTTGTCATGTTCTAACTTGCATAATTGAACTCATTGTGGTGAGTATTGCTAAGTTCTGGAGAGAAAATATCTGTTTGTTGTAGTTTGAACAAATCGGTCTAAACAACGTATGTCACCACTTTCATGAAATTCTACTGAGAGTGGTTATGCATAGAAGTAGTCAAAATATTAATCATTTCCTATGGAATATTTTGATCCAACAAAAGAGTTCTTTCCCCCTCTTCTGCTTCTGCAAAATTTGACTGATAGTAGAATTATTTGATATGAGAGTGGTGACGTATGATATATAAAATTTGATTAGTTGAGACAATTCTGGACAAAAATGGATCACTAAGCATGTTGGAGAGCCTCCCTTATTGCCAAGCTGATCCTAGTTAACTTGTCTCATGCTTGTGTTCACCATTTACTTCAATTTAGAAAACCTGGGCTGAATACTAATTATATTCATCATTCGTGTCACTGGATTTCTACTATCAGGATCAATCGGTATAATTGAGAATATCATTTGAGTATTCAACTCAGATTTTTGTAGCTTGAGGTAGATTGTGAATATGGGTTTCACTTGTTCATTTGAGTTTTCCCCCCATGTTCTGGAGTAGAAAATGCCTATGTTTGGGATAATTTAGACAAACTTGTCTGCCTAAGCACCACATTCTCCCAATTTTCCATTAACGAATCAAAATCGCAGCTTTTTTAGACAATATTATTGCTCATCCAATCAAAGTGGAGAAAAACCTGAAAACTGATGAGCAAACAAAATACCTATGAGGTTGTCAAGTTGGTTTTTAGAATATGAGGTCAGTTGAAACTGTAATGTGAGAATGAGTCATGTGATTTTCATATTTTTCCATGTTTTTGAGGTCGCTTTATTGAACTGTGCAATGTGGAATCTGTATATTATTTTTGAACCATGTTAAATGAAATCAAACCTAAATTGATGAATCCAAAAACACATTTTCCAAAATTGTGGTTTGTTATACGTAATCATGTTGATCACAGATGAGAATAATATTCTTTTCTAAAAGAGCCTGATTATACCAATTCAGAGTATGAATCTGATTAGGATTTCATGTTCCAAACTTTACTGCATTAATAAAAACTTTTTCCTGCGTTTGATTTTCGAAAAGGGTTGAGGATCAGCTTCTCAAAGATCAACGGTGTTACTGCTTTTCATTCCTCTATAGAAAGCACAAGGATGTCCTTAATCATGTGTGGATGAGAAAACCATCACCAAACAAGTGATACATCCTTGTTGATAGGACTGGACAGATATTTGCCTTTATCGTAATGTTTCAGAATAGAATTGTACATTAAACAACCATGGTAAAAACTAGGAAATATAAGAACAAAATTGGATTGTGGATCTTTACCTTTAGGTTCTTTACAAATTGGAATATCAGAAATATCCATATTTCGAAATTTGGCAATTAAATCTGTGATGGAATCAAGACACGTATATGTAAGTCATGATGTCTTAAAAATAATAGGTAGAAAAGAATTATTTATATTTTATTAAATATATATATGTATGTAGATATATTTTTTAAATATATAAATAATTTTTTTATAGTTTAAATATGTATGACGCATATGAATAATTTAACATTCACATCAGTAATTACAACTTATGGCGCACTTACTACATTTTCCTTGTTTTTATCTTGTCATCTGGGTTGCTGTCATAAAGGGAGATTGTTTAAAACAGATCTCATTTTTCAATAACATCTCAGAGAATCTGTCAATCTTACAAAAAAACATTTCAATGAAACAATGTTCTTTGATTCAACTGACTATTTGAATTTGAATGTAGTCGAATGGCAAATGTATTGTTTACTTACTGAAATACAAAAACACTTAAAAAAGTATACAAACAAATTAAATATTACTATAGAGAATATCAACAATGTAATGGATATTTGTCCTGTATTAAAGCAAAAAATGGAAGATACAGTCAAAATGACAATTGAGTTGGATGAATTTAATGTACTTTGTCATGAACTAGGTTTAATTGGAATACTACTGAGATGTCTTATTATTGCAGGGAAATTTACCTCAAAATGTATGGATAAATTTCTAAACCGTGCAGATGAAATTTTTGTTAATGTGTCAAACATGCTACTTGTTTTTTAAGAAGTAAATGTGATAGATTGGATTCATTATGTAAGCTCAGCTATGCATCCATTTGGAACATTTACATAAAAATATGATCTTGGAATTTATGTTGTTATTACAAACTCTGCATCTTTCGTACAAAATAAATTATCTAAAAAAACTATTATATATATATTATACACAGTCAACACCATTTATAATGTATTTTCAGGGGACTATGAAAATATGGTTCATAATAACCAGAGTCCATTATAAGCAATAACTAATAGGATGCTGTCCATAATGTGAAAGAAAATGATACATAAAAGCACACATAATAAGAAACTTAAAATAGAAATTTTATGAAAAAAAAAATTTAACTATTTTATTGTTTATTTTACAAAAGAAAAAGTTGTATTTTTTGTTGTTTTCTTTGATTGCATCACACAGTAAAATTCACATTTTCATATGCTAAGTTAGAATATATGTCTCATCCATGAAAATTGACTAAGGCAGAGTTAACAAATTTTTTACATTCTTTCAACTTGAAATATGAATATTCCCTTTCTTTTCCAACAGTTTACAGTTGATAACAAAAGTTTGGCTGATTCAACAACAGAATGGAATAGATCAGCATCTTTTGTCTTACTGAACAATACTTCAGCATACTTGAAATGTAATTAAAAAGGAAAGACACTGCCTCTTCACAACAACTTTACATCTATTAAGACTTTAAAGGTCTAAATAGACATATCCTTCAACTGTTGGTGCTCTCTTTTGTGGTTTCTGAGTGCTTTTAACTTTTTACTTCTATTAGGTATACTTCTGCAGCACTGAAATCTTTCTTTAAGGCCCCTGTCCTCGCTCGAGGAAACGCTCGCGAGCTAACGCTATTCCTATGGGGAAGCATTTTTCTAATAACTCTTTCACATTTTGACATTTTTGAATAATTTTTTTTGCATTGGATAGCTGAGGTGCATGCCGACAGCGCACCTTTTCTACTTTTTCGATTTTGGTTGCAAATATTTTTTTGAAAAGCACTTTCAGTTTTGAAACCGGTTTTGAAAGTGAAACTAACTTTGTAAAAAATATCTGCAACCAAAATCGAAAAAGTAAAAAAGGTGCGCTGTCGGCATGCACCTCAGCTATCCAATGCAAAAAAAATTATTCAAAAATGTCAAAATGCGAAAGAGTTATTAGAAAAATGCTTCCCCATAGGAATAGCATTAGCTCGCTAGCGTTTCCTCGAGCGAGGACAGGGGCCTTAAAATCCATCTACATCTCTTTCTGTTGTCAAACTTCCCTGATCTTTTTGTCAATCCACAAACAGTTTGAGATAAATATATTTTAAATATATATTATATATTTGTATATATATATATATATATATAGGGTGTTTTACAAAGGACCCCTAACTTTACAAATTTATAACTCTGAAACGGTGGTAGATAGAAACATGAAACCAGTGGTGTGTTTATTAAAAAAATCGTAAGAATCTTATACACAAATCAGAAAATTTAGTTTAAATTATCGCTCATAGATGACGCTGAAAGCGTTAAGACCTTCTAAAGAGACACTGTTAAAAATTCGAAACTTTTGCTGCATCGTCACTCCACCACTTACATTGAAAATGATTACTTCAGTGTATTAAGGAGGATTCTCAATGGTCAAAATAGAGATATTCTATAAAAGCAATGGAGTGATGAATTTCATATTTTAAAAATGCAAGCAATAGAGTGGATATCTATATCTGAAATAATTAACTATGAAATATTCAATTTAATAAACAAAAAGAAGATACAGGCAAGAAAAGTCAGTCTGTTCTTATCAGAGGGAGGGCAGACAAGTCTAACCCCACTCCACTTTTTTTTAAAGTTTAAATTGTTGCAGGTTTCTGAATACCTGCCAAACCTGCATTCAAAAATAATAATTAAGAACAAAAATGCCAAATTTAATTAAAAAAAAAAAACTAAAAACAATTTAATGAACACAAAAAAATATATTTAAACTCTTCAAAAACAAAAAATTAACATAAAATATCCTTTATAATATAAAGAAATCTATTATAATTTTAAAATTATCAAGTACAATGAATGCAGCATTTGCCAGGCTTCCTCCCTTACCTGCAACAAAAATAAGAACAGTAATACCTGTTAAAATATCCTTTGCCTGTAAAACTCCATAATAACAAAAAAGGTCGCTCAGTGTCCATTTGCATATCATTTCTGATCCAAGTCTGGATGCTTTCTTCAAATTCAAATTATTCTAGTACTGCAGCTAATTTATTTTCACTTTATTTTGAATATAAATATACAATAAATTATAATAAAACTTAAAAAATCTTTAGGTATATTGATGATATTTTAATTTTCAATTTTGATTTTACAAATGAGTATGAGAAAGCTTATCCAGATTGTTTTAAAATTGAATAGGGCAAGCAGTGATGATTACAATGTTGATTTTTTGGATATTTTTTTAAATATTTTGGAAAATAAATTGAATTTAGATTTATATAATAAAAGAAATAACTTCAGTTTTTGTTTTTTTTTTTTTTTTTTTTTACCAGAAGTATGCCACATTGGTATTTTAATTTGCAAAAAAAAAATTACATAAATATTAGGATTGATCAATTAATTTGTTTTTATAAAATTTATAGTAATGAAAGATATTTTTATAAGCAAGTTTTTAAATTTATAGCCAATCTTTTTTACAACAATGATTATCCTATTGACTCTAAAATGCTATTTAAGAACTGTTTAAAAAAATAATTGCCAACATTGTGGTTTGTCGGTGTAACTTTTATAATGATCACATGCTTCCTGAACATTCTATACAATAGCTATTTTCTAAAGTCTATTACAGAACGATTATAGTTTGTTGTTTTAAATTTGAAGAAAGTATGCAGACTTGAATTAGAAATTATATGCAAATGGACATGGAGCAAGGATTTTTGTGATTATGGAGTTTTACAGGCAAAGGATGTTTTAACATGTATTACTGCTCTTAATTTTGTTTCAGATAAGGGAGGAAGCCTGGCAAATGCTGCATTCATTTTACTTGATAGTTTTTAAATTATAATAGATTTCTTTATATTATAAGGGATATTTTATGTTAATTTTTTGTTTTTGAAGAATTTAAATATATTTTTAATTTTGTGTGTGTTGGTTAAATTGTTTTTAGTTTCTTTTCTTATTAAATTTGGCATTTTTGTTCTTAAATATTATTTTTGAATGCAGGTTTGGAAGGTATTCAGAAACCTGCAACAATTTAAACTTTTTAAAAAAGGAGGGTGGGGTTAGACTTTTCTGTCCTCCCTCTGATGAGAACAGACTGACTTTTCTTGCCTGTATCTTGTTTTTGTTTATTAAATTGAATATTTCATAGTTAATTATTTCACATATAGATATGCACTCTATTCCTTGAATTTCTATACTTGCATTTTTAAAATATGAAATACGCTTTTTATAAAATAAATCTAATACAACACAGATATTTACCAAAATTTAAAATTAAGTGAAAACAATATATAAGCTGTCTATGTATAATGAACATGAAAAATGAACTCCTATTAAAATAAACAAAACATCATTTGAAGTATGAAGTTCTATGGTATGAATATAAACAGAAATATGAAAAACAGATGGATGAAAAAACAATAGTTAAGCTTATATTGTAAACCACTCTTCAGGGATACATAATTTACAAATAAAAGCAATAATCCAGTCATTTTCTGTAATAAGTCAAGTTATAAGCTAAGAAATTTTACTCATTATGTACCCTATTGACTAGATGAAACAAAAAAACAAAATAGAAAAAAAAATAAACTTTAAAAATATTAATATTGGATAATAATAATTTATACCTGTTTACCCTGTAGAATATTATAGTAAAATTTCATCAATAGCACATGCTATATTACTTCTTGATAGTGTCACTCTAGAAAATGTTCAAATAATCAGTCTTTCACAGTTGGGAGAGCAATTAAGTTTAAAATAGTTTATTAATCAGTTTAATATAATCTCTGGATTGGATTATTAAAATAAGTAGCCAGGATAACACTATATTCTCTGATATGCATAGCCAAAAACAACATATTGCTCTTGTACAGAGTCATCAAATTTCATGATATTAAACTTGCATACTCTGTAGTTACAGAGTCAAATTTTTACTTGTGCTCTGCCTGATTGCAGAGCCAGGACTAAATACTTTTCAAAGAAAAAAACATCAAAATACAAAATTATAATTATTTTAATCATAAGTCATGTTAAACTATCAATTATTTATTAGAAATAACAATAAATTCTTATTAAATTGTCATCAAATAATTATAAAGCCAATAAATATCTCTTAATGATTTCAAAATCAATATAAGTTGTTAACCTATCAAGAAATCAAACATTACTTTAATTCTAAATCAATCAATAAATCAAACATTTAATTATAAAAACAAATTACTGCTAAATAACTTGAAATCATTATTTTACCCATAAATATTAATCAAAAACTTTCAATTGACACAAATTACATTTTTGTCAAGGTTAAATCAATTAATCTTTCAAATTATTTCTTTTTTAAGGCATTACACCTAAACACTTCTAATACAGTAGACTCCCTCAAATCCACACAGCTTGGGACCAGAGGTTTTGCGGATTTTAGAATTTTGCGGATTTCTGGTCATTGCTTTGTTTACATTTTTTTAAAAGTAATTTGAATGTAATTAATAATGAAATCTAAAGTATAATGAGTGCTTACGATATGCTAAAATATTAAAATAAGTGATAAACTAAAATAATAAAAATTTAGATGGTTTTTAAAATGAGAAAAATTCTAAAAGCAAAGATCAAATTAATCATCAATAATATACATTTAAATATTCATCATAAAGATGAAATGTGCTTTTCCTAAATTATTCAATGAAACTTGCCTCATAAAGGCACATTATTAATTCACATCAAGATCATAAAGTAACGAAGCTTTATTTCAGGTTTAGCCAGACTTAATAACTAAAAAAGCTTGATTAATATATAAATATATTTAGTAAGATTGTGATTACCAATAATATCAGCAATATCTTTATTTTTTCAGACATAAATTATTCTTTCTTCATGAAAAACAGGAATTCAATAACTTTAACAAAAATTACATATTAAAAAATATATGGAATTGATATAAAACTAAAAAAGTAAAATTTTGCATCTGAACTGAATGTTTCATTGTTTACATCTGTAAAATATGAGCGGATTTTAGAGAGTTGCGGATTTGAGGGAGTCTACTGTACTGTAAATTTATCGCTAGTAGAGAAATTGCAGACGAGTGCCCAGGCAGGGTTCGAATCGGAGAACCCACGGTCAGAAAGCAAAAGGTTAGCTCGATCGCTTCCTGCGAGAAACTTATTTTATTTCAAAAACATACGAAGAACCCTGCAAATGTGTTCACTGTGGAGGATCCCACCCTGCGAACTATCCGCTTTGCCCTAAATTATCAGGAAATCAATCTAACAAATTCACAAAAAATCAAAAACTTGACAAAAAGTTGTACATCAATCTAATGCTAAAAAACCCATTATAAACAACGCAGCATCCTTTCCCCACAAAGTTGAGGATAAAGTAGTCTCGTTCGCGAGTGCTGCAACTAGCACAGCTGCTAAAACCCCTGCTGCCACCTCTGTGGCTAACCAAATTAAATCGGCCCCTCAAAATAGTGCACTTTCGGACGCCGATTTCCTCAGCCAAATTCTAAAATTTGAAAGCACATTTGGCAAACAGGTTGTCTTAGCAACCTTTCAAAAAAGTCTACTGCCCTCCGTACTACACTTACGGACATAGACAGAATTTTTATTATTTACAACATAGGCGTAACCAGCCTTTTGAACGGGGGAGTGCCCAGATTTTTTAACCCGGACCTGTTGGGTACAAACAATATCTTATATAATAAAACCTGTTAAAACGGAATCTCATGACACTGCTCGAATTTCCGTTTTAAACAAGTTTTTATCTAAGAAGGTATAATTGTGTGGTATTGTTTTTTTAAAAAGGGCCCAAACACAATTTTGTTTTTGTGAGGGGTATTAGAAGAGGTTCAAAATTAAATCTTTTCTTACAGCAGTGATAGCACAGACTGTGGACACAAGTGTGAAACTTTTAGGCACCCTATGTCTAATAAAAATTAAAAAAGTTTTTTATTATGCTGGAAACTTCTATAGGCTCAAAAGAAAGCTATATGAGATCTAAAATATTGCAATAATCAAAGTCTTGTAGATGAAATTTAGTCGGATCATAAATCTCATCCGGCGAAATACACATAGTACATGTGTGTGTACCAGAGATGAGTTCGGGTTCGTTTTCCGGGGCCCGCCCGAGCCCGAAAGATTTTTTTGTTACCAGAGCCCGAGCCCGATACCAAAACTATACAAAACAAAACTGTATGGTATTTATGGTATTAAAAATTTGTTATTATGTTAATTATTTATTTATATTAATAATTTGTTTTTATTGTTATTGTATTATAAAATTATTATTATGGTACTATAAATTTCTAACACAGATAGAATTGTTAAACGAAAATTTAAATTCTATCTTATCAAAAACCGTATCAAATAAAAATATACTTGACACTTAAAATTAATCTCAAATTTTTCCCTAATTTAAAAAGAAAATTTCATGGACATGTTTGTGACTTAATGAATAAATGCATGGAATTTGCAGAAACTACTATTTGTAATCTGTCAAATCGAACAAGGTTTTTCAGTTTTCTGCAAAAAATGTACATCTCTAATTACAATTGAGTCCTTTGTAATAGCAGTCTTCCGTGATTTGATAGGTGCATAAAAATCAACGAAAATTTAAAAAAAAAAAAAAGACATTGTTATATCAAAGGTTCGATGCTTTCATAGGAAAAGAGGAAGCACTGATCAATTGCTTTCTATCAGATTAACATGGTAATTATGTTTACTTACGGAGGAAAGTGACTTCAAAAATGTATACCGTCCTCAGCATAAACAGAGTTCATGTTGACAAACAGATAAAACAATCACTAATTTTCATATGAAAAACGACTATGACTCGTGCACAATCGAAGATTAAATAATTTGCAAACCTCCAGCTAACTTTCGTCTATTAATAACAGAAAAAGTATTCTGTTCGCGTTATGTAACTAAATAAGAAATAAATAAATAAACGATCCTATTAAAAAAAATCTTCTAACGAAAAGCCAACTAAAAGCAAATTCATAGCTGTGTTTATTTTGATTGGCGCCATTCAGTAGGTCGTCGTCGAAAATTATGCCGACATAAATCTGTAATTATCAGAAATTTTCATTTGAAACCGCAATGAAATACTAAAATAAATAAACACTACTTCGGTTCCCCGTCATTTTGATCAAAATGATTTGAAAAGGAATAGGTACGCAATTTTAAAAGGAAAAATGTTTTTCAATTTTTTCTACACATGAATAAATAAATTTTTTCGGTTTCAGAAAAAAATGAGCCCGAGCTCGTCCGAGCCCGAAGGTTAGAATAAAAATAGAGCCCGTCTCATCTCTAGTGTGTGTGCGCGTGTATGCATAAACCAGCAGCATAATTATGAGCATAATAATAAATACCACAATAAATAAAAAAGTTAAAGTATTTAGTCAAATTTTATGATAAAAACCCATTAAAAAGCAGTGCTGAAACTAAGAGGGGGAGGGAGAGGGGGCATGTGCTCCAGGCACCAGAGCTAAGGGGCGCCAAATGAAGATTTCGTATGTCGATATTTCTCATGTTTACGTTTAACACGGTATTGTTAAAATCGTCCTGTCTGGATTATGACGCAACATAGAAAAAATTAAGGATGGTATGGCATAAGGATTTCATTTACAAGATTTTAATGAATCAATATTTCAGAAAGGAGATCACGTATTTTATTATGATATATTTTAAATTAAGTCAGCTATTCGGTTGAAAGAAAATTAGTAAAATTACTTTTGTAAATATACTTTATTAAGAAAAGGGGGGGGGGCGCCAAAATCCATGTTTGCCCCGGGTTCAAAAAAGGGCTAGTTTCGGCCCTGTTATAAACTCAGATCTTAGTGCCACAATAAAGATATTACTGCTGGTGTTTCGTAACCAGGTGCCATGTTGGATTAGGCGTATCATTCACGCCGTGCGAAACGGGGGGAGGGGGCGAAGGTGGCGGACGCCCCGGGCGCGAAATTTATACTATCAACGTCATTTTTAGCCTGTCGCAAGAAAAAGTTCGGGGGAGGGGCGATAAATTGACACTCTGCCCCGGGTGCAGTTTTCTCTTCGCACGCCCCTGCATATCATTAATGGTTTTAGTTATAAGTGAACAAAGTAAGTACAAAAGTTTAAGTACAAAAGCCACTTAAACTCGATAACTTTTTATCTATCAAAAAGTGGAATACGCAATTCGATTCCAATTCGCTTCAATAGACAAGTCTATTGAAATTGAATCTTATACCTTAATTTTATGCCTTTACGTTTAATAATAAGTCATAAATTACGTCAGAAAGTTTCGCGTTTTTTAAGCACGGATTTCAGAACCGCTTTAAGAGAGTATAATAAACTATTCTTACTTTCTTTGGTTACAGTGGCATCCGGAGATAAGACATCATGTTGGACAGTTACTTTTTCTTTAAAAATATCCTGAATTGTCTTGCATTTTTTTTTCTTTTTTTTAAAGATTTTTCTAAAGCTTGTTTTCTTTAAATACACATGATAAAGTGCGAAGTGTATCTACAAATTAAATATAATTTTTTGGTCCATTTCGGAATGATTCAAGCCAAGAGAATGAAAACTGAATAAAACAGATTTCTCTCTTCTCGGAAAACCCTATACTGTGATTGGCAGGCTTTATTTTTATTTTATTATTACTTAAAACATAAAAATTATTAAGCATAGCTTCCATATCTAGATGCAAATGTTTTTGTTTTTCTCAAATATCTTCAGTGGTGGTGGTGGGTTGGGGGGGGGGGAGAAGGAGTCTATTGTCAGTGTGAACATATAATGTAACGGCGCCTTGCAAACGTTGGATTAATAGCGCGCCAATAGTGTCTGGCGCCTGCTTACCGAACATTTGGAAACCTAAAATACTTTATAAAATATTGATAAAATGAGTACAAATGTAACATGAAAATATTAATTATCAGTTGTAGCATCATGATACTTGAGAAATTATTGTTGTGTTCCACAGAAGTGATATATGAACAGTAGGCCTGGGCCTTAAATCGATTTATCTCTTAAATCGATTTAAAGCTTACATCGGAAATCGCGATTTAGTCAGTTTCTTAAATCGATACATCAGAAATCGCGATTTAGTCATCGCCTTACATCGCGATTTAGCCATCGCTTTACATCGCGATTTAGCCATCGCTTTACATCGCGATTTAGCCATCGCCTTACATCGCGATTTAGCCATCACCTTACATCGCGATTTAGCCATTGTCTTACATCGCGATTTAGCCATTGTCTTACATCGTGATTTAGTCAGTCTTAAATTGTGATTTAGCCATTGGTTTTAAATAGATTTCAAATAATGATTCAGAGTTAACATCAGAAAATTGAGTTATCTACTTTGGTGTATATACTGCTTGCATGTCAAACTAGTGTTAAATCAATTTAAGCAAACTTTGCAAGCCTCAATGCTTTCCGATTTAGGAAAAAGGTGATGTAAGAAAAATATGATTTAAGGAAAATAGAGCAAGTTGGTGTTAAATCGGTTTAGAGGATCCAATTTAAACACACATCACAAACCTCAGTGTTTTCGATTTAAGAAAAAGACTATTTAAGAAAAACATTGAAAGCTGGTGTTAAATTGATTTAGTAGGATTTGATTTAAAATTAGCAGCGGTCACTTGCCATGTGGATATTAAAAATGTAAAAGTGGCAATTAAAAAATTCCCTTCGTTTGCCACCCATGTCGTCATTCGCCAAGTGGCGGTTAAAAAAATCTATTTTCGGTCGCCCAGTAAAATGCAGTTTTTTTCATAGAAGTATGGATCTCTACATTGATTACATCTAATTAGAAAAGTGTTTTCTTCTTTTTCCTACTGGATGCAAACAGATTTCAATGACATAGCTGTATTTTCAATATTTTGGTTTTTTGCAGAGTTCTTTCACTGTGTTCAGTTTGATTATTTTTTCGAGAAATGCAGTTTCATGTTGCAAAAATATATTCATCGGCATTGATTCTACACACATTTCAAGTAATCTGTTGGCTATCAATCGCTATCCTAGTCGTCACTCGCCAAGTGGCGATTTAATCGATCTATTTTCAATCGCCAAGTGAAATGCAGTTTTTTTTTCATGGAAATATGCATCTCTACATTAATTACATCTAATTAGAAAAGTGGTTGTTTCTTTTTCCTACTGGATGCAAACAGATTTCAATGACATGGCTGTATTTTCAATATTTTGTTTTCTTTGCCGCATTCTTTTATCTATTTCAGTTGGATGTTTTTTTTTCAAGAAATAGTTTTATTTTGCAAAATATATTAATCAGATTTGATTCCATATGCATTTCAAGTAATTTATTGGTCATCGATTGCCACTCTAGTCATCACTCGCCAAGTGGCGACTTAAAATAATAATTATTGATCGCCAAGTGAAATACAGTTTTTTTTCATCAAAATATGCATATCTACATTGATTACATCTAATTAGAGAACTGGTTAATTCTTTTTTCTATTGGATGCAAGCAGATTTCGATGACGTTTTTGTATTTTCAATATTGCGGTGGTTTTTTTGCCATGTGCTTTTAGTATATTCAGTTTGATTATTTTTTCAAGAAATATTGCTTTATTCTGGAAAATATATTCATCAGCTCTGATTCTACATGCATTTCAAATAACTTATTCCTTTTTTCACACTGGATGCAAATGGATTTCAAAGGGCATTTCAGCACCTTCAATTTTCTACTTCTGTTGCATGCTGAGCTCTTGGATTATTTTTTCCCAAGTAAATATTGTTTAATGATGCGAAATACACTCACCAGTATAGATGCCAACTGTATTACGGTGGTAGTATAAATTTGGCATCTCCTATATTCCCGCGCCAGGGCGACCGCTCCCTTCGCCCCCCCCCCCCTCTCCCGCCCTTTTGCACGGCGCTACCCTCTCAGAAATATATGCTGTATCTCAGCCCCCTCTGTAATGATAAGTCTAGATACTCTATTGCTAGCATAGATGTCAACTGCATGTGATGTGTGTAGTGTATTACTAACAGATTTATTAAGAGGGTCCCTCCTCCGAAAATTTTGTGTTTTTGATAGTCAAAATGTGCAATTTCTCCCCCCTCCCGGGAGCCACGGAAATACCTCCCGGAATAAAGTGTCTGAATTCAACACTGCATTTATTAATTAAAATCCAAAAAACAATTTATTGTGTTTTATTTATTAATAATTCACTATTTAAGCCTGTGGGGGGAGGGGGGCGGGGGGAGCAATTTAAAATTCAAATTTGCAGGTGTGAGCCTTAAATCGTTTTAATACATCGGAAATCCGATTTAACTATTGGTCTTGAACAGATACATCTGGCGGCGTCGCGATGTAGCAAAACGATATAGCCTTGATTTAACGCTTACATCAGGAATCCGATTTTAACTGTTGGTTTTCACTGGATACATCGGACGTCACGATTTAGCCAGTTCTTGAATCGCGATGTAGCGAAACGATGTAGCCTTGCCTCAATGCTTTCCGATTTAGGAAAAAGGCGATGTAAGAAAAAGACGATTTAGGGAAAACAGAGTAGGTATGTGTTAAATCGATTTAGCAGGGTCAGGACCGTAGCTAGAAGTGAATAATAGGGGGGGCGGGGGGAGCTTATTTGTTTTTTATCTTTCTCTGACACATAAAGATAAATGAGTGCATATTCACATTGTAGATACTATGTTTCTCATTAAATTGTTGTAATAACTTCATTTTATGCTAAAAAAAATACATGCTGATGAAAATTTTGAGTCTAAAACTGGTGAAAAATTAAACATCATGTTAGCTGCTTATTTACAAATAGGATGAGGGAGTGCTGAAACGCTTATTTTAGATACAATTTAGTAATTCTGGAAAACTGTGAAAGGGTCTCAAAACTAAATTAGATTTTTGAACAGAATTTCATTTGCATTTTCGGAATAGAAATTCATTGAGTGACTTTAGAATCTTTTTCGGGGGGGGGGGGGGGGGGTGAGCCGCTCCTAGCGCCCCCTATGTGTCAAATCGATGTAGCAGGATTTGATTTAATACAGATAAAAATTAGCGGCCGACACTTGCATGCGGTAATTAAAGATATAAAACTGGCGATTAAAAGAACTTTTTTCGATCGCGAAGCAGCTTTTTTCATGGAAATACGCATCTCTACATTGATTACATTTGATTAGAAAAGTGGTTATTTCTTTTCCCTTCTGGATGCAAACAGATTTTAATAATTTAGCTGTATTTTCAATATTTTGGTTTTTTGTCATGTTCTTTTAGTGTATTCAGTTGGAATTATTTTTCCAAGAAATAAAAGTTTTATTTTGGAAAATATATTAATTCATCAGGTTAGATTTCACATGCATTTCAAGTAAATTTATTCGACATCGATCGCCACCTTAGTCGTCACTCACCAAGTGGCGATTAAAAAATCTATTTTCAATCGCCAAGTGAAATGCAGTTTTTTTCATGGAAATATACATCTTTACATAGATTACATGTAATTAGAAAAGTGATTATTTCTTTTTCCTACTGGATGCAAACAGATTTCAATGACATGGCTGTGTTTTCAACATTTCGTTTTCTTTGCCGCATTCTTTTATCTATTTCAGTTAGATTTTTTTTTTTTTCTTCAAGAAATACAGTTTTATTTTGCAAAATATATTCATTAGATTTGATTCCATATGCATTTAAAGTAATTTATTGGTCATCGATCGCCACTCTAGTCATCACTCGCCAAGTGGCGACTTAAAATAATAATTATTGATCGCCAAGTGAAATACAGTTTTTGTCATCAAAATATGCATATCTACATTGATTACGTCTAATTAGAGAAATGGTTAATTCTTTTATCTATTGGATGCAAGCAGATTTCGATGACGTTTTTGTATTTTCTATATTGCGGGGGGGGGGGGGGGTTGCCATGTGCTTTTAGTATATTCAGTTTGATTATTTTTTCAAGAAATATGGCTTTATTCTGGAAAATATATTCATCAGCTTTGATCTCACATGCATTTCAAATAATTTATTTCTTTTTTCACACTGGATGCAAATGGATTTCAACGACATTTCAGTATCTTCAATATTCAATTTCTGTTGCATGGTCAGCTCTTGGATTATTTTCCCCCCTAAGATATACTGTTTAATGAAGCAAAATACACTCACCAGTATAGATGCCAACTGTATTTGATGTGTGTAGTGCATTAAAAACACATTTATTTATTAATTAAAATCCAAATAACATTTTATTGTGTTTTATTTGTAAGTGATTCACTGTTTATATCTGAGTAAAATAAAAAAAAAGTCTTAAGGTTAAAATCTAAATTAATCCATTCTTAGTTTTATGAATGTCAAAATTTATATTAAACACATTTTATAATAATCTAAAAGTTAAAAAAAAAAAAATGCACCTTTTTTTCAAATGCCACCCTCCTCTTCCCCCCCCCCCCATCTCTTTTTTTATACTACTATTCTTCTGATGGTAAATGAACAGCTAAATTTATCAGTGAATCTGCTTTTGTCTTACTTCAATAAGTTTTTAACTCAGTGTCCGTAAAAACAAGTGCATGCATTTTATTAGCAATGAAGTGCTATTTGAGCATATGGGAAGTTGCCCCCAGGCTCCCCTACTCAAGTAATTTAGATTGTAGCATCCAAAACAAGTCAGACACACTGAAAAAATCCTTTTTTATTTTATTTCTTTAAGGATGAGTTTATAAAAAATATTAAAATAGATCACTAATTCAAAAAAAAAGCATTCAGTTTTTTTTTTTTTTGTGTGTGTGTGTGTAAAATATATATCTTTTAGTTATTTGAACAATTAAATGCTAAATTAATACAAGTGCTTTGAAGGGGGGGAGATGCATAAAGCCCGTATTTTGTTACTAAAAATTAAATGATAGGTTTCGTATTATAAAGGGTAAAATTAGCGCTAAATCGCGATGTTAGATGGATGATAAATCGATTTAAGAAATCTCTACATCACCCACTCCTAATGAACAGGATATATGAAAAATAAAAATAGTTAATTGTTTTTCCTTACAATTGTTTTCAATTATTCTTTTTTTATGAATGCTGATTATTTTACTTCGGTTTGAAAATCCTTCATGTGTCTGCGTGAACGGGGGGGGGGGGTGCCCGGGCACCCCCCCTGGCTACGCGTATGTACAATAACCTACCCAGTCTTTCTGGGTAGGTTTTTCTGTCTTTTTTTTCTTTTCTTCTCCGATTCCCCCCCTCTCCGGAACATTCCCAGCTTCAAGCTTGAGGTTTTTAACTGTTAGTTTATGGAATGCCAAAGGGCTTCGATCGAAAGCCAATGAGTTTAAAGATTTTGTTTATAACAGTGACTTAGACATCATTTTAGTCTCTGAGACTCATTTCACCCAGGGTAACTGTACGAGGATCGCCAATTACGAGTTATTCCATGTAGACAGACCTCCTAATGGCACCCTTCCCTCCGGTGGCACCGCGGTGTACGTCAAATCAGGGTTCAATGCTTCTCTCGCTAAAATCCCCCATTTCGACTGCATTGAAGCCACTCCAATTGTTCTAGATTTTCCCTCCATACCCCGTTTATTGATTGCAACCGTCTACAATCCTCCTTCTAAAAGCCAACGTCTGCTTGACAAAGATCTTTCTAACCTCACTCGCCCTTTTTCAAATTTTATCATTGCGAGTGATTTGAATGCTCATCATTTCTCTTGGGGCTCTAGACGCTCTAATACTTCTGGTATGAAAATTCGCAAGTGGACAGATCAAAATCATGCGCAAATTTTAGCGCCTACGGAGTCCACTCGCCATAATTCCCATTCTATAATTGATTTTGCTATCACCCGCAATTTTCTTTTCCCGCACATTATTCAAGCAGTGAAAGATTTGTCGTCTGATCATTTACCTGTTGTGCTCACCTTCGACGCGGGGAATTGTCATCTTGATGTCCCGCAAGCCTTTTCGGTTAATTGGAACACTTTGCTCATATTCTCTCGAATACTGTGCCGCCCTCCACTCAGATGCACTCTGCCGACGATGTAACAACTTCAATTCAAGCTTTTGGAGAAACTCTCCAAAATACGTTTAAAGAAGTCGCCAAACCGCGACAGAGAGTGGTCGACAGGTTTCGACTAGCACATTGAACTTTGAATGAGCACATCAGGAACTTGAAAAGAGATAGAAATCGTTTAAGGCGGGACTGGCAGACGTTCAGGGACCCCCTTTTAAAGCCCCAAATTAATCGTATGAATCAGGAAATTAGTGCTGCAATCAAGGAGTTTAGTATGTCACGTTGGAACACCTACGCTGAGTCCTTATCGACTTCTGACAACACAATTTGGTCGGCAACGACCCGTATGCGTAGGACACGAACACACATTCCGGCCCTACTAGACCCAAACGGACAGGGCCGGTGCCAGACGTGAGGCAAGTGAGGCGGTCGCCTCAGGGCGCACGCACAAAGGGCGGGATTTGCTGACATATATTGAAAATATAATCCATTACCATATTATTTGTCTAAATTAAAAAAAAATTTCTTATTTTTGAATAAAAATGTACAGTGCATTTCATATAACTACAGACAAGTAATAATAGAAGCCTTCACAAACTTCATTGTAAAGCATGAATTAAATCGACATTAAGACATAGTATTATAGTAACAACCGATTCCATTCTTTTTTTTTAAAGATAAGTCTAAACGTTCCGAAATGAAACAACTCCGAAAAAGAGCGAATCCTCGGACTCGTTCCAAAGTTAAATGACTCTGAAAAGGATCGAATCCACGTACTCGTTCTGAAATGAAATGAATCCATACATACCAACCTCCGGCTTTTTTCAAATCAAAAAATTATACTTCGAATCAGAAATTTATTTAAGGTATGGAACTATGTAGTTTTCAATTGCCGACCATATTTAATGAAAGTCACATTTAACTAAATAAATTTTCTGGTTAAAAATGTACTATCTTCGTTTTAAAAAAGCCGGAGGTTGGCACGTATGTGAATCCGTAAAGAAACGATTCCTCAGACTCATTTAAAAATGAAACAACTCCGAAAAGGAACGATTTCTCGGAATCGTTCCAAAATGGACTGATTCAGAAAAAATCAGTTCTTTTTCTTGTAGATTGGCTAGTTTTAACAAATAAAATCACGCTATTTTATTTTTAAATAACATATTTTCATTTCATTAAAGCAGAGTGTATTGCCCAAATACCCTTAGAATGTGCATGGAAAAAAAAATGATCTTGTGGGAGGGGGAGAGCATTTAATAAGCTATAACTGCGCATTATACCCTCATGAATTTTATGTTTAAAAGAATAGAAGTATATTTGTTTTACTTCAATTAACACTAGAACCGCGGTGACGGGTCATTTTGACCCGTATCATATGGAGAGACATGGATTCGAACCAGAAATCTCTTAATAAAGAAGCTAAATATATGCTGAGCAAAAATATTTTCAATAAACAACTAAAATTGTTTTAAATGAAAATTCCGGTGAGAAATATTTTTATAAATCTTGAATGAATTTTCCCGCGGTTCTAGTGTTAAAATATTGCCCATTACAAATTATTTACTGTCATCTGTGACTTAATTACTTTACTATTTGTCTTTTTTGTGCTAAATTAATCTAAAAGAAATAATTAAAAATTATTTTATATGAATTGGATATTTTTCCATCTGAACGAAAAAATACCCTAGTTAAGATTCCAACCGAGAAACTTGGCGTGCTTTATCGATTGCATTCCTGGATCCGAAGGTAATGGAACACCATATAGATAGATACATTAATACTTCCTACTAGGTACGTTAATAATATGGTAAATATATCACACGGAATGATATTTTACCGAATGAATTCTTAAGAAAAACAAAGTAAAACAAGGTTTAAAAAGAAATTTCATTCAAAACAGTTTTTAATAATGTAAGAAATACATGATTATGTCATAAAAGTTGCATTTTAATCGGATAATAATAAGTGATTTTTGATTAATTTAATAATTATCGAATTACGCAAATTCACGTACATTTCAGTTTCATGCTTCCCCCCCCCCCCCTCAAGCATAGTTTGAATTTGCGAATCCTCTTTGTCAAAAGAAAAATAAGACCAGCAACGAGCGCTTGAATATCACTTTATTTCCACTGTTTGGTGCTTTGTTTTTCTCTCCTGAAGAAGATGACTAAAGAAAAAAATCTCGAATCTCTTGAAGACTGTTTTAGTCAACTTACAGAATGGTTTATTACAAAAAGAAAATTTGTTTGAACAATAGACTAGGCAATAAAGACCGTATTGCGGCTCTACCTAGCAAAATTCATGCTAGTTCTGGAAAAACGCTTACTTTATGTTTTCTGGGTCGCTGAATCCGAAGTTTTAACTTTCCACCAAAATTTCTCCCGACAATCTCTCCCCCCCAACACAGAAATTTTGGTAAAAGCGGAATTGCATAACTTTGTGCTCGCAGCGCCGCGTCGCATGTGTGGAGGCAGACTCCACCCACTCCATTCATTCTAAATCATATACAGCATTTTTTTGCAAAGTTTTTCTACTTTCTGAATTTTTAAATAATCCCCCCCCCCAAAAAAACAATATTGGCGATAATTTTACCAAAATTTTTGGAGTGTGTGTGTGGGGGGGGAGGTTATTTTGGTAAGAAGTTGCAAATTAGGATTCAATGACCCTAAAACATAAAGTAAGGATTGTTGAAAGCTCAGAAGAGTAACGGGAGAGCAAACACAAACGATGCGAGTGGTTAAGTGGAATTGCATAACTTAGTGCGCTCAGCGACGCGATGTTTGTTAAGAGCCAGACACCCCTCTTCCCGTTAATAATGTTATGCATCTTATTTGCTGCAAATTTTGTATGCTTTCTAAATTTCTAGATACTTTTTCACTAAATTAAATATTTCTTTTGAAGTGCATTTTACCCAAATTTGAGAGGGGGGAGATTGAGATGCCCCTCACGGGATGGAGAGGCGTGAGAAATTTTGATGTGTAATTACAAATTCGGACTCAGCGTCTAAAAAAATCACACTTTAACTTATTCCATTCACATTACTGATTCTATTCACACTTGATCTTATTCCTAAATAGACAGAGTCCTAGGAGTTTTTAGGTAGATTTCTTATGAAATACTACCTATTGCGGTCGCTTCTATATTGGAATTTCTGAAAATTTTTTGCAGATCCACACCGATCATGACTTCTAGACCCCAAAACTACCATTAGTAAAAAATTACTAAATCTACCTAAACTAAATCTATCTACCTACCTATCTCTCTCTCTCTCTCTCTCTCTATATATATATATATATATCCATATATATATATCACTTTCTTCTGGACACGATAACTTGTATAATTTTGCTCCAATCTTCTCCAAACTAATACATAAAATCAAGAAGTATAACATCTCGGTAGAGTTCGTTAATGGGCAAAATCGGACCAAAGGGGTGGAAATAGGGATGGTTTTTTGTGAAAACCGAAAAAACGCCATAGCTTCTTAGTTAAAATAGATATCTAATCAGTTTAAAGTTTATATTACTTCTAAAAAACGGGCCAAAAGATTTTTGATAAAGTTAAAAATGGGCTCAAGGGGCGAAAAAAACAGGGTTTTTGGGAGAAAAAAATCAATAACTTCGTCAATTCACAAAATATGAAATGCAACTAATTTTTTTTTTTTTTTTTTTTTTTTTATAAAACTGTTGTATTTACAAGTTTTTGATAGGACAAACTTTTACCGATGAGAAAAAAAAACGAAAAGAAAAAGGGGGTGAAAAAAGAAAAAAAATCCATAACTTAGTCAATTCTTAAGCTATCAAATCTAATTAAATTTATTTTACATTTCCTCAATAATATCTACAACTTTTATACTGACAAGTTTTTCATAGGGCCAATTCTTATAGCAAAAATAAATTAAACAAAAATAGGAGTTGGAGAAAAAAAAAACCTCAAATCCAAACTGCTTATATTCTTATGCATTTTTAAATTCATTTTTGATTTTAAACGCATTTAAATGGCAGGTCCTTTTATTTAAAAACTATATAATGTGATGTATTGACCAGTTTCTTGATAAAGGCAGAATTTATTTGAAAAAAGGCTGCCAAAATAAGTATTTTGAACAGAATTTCCTGAAGTGATAGTGATTGAAAAATTGAGGAAATATTCAAATAACAATTTGCGTTATTTCTGACTCATTTTTAAATCCATTTTTACTCTCAAGCGCATCCACTTTACAGGTCCTTTTATTTAGGAGCTATATAATGTGACGGATTGGCCAGTTTTTTTATAAAGGCAGTATATATATTCCAAAAAAGGCTGCCAAAATGGGTACTTTGAACAGAATATCTCGAAGCAATCGTGATTGAAAAATTGAGCTATTCAAAAAAAAAAAATTGCATTTTTCTGACTCACTTTTAAATTCAGTTTTGCTCTCAAACGCATCCAATTTACAGGTTCTGTTATTTAGGAACTGTATAATGTACCGTATTGGTCAGTTTTTTGAAAAAGGCTAAATATATTTAAAAAAAACAGTCAAAGTGGACATTTCACACAAAATTACCCTAAGCGATCATGATTAAAGAATTGAGGATGCATTCAAATAACAAACTGTTTATTTTATGATTCATTTTTAAATTCAATTTTGCTCTCAAACGCATTCAATTGACAGTTTTTTGTTATTTAGAAACTGTATAATGTACGTATTGGTCGATTTTTTTTAAGTCAAAATAAGCATTTCAGCCTAATTTTGCTTAAGATGATTTTGATAAAACCAATTCTTACCAAAAAAATGAAATTAAAATTTTTTCAAAAGCGGCCAAATAAAGTTGTTAAACTAGGTTTATCTCTAATCATTTTTTATTTTTTCTTGTTGAATTGAGCACGCTACGAAATCCACCTCCGCCTGTAGCCCAAGCCGACAGTATATTTTTTCAAAATGCGCAGATTCCAAAATTACCGATTTCTGAGGAATCGTACCGAAATGGACCAACTCGGAAAACACCCGGCTGCGAGAACCGATAATAAGCTGAAGATTATGTAAGGGTGGATTTTGAAGAGGAAAAAAATCGTAGGCCCTGATGTCAAATAACAGATCAGTAATGAAATGTCGTACATAAAATAATAACATAAATAGAGGGTCATTTGACGATGTTAGACCGGCGCAACAAGCATGATGACCAAAATCAAAGCTAACGTAAGAAAATACATTAGTAATAAATATTAAGGATTGCGTGTCGCTTTATGACCTTTCATCCCTGCCCCCGGATTCATTTCCTTTTTCTTAAAATGGTTCTCGGGCGTGTTTTTTCCTTTGAAATCCTTTTTTTTTATTCTATCCTTTTTTATCGGATTCATTCCGTTTTTTCTCGGATTTGTTCCTTTTTTTCTTCGACTCGTTCCTTTTTGCTCGGATTCGTTCATTTTTTTGGACTCGTTCCATTTTTCTTGGTATCGTTCCTTTTTTTCGGAAGGAGTCCAATAGGAACGATATTGCCCATCTCTAGCGTACATATGTTGTACTTTTACAAAACTGAGTAATTTCTTTTTATTCAAGTTGTTTAAAGAATTAAAAAAAACATACTTTATTGCCATTTTTTAAAAATCTAACTTCTATACTTTTTTCCGACATTCATCCTGTAATTCTGAAAATTTCGTAAGTTAATCTTTTCAGTTAATCTGCTCACAATTTTCGAAAATAAAATTGGTTCGAAATAATCAGAATTTCGGATTAGATGGTTCTACTGTATATATATTTTTTTCAGGATAAATGATAATTAGCATGTTAATTTTCCAATTTAAAAAATATTTGAATAGTGGTGAAATAGTTACGTCAAAAGGGCGGCAAATAATGCTCGCCTCAGGCGGCAAAATCTCTAGCGCCGGCCCTGCAAACGGAATGGCCTATAAGAACTCTGACAAGGCTGAGCTCATTGCTGACAGTCTTAGAAATCAGTTTACACTTAATCGAGATGTAGTCAATCCTAGGATGACTGATATTGTCAATTCCA